>OY720365.1:16340333-16441124 GCA_963082945.1 Cerastis leucographa | reverse complement strand
AGCACGTTAAGCCGTTGGTCCCGGCTGTCATTTGTAGATATTTGACAGTCGTTACGAGTAGTCAGAAACCAAAAGTCTGACATTCAGTCTTACCAAGGGTTATCGTATTACCCTGTTAGTTACTGGGTTTTGGAGGTCAAATAGGCAGTCGCTTCATGTAAAATACTGGTACTCAGCTGCATCCGGTTAAACTGGAAGCCGACCCCCAAGATAGTTTGGGAAAAGGCTAGGCAGATGATATAATGCTTTGACCAAGTTCATTAGCCTTGAACTTCCTAAAATAAACACGTTACATGCAACTTTTAAATCAACACAAACTATTTGCTAACAATATTTCAATTGTATTTATTTAGATCTCCAACAAGATGTTTAGGTACTTACCATGTAGAGGTTTGAGATAGTCGTTTTTTTTAAGACTGATGTAACAGAAGGTAATACAGTATTTTGGAGGTCAAATTATGAAAGTTATGAATTAAGTAACGTTTTAATGATATACAGCTAGATAGCTAGATTATACGATGGATTGATTGTCTGAGAAATGATATGAAAGAAAAGGGAGTAAATGATAGCGTGACGGATGACAGAGGAGAATGAAAGAAAAAACCGGACAAGTGCGAGTAGGACTCGCGTACGAAGTTTTCCGTACCAATATTTATAAAAACGAGCAATGAAATCACTTTTTTGTATGGGAGCCCTCTTAAATATTTATTATTTTCTGTTTTTAGTATTTTTTGTTATAGCGGCAACAGAAATACATAATCTGTGGAAATTTTAACTGGCTAACTATCACGGTTCATGAGATACAGCCTGGTGACAGTTGGAAGGACGGATAGCAAAGTCTCAGTAGTAGGGTCCCGTTTGACCCCTTAGGTACGGAACCCTAAAAACATGCTGCGCCGACCAAGTGACAAGAGCAAGAAGATGATGACACATCTGCAGATTTTTTAGCTCCCCATTTTTTTTACGACCCTGATCACGGGTTCATTTGCTTGCATGGTGTTAATTATTCTACGGGATGTACAGGCAGCGTCAGTATGTCCAGGCAGCGTCAGTATGTCCTAACCCCTTTTTTTTTTTTTTTTTTTTTCCGGATGGGAAATCATCAAATGACTTCTCCCGCTCTGGGCGGAGCGGGAGGGAGTGTCAGACTTGTACTGACTAAAACCCACCCATGTTCCTTCTTAGCCCTTTGTGTTCCAGTGCCGCGGTATCTCTTTCGAACAACCCGCAGCCCTGGCAGGCATCGGCCCTTTCGGACCCCTTCTGGTTTGCTGACATCTCCTTGAGGCGCGCGTGGAACACGTACGCGCCGTCGACACGGCCTGTCGTCATGAGACGGACGGACGGTGAGCTAGCCCATTACTCACCGTCCACAGGCTCGCGCCTACGGTGGCCGGGGGCCACTGGTTGCCCCCCCGACGCCCGGGGCGTCTCCCGCGGCGGCTGGGACGTGAGGTTCTCTCCCTCTCACGTTCCGCCACCTCCTTCGCTAGCATAACTGCTTCGCAGAAGGAGGCGACGGCATCCCATTCCCTCTCGCTCCGGACCATGGATTGAACCAGGGCCGGACGCGAGAGGTCGCCGCCGCCAATCGCCGCTACGAGGACACGGCGGTGCTCAGCCCAAGCGGGGCAGAGCTCCACGGTGTGCTCCACCGTGTCCTCCGGCCGATCCTCGCAATGGTAACACCCGGGCGTTTCCTCCCGCCCGAATCGGTGCAGGAACCTCCCGAAACAACCGTGTCCGGTGAGGACCTGCGTCAGGCGGAAGGTGAGGGCGCCGTGCCGCCTCTCTAGCCACTCCTCAAAGAGGGGACTTATCGCCACTATTGTGGCGTGCCCTGCACGTGGTTGCGACAGTCGCTGTCTCCATGTCGCCATGAGATCACGCCGGAGGTCTGTCCGCTGAGCGACAATTTGCCGCGGCAGCGGAGTTTCCCCCCGACGTAGTGCCTCCGCGCGCCATTCGTGCAGGCGCGCGAGGACTATCGCCTCCAGATCCCATGGCGGTAATCCGGCCAAGAGGCTCGCCGCCTCGCCGGAGATCGTACGGTACCCCCGGATCAGCCTTACGGCTACCACCCTCTGGGGCGCGTTCAGGTAATGGGCGGCTCGCCGCCTCAAAGAACGCGCCCACACCGGGGCCCCATAAAGGGCCATGGACCGCACGACTCCCGCGTAGAGCCTCCGGCAGGAGGCGTTTGGACCCCCCAGGTTGGGCAAGAGCCGCTTGAAATGTCCTAACCCCCTCAAGTTTTAAAATGTTACATTGCTACAACATTGAATCGTTTCGAATAATCTGAAGAATACTTTTAAAAATAACTCAATGTTTCGACCCGGATTCGCTGAGCTGCGTCTTATGAATGCGGTTTAACCCCTTGGAGCCCTTGAAAATTGCGATGAAATTGGTGTCTGTCTACTACCGTGCGAGTCACTTTATCTATAAGATCAAAGTTTTGTTAAATAATAGCAATAATAAATATTATTAAAGTATTTTACCTTTCTCAAATATTACTAAAACGGAAAAATACTTTATATTTACAAAATAAAATGCATACAACCTGGATTTGAACCTCAAATCTCTTACACGTCAAGCGGTCTTAAAACCTCCGTTCTATTTAAACGTCAAATTATTGTTCGTAAATGTTAAGTCTATTATTGCTAGTCGTTATACCCAATAATATAAGTATTAATAAAACGGCAAAAAAACCATATTGTTCGAAGGAGCACAGCTGTTTAACGACCTACCCAAATGACGTAAAAGATTGTGATAATATTAACAGATTTAAACTAAAACTGAGAAATTATGTTTATGAAATGTAGTCATACCGCATATTAAATGTTAGCAATTACATACTTCCTATATATTATATTTGTTTTGTATAACTTCAACAACACGCATTGGAGGCAAAATGTAAAGATGTAATGGTTTATATCAAGATATAAACAATTACTTTGTATCTCAATATAAGTGAACCTATGTATTGTTCTTATGAGCATAAATTCTTTAAACCGAATGTTTAATTGAAAAAATCAATATTGTAAAAATAGTTAAAAATATAAAAAACGAAACTTATTTACTCTTTCATTAAAACAATAAATCAACTAGGCCCAACACGGATTTGAACGCACATGTCTTTTGGAGGGGTAAGAATTTAATAGAGCTGTGTGTACTACTAGCACATTAAAAAAGTGTATTATGTGCCAAAATTACAAATCTGTTCAGCCGTGTTGGATTGCAAATGTTACAGACTGACAGAAAGTAATTTTAATTTTTTTTTTCGTGGCTGTATGTAGTAGTTTCGGAATAATAGCCCTAAGGTACAACCACGAACATTTAATTGATCAATATTCTTCGATATTTATAAATAAAATTGACCTTCGTAAAAATGACTTGAGTAGATCTAAGCGGTCACTTGCGATAAAAAACAGGAAGGGGATTTAATTAATAAATATAATAATTATATAATCGGCCTTTGAAAATGATGACACGTGTAAAAGCTAATAGTTTAATTATTTCTTTGTATAAATTAACGCCTTATTCACAATCTTTGTCGATGTGACTTATAACGTGATATTAGGCTACGCTTGCGAGTATTACTTATTTCCCTCGCGTGTGTACCGTGTTGTACGGTCAGCAGCAAAAGTCGCTTTACATAACCAAAATTATAAGACGTCTTAGTTTTAGGACGATCCATATTAACAGACTGGAGTAAAAGACATAACAATATTTTCATCAATGGTTACACAAATTCGCAAAACAATATAACATCAGATCACACGGACCAGCCCAAAACTTGGTGTAATATTTATAAGTTTTAACCGACTTTTGTTGCTGACTGTACCGTGAGACATGGACGCTCACAAAGGATTGTCCACCGAGTACGAGTAGCATAAAAGGCCATGGAGCGAGCGATGCTCTGCATCAGAACCGCTTCTTACGTAGTCACGGAAGCCCCTTTGTATGTCCCTAATGACCGTCTAAACGTAGACCTTAGAATTCCCACTGTCCGTCAGTTAATCAAACGTCTTTCGAAGCGTTTCTTCGAAAATGCCATTAAACACCGAAATGCCTTGATCGCAGCGGCCGCCCGCTACGGACCCTCGCGCATTAGTTCAGTACGCTGTCCGAAACATACCCTCGTCACACCCGATGATGCTATCACCCTCCTCCAGAAGAGTAGCAAAGAGACTAGTACTCTTAAAAAGCTCAGACGCAAACCGCTGTCTTTCCGACCTCGCCGTCGAGGTCCGTCGCGACGTCCCGGTCCTTGCCCTCCCCGACCCTCACTCGAGCCAGCCCGCGGTGCCAGTAGTTTTGAATCAGCCCCTAAATAATGATATCATTCAGATTCAGCCGGTCCCCATGCTGTCCTACCCCAGCGCCGCCCTAAGCCGAGGCTCGTACCCCACAGGGGGTGGGTGCCCTTGGCGTGTAGTTGCTTAGTTTGTTAGTTTACTTAAGCCCTGGCTGGAGGCCTTGTTCTCAGAGTACCCACAGGATAGCCCGGTTAAGCAGACAACAACCTTCTAGGTTGAACAGGTAGCTTCTACACCGAAATCCACCAACGGGTCGGGGACCGGATGGTGCGTCAAGAGTGGCTTTTTACCGTACATCTGGCGAGACGCGGAGATGGCCGAAGGAGCAAGGCTGTGACCGAGTGTAGGCCCAGATTTGGCCAGAGAAACCAGGGCCGTCCTAAAGCACGTTGAGTCTTAAACGCGGGAAACACCCGAGGGTAGAGAAAATCCACTGAGCATTTCCAAATAAAGAAAAATAAAAAATGATAATAGTAGATGCATCAAACAGTTTACCAAATAATCTTTAAACAAGGTATATTTTTAAACTAAGTCATTTTTTTTTGACATAAACGTGAAGTTTTTAATTAATTTTATTATCAAATCTTTACGATGCAACAAAAAAAACATCAGCGATGAACCTAACATAGGTACTTACCTACTTTATTATAACATTATTTCCTAATCCGCCTAGCCTCTTCCCAAATATTTTGGGGTCTGCTTCCAGTTTAAAAGGATGTAATTTACATGGAGCGACTGCCTATCTGACCTCTACAACCCAGCATTACTGGGTTATACAATACCTCTTGGTAAGACTTTTGGGCCACTGACTACCTGTAGTGACTGTCAAAGATCTAAAAATGACAGGCGGGGCCAACGGCTCAACGTGTTTTCCAAGGCACGGAGGAAACTCGTTATGTAATGGGTGCAGGTCACCCATCCACGGACCAACCTAGGCAAGCGCGGCTTTACTTAAAGATCGACCCGAGCCCCGGCAGGCCGCATGCGTTTCATAACCACGCTTGGGAATGAGGCGCTCGCAACCACTTCCTTAGCGCAAAAACACATAATGGCGTCGAATTAAATCAATCAGTTAATCAATCAATTTTAATTTCTTTATGATTTCGAAAACAATTTTTTTCACTTAAATTTTGTTTAAAAAAAACTGGTTTGACGATTAGGTGCGTTGTTTTCAAAAGTGTTCTCTTGGTATTGGCAGACAATGGATTAATCCGTATTGACGTCAATAGACAGATAGGCTTATAAAATTTAAAAAAAATCCGGTCGTGAGCGGATTAACAAAGTGGGACCAAGAGGCTTAAAGCAGTTCAGTCTACCGTACATGAAACAGAACAAAATTATTAAAGTTATCTGTACTAATACTAGCGATTTGCCGCTGATTCACCAGGCGCCACCTTTCAGGTTCAAAACTATAATAATATAATTATCCCATCTTGCAATCTAGAACCATTATATTTTGATCATCATCTGCCTAGCCTTTTCCCAAACTATCTTAGGGTCGGCTTCCAGTCTAACCGGATGCAGTTGAGTACAGTATTAACCATGAAGCGACTGCCTATCTGACCTCCAAAATCCAGTAACTGGGTAATGCGATACTCCTAAGTATACCAGACTTTTAGCTTCTGACTACCCGTAACGACTGTCAAAGATGTACAAATGACAGCCGAGACCATCGGCTTAACGTGCTTTCCGAGGCACAGAGGAACCTCGGTATATAATAATGGTCACCCACCCACGGACCAACCTCGGCAAGCACGGCTTAACCTTATAGATCGACCAGTTACCATACTATTTTAATGAAATTTTATTAAAATCGGTTTGGTGATTTCGGAGATTAGCGTGTATGAACATAGTGACACGTGATTTTTACAGGTTAAAAAAATCACCTTATTAACGTTAAAGAATCGTTACTTATTTTTTTTTGTGTTTCGTAAAAAAAAGGGTTGTGTGGTTTTATGAAATCACGGTAAAAGTGATTTTTTTTTTAACACTATAGACATTTAACTAAAAAATTTTGGGAGCGCCTTTCACTTTATCCCTACTCTGCGGCCGACCGTCACGCGACATGCAACACACAGACGAAAAAGTTTGAGACGTTGTAATAAAAGTTTCACTTTAAAATTTACTTTGATCGATCAAACTACGTAGTTTCGATACACGCAGAGGGCATACAACTTCCTCACAATTAAGTATAACAATACTTTCCGGATGTTTTAAGGGCTCCCAAGCAACTGTAGTGCATCAGGAATGTTTCCCAAAGCACATACTGACTGTTTTAATACTGTCTTGCGCAAAAGATTGCTTCTATCATGCGTAGAGTGTGTGAGAGCGTAAATGACAGTCATCAGTGAAAAGCCGTGATGCACCATTATGGCGCATTAGGTGCATTTTTTACTCTGGACGCTCTTAACTTGCACGTATTTTATGTAATTTTCAACATGAATGACGTAACCAAGATTTTGTTACATTATATTGATTAAAAAGAGTGTCCATGGAGTTTCTTGCCCATTCTTCTCCATAGAGCTACTACAGACAATCTACGCTTTGGAATGGGCAACTACAGTACTTTCACAAGTTATTATGCCTTGTGACTGGGACTGTAGATTCGCGTTTTTTTTTGTTTTTTGACTTTGAAAATTGCCTGTAATGGTCTTATTGAAATAAGTAAAGGCTTTGAGTTTCGAGTTTAATGTACCCAGTGCGTCAAGTGAGTGCAGCAAATACCTATAGGAATTAAAATCTTTTATTACGTTTGTCACTAACATAGCGTATAAGTAGTGTTTAACTAATATCATGATTATGGGTCAAGGTCTGAAATATCTGAACTGATTTTTTTTTTGGTTTGCCTTTAATTAATTATGTAATCACACTTATCACGCACACACCGTCGTGGAGGTGATGCGAATATTTAGTTTCTGAAGTAAGTAACGAAACAACCAAGCCATACATTTTTACTGATATGTAGAATTTGTGAAGTTAGGGTCGGTGGAGTTAGGCCGTGTAGATTCAGAAGCTTGGCTCTACATGAGATCTGATATCTTTTTCACAGGGCAAACTTTATGTGGTCGTCTTGGCAACATTTACATGAAATGTTTTGGTGGAATTCCAGGTTTTTTTTTAAGTTGCTAGGCAGTCTTTTTAGTGTTTATTTTTTTCTTTCTTTTTTACATACCAAATTTCGGCTTTCTAGCACTTCAGGAAGTATCCTAACATTTTGAAGTCTCATACAAACTTCCAGCCCCCATTTTAGGGGATGGGGGGCGAAAGTTGTAAGTTTATGATTTTTTTTTTTGGTTGTATACTAAACTTAGATTACATTCCAAATTCCAGCTTTCTAGCTCTTCAGGAAGTAGCCAAACATGTTCATGATCATCAGTGTGTCAGTGTGACAGTGAGTGTGTCAGTGACGAAATCGGTGTATTTTAGATATCAATAAAATCTAAAGTTTAAAAGATATTCAATTGAGACTTTGTATTTTTAATTAGTCTATTATTGACATCATATCCTGAGAATATGAACTATCTGGTACATCGGAAACCAACTCTATGAGGGTTCAAAAAAACGACGAAACACTTCGAGAAAAGGTAGGTAGTGCCCTTGTGCTTCGCTTGGCTCGTCTTGGCGGGGGCACTACCGTGCCCCCAGATAGAAGTGTCTGTTTGTAATATTAAAATAACCGCTTTTTACTACATGCATATGAATACGGTACATGTACCAAAATAATGATTTTTACAATTTTTGTCTGTCTGTCAGTCTGTCTGTTTGTTCCAGCTAATCTCTGAAATGGCTGGACTAATTTTTACGGGACTTTCACTGGTAGATAGCTGATGTAATAAAGAGTAACTTAAGCTACTTTTATTTTAGAAAAAAAATCTAATTCCACGCGGACGAAGTCGCGGGCACAGCTAGTAGTTTAATAAATTAATTCTTATTCTTAGCAAGGTGGTACCGAAGCGACATTAAAACTAGACAATTAATACAATCCTAGAATAGTGCATTGTCAACTAAATGTCAAAAACATAACTGATATTTAACAACGCATTTTAATTAGCCTAGCTCATGCGCAGTTTGTCACCAACCCGCACTGGGCCCGCGTGGTGGATTACAGCCCATTCCCTCTCATAGAGAGGAGGCCTGCGTCCCAGCAGTGGGAACAATATAGGCTGATCATGATGCGCAGTTTTTCATATTTTTAACCGACGTATTCCATCAACATCTTTTCTATTTCTTGAATGGTCTCCGATTTCTACTTGATTACTAGTGCTACTGATTCTTCGGTAGAGGGAGCTCGCGCGGTTTTCCCATATAAATTGTACTAACTTTGCTTAAAAGCGTTTACCAATAACAATATTTCATACAAACTTTCAAGTCTTATTTTCCAAAATGACTGAACTGATTTTAATGAAACTTAATACGCATAAGCAGGATACATAGGTCTAAAAAGTTACTAAAAAACGATTTTCGAAAAATGTTGTTTCAGTTAAATTAGACCGATTATAAATTTTCTATAGAAACAGAAATTTCCATTTACGATTTTACGTTTAAGACAAATGATTAAACTACTTTAGTTTTAACCGTCCGTCCTTCGGTCCGTATTACATACAGAGTGGAAGGGAAATCAAAACAAATGGTCGTCGTGAATTCAGTTCATCATTATGATGTTTTAAATACATCATCATCTTCTGCCTAGCCTTATAAACAAAAAACCTCAAACCTTAAAACTCAAGCTCTAGCCTTAAAACCTCAAACTAGACATGCGTTTGCGAATCGATTTTATGTGTTTTTAGGACCTTTTCTTTATAATAGACTTAACAAGATATTAAATTTCTATAGTTTAAGTTATAAAAAATGTAGTTATGAAATGTCTGATTATTTAGCGATACTTAATTACAGACACAGAAAAACTTCTAGAAGTTGTAGTATGATTATGTCATATCCTCTCGTATCAATTTTTACATAATATTTACTTAATCAGCTATTATTAGAGTTTTTCTTTATTTTACCAATTTGATTATACTTATAGTTGTTATTGTTAATGATTAATTTTATTTTATAATCTTAACGTTGTAATTAAATTATGCTTTGTAAAGTGATGGCCCGAAACACAGGTTTAAATAATCCTAGATCGCGCAGGTCGCTGCCAAACATCTGAATTGAATTAACATCACTTGCGACTTTTGAATATGTTTTAGTTAAAGTTTACTTATAAGTACTATTTATACCATTGTATGAGAAAAATACTACTGTGCCTAAATGTAAACTTTATGTTATACTTTTTTTTTTTTAATATATTATCTTATCTTATCTTATCTTATCCCAAAATATCTTGGGGTCGGCTTCCAGTCCAACTGGATGTAGCTGAGTACCAGTATTATACATAAAGCGATTAGTACGACGATTTGCATTTTTTTGTGTATTTTTGACATGACCCAATAAACATTTTTTTTTGGCGACTGCACCGCGTTTTGTAGTCTTGCTGCGTTCGATTCTAAATTTCGATTTAGCAAATCTCTTTTGTTACTACAAAAAAATCGCTACGTTAGCCGCCAGTTCTACAAGTATGGTGTCTGGTACGGTCTTAAGTGATGCGTAGCTCAAACAGGCCTTCAAAATAATCATTCCTTCAATAAAAGTAAACAAACATTTAAACTGCGTTTAGTTGTTGGTTAGTTGTTAAACAGTGCGGTCGGACTAAAGATGGAGTGTTTAAAAGATGATAAAATGTTGAAGTTTCGTCCGGATACTTTGGAAGCTGTGAGAAAAGAACTTAATTTGGAGAAAACTGGAAGGATTGCTGAAGCCGTAGATATATTGGAGAATTGGGTGCAAATGCAGACGCATTTCGTTAAAAAAGATTTCTGTAAGTATTTTCTTTATTTATTCTACAATTAATAATTAATACAATTTTAAATATTTCTGAGATACCATATAAAACAAAATTGAAAGATATAAAAAAAAAATAGTAGCCCACCTGTATCAGAAACAGAGTCCAAGCTCCTGACGGTCAGGGCTCCAGAGAAAGGAACCTCTTGACAATACGAGCCGTGTCGTGAAGAAGGTCGTGTGAATGAAGCTCTTCGTATTTAATGATTATGGAAAATATCATGCAAAAAATCTTACAACAAAAATCTGAAGTAACTTGACAGAATGTCCATATTTCTTTATTATAATCATATTAGTACCCAAAAGCTAAAATTGATGAAATTAAAAAAAAAAAACTAAATTATGGTAAAATCCGCATCAAAATCATTTGCGTAAAATAAAAGAACAACACAAAACAGATCCAAAAGCGTTGTAATTTAATATAATTATAGTTTAAACTATAGAATAATGCCTTTAGAAGAGATCAATTACTAAAATACATTCAAATACCTACTATCTTAATAAGTTCTTTTTAAATATTATACTGCTTCTGATAGACTGATTAACTAGATGCTCGATGAGAAATACTGGAATAGGGGTGCGGACTGGAAGACCTACCTACATGTGACGTCATGCGCCATTTCAACTCAATATATCTCCGTAATTTTATGACCACGTGAAAAAAAGAAAAAATACGTGTCCAATACTTTTCAACAAACTACCCGACGGACAAAGAAAAAAAAATGGATTATCCCCTATTCAGCTGCACCCGTTGAGATGGGAAGGCGACCCAGACATAGTTAAGAAAAGGATAGGCAGATGACGAAGATCGTAACTACTAGAGATTTAATTAATACTATTTATCTAATTATACGCTAGTTGTTCTCCTTGCATTATATTTTTTTATTTTTTTTAAACAAATATAAAAAAAAGAAACAAAATAAAATTGTAGCCCACCGGTTTCGAGAAAAGAGGCAGAGCTACTGGTGGTCAGAGGTCTTGAATGAGGAACCTTCTAAATAATTTATTATTATTTTTGCTATTAGAAATAAGACATTTCCCAAGTTAAACATGATTTAATTAAGATAATAAAGTTTTAAAACGATGACCCATATTTTTAATAATTAATTTACATAACATTCAAATTTAAATTCTTTGCGAACTAAGTGTAGTCTTGAAGATGTTGACAATAGGTAGATTCTTATAAATTAGTTGCCTGTTAGGGCATTGCAATTTAAATGGTTTTTAAGTATATAAATAAATATATATACACACTTACTCTTACAGTTGTTTCAGTTTACATTATCTTATATTAAATTATCAGTATTCATACATATATATATCATACTTTTAATATTCTTATAATTTATATGAACTAAATTAAAAACAACAGGACGTTAAGGCGTTAAAATACTCCTCCACATCATTTTATATTATTGTCATTTTATTAAGTATCACAATCATTCCAATATTACATAATTATTTTTCTTCAAAAAATTTTTGACAGTGATATGCATTTTTACTCAGGAAGTTTTTTAATAATAACTTCATGAAGGTACATCCTAACCATTGCATCCGTCAAAGTATGACTATGATTTATTTCATTCTAACTCACAAATTATTTGTTTAACACTTCAAGCACAAAGTACAGAGGCGAACTTAAGAGCGATTACACCTTACGGCATTTCATACAAACTTTCAAGTCCGTATTTTCCGAAATGACTGAACCGATTTTGATGAAACTTAATACGCATAAGCAGGATACATAGATCTAAAAAGTTACAAAAAAACATTTTCGAGCAAAAAAACATATTTAAGCCGTGCCTGCCGAGGTTGGACCTTAATTACATACCGAGTTTCCTCCATGCCTCGGAAAGTACGTTAAGCCGTTGGTCCCGGCTGTCATTTGTTGATCTTTGACAGTCGTTACGAGTAGTCAGAAGCCAAGTCTGGTAACCAGTCTTAACAAGGGGTATCATATTACCCAGTTACTAGGTTGTGCAGGTCAGATAGGCAGTCGTTTCATGTAAAATACTGGTACTCAGCCGCATCCAGTTAGACTGGAAACCGACCCCAAGATAGTTTGGGAAAAGGCTAGGCAGATGATGATGAAACAGCACGGATATAATAATATAAAAAAAAACGATGGACAAAACATTAACGTTGTGACGATTGGTTAAACTAGTGGAAAATTACATGGTAAAACCGTTTACCTGTATCTGTTATGATTTTCAAGGTAAACAAGATTTCTCTATTAAATAATTATTTACAAAGTAACCCAGTTTAAATGCATAACTGCAGATTATAATGACCATGATGGTGGGCAAATACGGCGATGATTGTGCAATGATTTCCTGGTTTTAAAACGACAAGTTAAAGTCGTCACTCGCTTAAATCCTTACAGAGCTTCCTGCCGTTTAAAACCAACATTTACGTGGCTCAAACTCTCGATTCACTGATTACGCTATTTGGATGCCACCGAGGAGCAGTTGAATAAGCTTGAGCGGTTGCAAAATCTTTTCATTCTATTTGTGTTTGGTCTTAGGAAGTATGACCATGTTTCTCACATACGCAAGAAACACAAATGGCTCCCTATTCGTCTTCGCAGGAACACTTGGATATTATGTCTCCTTTAAAACATCCTTTATAATCCAGCAAATCCCAGTAACCTGCATGATTGTTTTTGTTTTACCCGTTCTCTGTGTAGGTCCCACACAGTTGTAGTAGACACCATCTTAATTTCCAATATCATAAAACTGAATTCTACTCTTACTCCGTTCATGCAGTACGTTTGTGGAACTCACTTCTGCCTAACATTCGAGACTCTATAACTTTATTTCTCTTCAAAAAGCAAGTCAAAGACCATATCCTTTCCTCTATACTGTAATATTCTGATATTCTATTGTTATAGATTTCTTAAAAAAAAAATATTCTGATATTATATTATAGGTATATATTTACTTTTTTATATGTGTGTATGTACGTATACTTTGTTTTAAGCTCTAATTAAAAAACAAAAAGTCCTTCACAATCTGAGTAATAATAAAACCAATTATTTATAATGATTACAGCCCGAGATTACCTAGAAAGAACCCTGATTACGGCTAAAGGATTGGTGGAGAGAGCAAAAGAGAAGCTGGATAAATTATGCACATTCAAGACATTGATGCCGGAATTCTTTAAGGTCACCGATTTCGAGAAAGATTTGGAGCCACTTCAGGAACTCATGTAAGTGGTGACAGGTGATCAGGGACCGATACTTAAACACGTGATTGTTTCCTTTTATTTATTTGTAAAATTAGGTAAAAACACCCTGTCCAATCGAGATTAGATTATATTTATGTAAGTAGTTCAGTAAATTTTTGGATAACAAGTAAAAACAAATTAAAAAAAAAAAGCGGTCACTCCGGTCGCTTATCCGATAGTGACGTCTTAAGCAAACAATTAATGATCCAACATACTAATACCCATGATGGTATTGTCACTTATTCAAAAGTTTGTAATACACACATCAAAAGTGTCTAGGGATCAACATATATTTTTGCAATAACTTTTCTCCTGATTGATATTAATTAAAATTTTCTTTAAGGATTCATCAAATAAAGTGTTTTCGTTTGTCACAGTAACGATAAACCAAGTCACCTTTGCATTAATAAAGAAATTTGCCATTTTCTAATAAAGGGATTTTTGACATTTGAACCACTAACATTAAAGTTCGAAAAAAAGACTGAAATAACAGTTTTCTTTAAAATTTTATTGGGTAACTTAAACAATTAATAATCCGTGTTTCTACCGCGAACACTAACAACACAAGAACATCGGTTTGGCATACTCAAAATGAGTTCATCCAAATCACGCTGTGGAATGGCCGCCCATGTTCGTTGCAACAACAAAAAAAGGTCTTCTTGCGACTGGATACCCTCCATATTCGGCAGAGCTCTTCTCTGTAGCATATCCCATGCATGCTCAATCGGGTTCAAGTCTGGCGACTGAGCAGGCCAGGGCAGGACATTGATGTTAGCTGCGGCGAGAGTCTGTCTTACAACTCTTGCGGTGTGCGGTCGTGCATTATCATGCATTAACTGAAATAAGGGACCGATTTGCACTTGTAGAGGAACGATTACGTCTGATACAATCGTCTCAGCATAAATTTGAGCGTTGAGGTTGCCTCTGATCCAAATCAACTCAGTTCTTCCGCCGATCCAAATACCCGCCCATACCATGATGGTTCCACCACTATAAGGATGGACTTCCTGGCAGGATTTTAATCGCTGTTGGCGTCCAGGGGTTCTCCAGTGTCGTATACGTCTTGTATCCGGTCTCATACCAAAACGAGACTCATCAGAAAAGCACACGAAACGCCATTGTTCTTCTGCCCAATTTCTGTGTTCAAGAGCCCATTGATATCGAATCCTACGATTGTGCATTGCTATAGGTGGTACCCGTAGCGGTCTTCGGGAATGAAGGTTCACTTCATGCAAGCGGTTTCTGACTGTTTGGTCGCTAATTAAGTTCCCTGAAGAGTGATGAAGCCTCACGGCTAACATCATGGCGGTTATTGTTGGAGCTCTTCGAGTTAAGATTTGAATGTATCGGTCTTGTCTCCGTGTGGTGCAGCGATACCGTCCTCCATGGCGCTCAGCCACGGTACCAGTGCTTCGGTAACGTGTCCAAAGTCGACTGATAACACTCTGACTTGTATTCAGAGCTAAAGCCACAGTACGTTGCCGGGAACCAGCTTCTATCATTCCCACGGCTCTGAGCATTTCTTCCCTGCTTAAATGACGTCGCCGCTCCATAATAACGTTGGTTTTAATCAGTAGTAGGGAAACAGTAGCACTAATAATGTCTTCAATGCGTTGTATGTTTTTATAGGGAAAATATTGACAGCTGATTTTCATCTTTTACTCGAATTTGATTCACAGTTCCTGATTCAAATTATGAAATGCACCAAAAAGGATCCATATAAATTTATAAAATCATAAATTTATTACAAAGCCACGTATCTCAATCTCAAGAAATCCGCATAAAAATGCTTGATCCCTAGACACTTTTGATGTGTGTATTTTAAGGCAATTTGGGCACAAAAGTAATGCATTTTAAAATTTATTCTTAGGCTTACTTACATGACAATTATATGTTTCCTATTTGATTTGGCAACTGGCTGCCCGCGGATTCGTCCGCGTGGAAATTAACTAAAAATGTTTTAGTTTTTTTTTCGCTTTTGCATTTTAATTTTAATTTTTTGTATAATAATTTTAGAATTTTTCTAAAATTATAATATCAGCTAACTGTCAATGAAAGCCCCGTCAAAATCGGTCCAGCCGTTCCAGAGATTAGCCGGAACAAACAGACAGAAAGACAGACAAAAATTAAAAAAAATGTTATTTTATATCTACCGTATAAACATTCATATGCATGTAATAAAAAGCGGTTATTTAGTTGGAGTATACGTAACCCCCGTTACGTATACTCCGAACACTGAGGAAAAAAGACAGATTTTTTTGCATTTTTTTTTGGTAAATTGTTTATTTTCTCGATTCTATCGTATAGAACACCTAAAAATAAGGTGAAAAGCATCTGGGTGATTTTTTTCTCCAACTAACCGTTTGTCATAAAAACGATGTCGAAGGCCATAGGTTTGGTTACAATTTGCAATATTCCTGTAAGAGAAGAATTTAGGATACAAGAGTGAGCGAAGCGAGCTCGGAACATGGGGCATCTCGACTCGCATAGGTTAAGCAAGAAGGGGATGGCGGGGTCTGGAAGACCCCGCCATCCCCTTCGTGGTTATTTTTTTAAACCACCCAGAAGTAAGAGCCCCGCAAAGCGGGGCTCCGTCGGTTTAACTTCTGGAATCACTGACGTTACTTTTTTTCATAGTGTCCCGTTTCGTATCCACTGACCGGTTATTTTAATATTGCAAACAGACACTTCAATTTTTTTACACGTTTTCAAATATTCACTTACAAGATAATATTCAGTACGCCTCCTGCTGTCATCTCACTAGGCACTATAAACTACCATCAATATTTTTTGTCTATTTGAACTTCCTATTGTTAGCCTATTTTAAATTACAGACAGGCAGCACATATGCCCCAGATAACACCGCAACATCACAGAGTGCTCATCGTCAAATTGGTGTCAGAAAACTTTGAATCAGGAGCCGTCTTCAATTTCTACAAATACCTTATTTTGGTGGGTTTACACTTTTATTTTGTTGCGTTAGCCAAATAGACTTCGTTTAATATTTAAGAAGAAACGCGTCCCTGCATCTGACGGGTGCAATGTCGGAACGGATGCACAGCAATTCCTGCCTTAAGCCGGTCACAGCCGAGGTTAGGCATCTGCAGTTTAGTCTATACAGTTTGACCGTACAGGCGAGTATGAAAGTGTGTAGGAGAAAACTGTACCTACATTTACTGTATAAAACAGTTATGCATGGTTTGGCATACACATTTAAAACTGTCGTGCATAACATATCGTCTATGGTGACTTTTACTTCGGTCACGAGCTACCCGCAAGTGACATGCGAATTCGTTTAGTTTGACGGATGTCATTATTTCCTAGAATGAAATCCTTAAATCAAAGCAAATCAAATAAAAATCATTTATTTCAAGTAGGCCAGTTACAGGCACTTTTGAATAGTCAAACAATAATAAAAATGAAGCTACAGTCCCAGTCACAAGACATAATAACTGTGAAAGTACTGTAGTTGCCCATTCCAAAGCGTAAATCTCTATGGAGAAGAACGGGCAAGAAACTCCATGGACACTCTTTTACATTAGAATCTTGTTACAAAAACCTTGGTTATATCATTCATGTTGAGATGGTACATTATGTGAGAACGATGTAGCAAGACGTGCACGTTAAAAGTGTCCTTAGTAAAAACAAAAAAGACAATTAAAAAATAAAATCATTAGTTCGAAATAAGCCGTGGCAACTGGCAACTAAGAGATGACCAGGCACAACTGATTGCGCCCGTTCACGAACATGACGAATGGATCAGCCATCATTCAACTCAACCATTTTGAAGGGAACTAAATGACCCGACACACTTATTAACGACACTATCGAATGGTGCAATAATAGTGTGGTATTTTTTCCAAATTTAACGGGTTCTACTCCTGGTTAGGAACATTGCTTTTAAAAAAATCTAATTATTCAGTTTTAGTTTTCATCAAAATCGTTCCCAAAACTCCTTTGAGTAGTCTAATATATTCCCTAGAGTTTCGGATTTGGCCAACCACGCCCATTTGAAAAATTCACCCTCTGAACAATATTGTTTTATTACCTTTCCAGCTAAGCGAATACTTCATGCGAGTTGAATACTGCGCCGGCTTTCAAATTGTATTGGACTACACCGAAATTAATATCTTATCCTTTGTCACTAAGATAAACCCTATGGAGCTGAGACAAATTATTACCTTGATGACTGTGAGTATTTACTATAGTATTTTAGATATAAATTCCTATCTTGAATGGTTCAGAATGTTGAGCCACAAAAGGGATGAATGAAAGGCAATTGCTGAGATGAGAATACTAAGGGGGGGTGTATGGTGTAAAGCGAATGGATAAAAAAAAGAAAGTGTACATAAGAGGAAGTCTACAAGTGTCACCTGTGTCTGAAAAGTTGTGAGGTAATCGGTTGGCTTGTTACTGGTATGTGATGCGGAGGAATGAGAAAACGTCGTGAAGAAAATGTTTGGGTATGCATGTAGATGGCTATCAAAGTACAGGAAGACCAAATAAACAATAGATGTACTGTGAGAAAGATGATATGGCTAGACAGGAGGTGACTGCTGAGGTGACGCATAATAGAGAAGAAGAAGAGAGAAGAAGAAGATATGCTGCACCGATCAGAAATGAATTGGGATGAGGGCTGGAGAATTATGAAGGATTTCGGAATAGGCATTTGTCAGTTTAACAGCAGATGCCAGAATAACAATTAAAGTACCACATAATTTTGTATTTGTAAGGATGGTATTCGTACGCCCTTTACCGTAAGTTGAGTTACTGTTTCGAGTAAATTTTGACCAACTAGGTATTGCTAATACAATAACTAAAGGCGTTGCTTATCATCGAACAAAACAGTTGGTGTAAACTGAACCCTTCACGAAGCTGTCAACCAAGCATCATCTTCATTTCAGCCGAAAGACGTCCACTGCTGGACATAGGCCTCCCCCAAGTGACGCCACATTGACTGGTCCCGTGCGCCTCGCATCAACGGATCCCCGCAACCTTAACCAGTTCATCGGTCCACCTAGTGGGAGGCCTTCCAACGCTTCGTCTTCCAGTTCGCGGTCGCCATTCCAGAACTTTTCGGCCCCATCGTCCATCCGTTCTGCGAGCAATGTGCCCTGCCCACTGCCACTTAAGTTTGGCAATTCTACGGGCTACGTCGGTAACCTTTGTTTTCTTGCGGATGTCCTCATTTCTGATTAGATCACGCAAGGAAACTCCGAGCATAGCCCTCGCCATTGCCCTTTGGGTGACTTTAAGCCTTCTGATGAGGCCCATTGTGATCGACCACGTTTCGGTCCCGTATGTTGATGATTGCCGTACTAGCAATACACACTGGTCATAGACTTTCGTCTTGAAACACTGCGGTAAGTTGGACGAGAAGATACTACGCAACTTCCCGAACGTTGCCCAACCGAATCGGATTCGACGATTGACCTCTTTCTCGAAGTTAGACCTACCCAACTGGACCGTTTGACCCAGGTAGACATAATCGTCTACTACTTCGATTGTAGAGTCTCCGATCTTGATGGAAGTGGGTGTTACCAAGCTTTACAATTATTATTAACCAAGCATTCTATGCATCAAACTAAAAACGAACTACTCTTTGCAAAAATTATTGCTGGGAAACGACTTTCTTTTTGGCGTGAAAAATCACGTTTTACGGTAAGACTCAATGAACGCACTGATGACATTGTGTTGATGGATGCATTAGGGCCGAGATCATGGAGGTATTTTTAGTAGAGTTATAACATTAAAGACAAACCTGTGACCATGTTGGAACTTTGACCTCCAATATTTCCGTTACTAGATATCACGCAGTTAATTTTTCTAATCATATTATTTTCAGGAAGGCTACGGCTGCAGAATAAAGGGTATCCACGTGATATCACCTTCCAAAATGGTGGACACACTGATAACTTTGTTGAAACAAGTATTCAGCGCCAAACTGGCTGAAAGGATTCATCTACATAAATCTGCTGAAACGTTGTCAGAGCATATTCCTAAGGAAATATTGTCGTCTGACTACGGGGGTCAGGAGAAAACTCTTTTGGAAATGAATAGTAAGTTATCTCCTTTATTCATTTTGACCCTTATTGTTGCATTAAAAAAAAAACTTAAAAAATACTTTTCCGCCGGTGTCGGGAGCACGGTCCAAGCTACCAATGGTTAGGGCTGAAGACACATGAAACTCCTCACAATGCGGGCCGTATCGAAGAGTAATGCCTTCTGAATCAGGCCCTTGTTCTACTGCCATGTGAGAGCCTCGACAGATGTTCGTCGAGAAGTTATTATTATTATTATTGCTAGTCTATAAAATCTCAGTGCTAGACAGAGGCCTCCCCCCATCGGTCCTGGTTCTGCGTCCCTTCTTGCCAAATCCTAAGGAAGACCAATGTCGTGACTTCAAGGTTTACTTAATAGGCTAGGAAAATTTGAAAAAAATAATGTGTTGGGAGGCTTACCTAAAGAAAGACGAATTTGAATTTTGGAAAACCACAGTTGTCTGCCGGATATGAGGCCTATGATCAGACGTCGTATCGACATGAATTAGAATGGCTATGCCGTGTCACCGTACAGTGTAATGGAATTTAGTAGTGGTCGAGCTTCTAGTGAAAGTTACTGAGAAGTAAAACGCATCTCTGCCACGAAATACGTTTGCTATATTTCAAAATGTGCCAGATTGGTAGTAAAGCAAACCCAACTTTGTTTTTTAAGCTCACGATTGCGTATTTTTTTGTTGTTCATCCAGAATTTCTCAGTAGTGACCACGGAGTCTGGCTTTGTGCCCGGTTGATGGTATAAGGCTCGCCCCCTATCACATGGGACTTAAAACGTAACTGGAAAAATTTGGGTGCACTATTGGTACACCTCTGCGTAATCCTTCGGGGTTTACAGGCGTGTTGTTATGTTCATCATCATCATCAGCCTATAATGATCCCACTGCTGGGACACAGGCCTCCTCTGTACGAGAGAGAGTGGGCTGTTATCCACCACGCGGGCCCAGTGCGGTTTGGTAAATGTCACATGTCTTCGAATTTTTAGTTCTAGGACATGCCGGTTTCCTCACGATGTTTTCCTTCACCGTTTTTGAGGGCAGCGGCGATGAATAAATTACCTAAAGTAATGCGCCTGCCTGGGTTCGAAACCACGGCTTACTGCTTGTAAGAAGGGGTTGACACCACTGGGCCACCGCTGCTCTCTCGTTGAGTTATGCTTATTAATTATTTTTTTTAAACTCTCTTTTCAGAAGCTTGGCTTAAAATCCTTAGCTCCAACGAGTTTCTGGACTATATGAACGAGATGTGCAACGCGAATACAAACGAATCATGCAGGCAGTCGGATAAATTCAACGAAAATTATGTTGGCATGCCCGGTTCTTTTAGGGCGTTAAGTGTTGATTAATATAACTTGAACTTGAATATTAAATTAATTGTAAATTATGTGGACTTGGTGTAAACTAAGAAAAAAATCCTTTTGTTAAAACATTGCTGTAATGCTTGCTAACGAATTGTTATTGAAACTGATATTGGAATAGAATTAAGGGTTCAATTGCGTTTAACTAATGAATTATTGAAATACAGTTCGGGTCATTTTTATTATAACAACAAGTTTTTTCAACTGAAATGGACACTAACTAACATTGGAAACGCTATTTCTAGAATAATACTGGAAACGGAATAAAGTACCTTTGTAATTTACTATTTGTTTTGAGTATGTGGTGACAGAAGAAATATTGGAAATTTAAAAAAAAAAAAAAAGTAATCACGGTAAATATCCCGTTTCAAGTGTTATTGATAGTGTTAGTGACCATGTTGGTTTAAAAACTTACTATCATTAAAACTGATAACGGGATATTTACCGTGTTAAATACTTGTTTTGAGTTATAGAATAATGACGGATATTTACCATTTTAATTAAATATAATAGAATAATGTCGCTGCCAGCAGCTCTTGAAGTTGTTGTTCAAAATAGGGGTGCGGACTGGGTAAAGAAAACGACATTCTATTTTGTCCGTCAGACAGGTAATACAAAAATATAAGACACGTATTTTTTGTTTTAACAAAATTTAAAAAAGAATACTTAGTTAAAACTCATTAAAGTTGGAGAGTGGGGGCTTACTACGTCACAAGTAGGTATAAAACTTACCTACATATGACGTCATGCGCCATTTCAACTCAATATATCTCCGTAATTTTATGACCACGTGAAAAAAGAAAAAACACGAGTCGAAAAAAAAAAATGGATTATCCCTATTGCTGGTTGCGTTCAAAACCGTTGGTGAAATTTACTTTTGGAAGCAAAAGTGAATTTATTGTAAATGGAAGAGGTATTTATAAGTTTGTAATAATTAAGTGAAGCCAAATAATTATAAAATTTTAAAGATGACTCAATGAGTTTTATTTTCTTGAATACAGCTTTGTTCCATTTTAATCACCGCCTAAAAATGGCCGTTAATCAAATTTAAAATCGTGCCTTATTTTCCGTTTTTGTCGTGTCTCTTTGCATGTATGAATGAGTCTAATTTTTTTATTGTTTTTTTAGGATGCTTTCAAGTGGCCAAGAAATGTGGCGCTGTGTGTTCTAAATCTCATAATAATGTAAAAGATGATTTTCATTTGAAGACGAAAATCTTTCCTTGACGACCTCAAACTCAACAGGGTCAGCATGCAATATAACTCTATTGTACCTAAAACAATACGATTCAATACCTTTTATTACTAAAACTAATTACAGTACCTACTACTTTTACCATAGCTTTTTATACGTTTTGCGAAACTCTGCAGTCATCACTACTGCAAAGTTTAATATCAGTATGGGCTATTATCTCGCTTAACAAACATAGGTAGTTACAACAGATATAACATTACATGTACGGTGTAAATAAAATTGACTTGTACCCACTAACGTATAAATAATGTTCAACGGCCAAGTCACACAACATTAACTATAATAATATAGAAATCGCAGTAAGGGACCTTAGATTTGGCACGACTTTGTCTAGATTTCATTACTTTTTAGAGATAAACAAGCAGCTCCATCGAGACTTGGCTAGTTTTTTACAGAATGTAAAAAACTAGCTAAGTCTCGATGGAGCTGTTTTTGGTGGGATTTCACTTCTTTTTGTAGAAACGTGTAAACAACGTGTAAGGTGAAATAGTATTACTAAACGCCCAGCAGTAGGACGCTATAGGCTAGATTAGAAGATGTGTTCCACTACGCTAGATTTTTGCAATGGCAGTCGATTTTTTTTATGTACCAATAGTAGAAGGGGGCATTACCATATCTCTAATACAGCTGAGACTAGCTGAGGGTTCTTCATCAGATACTTCAGACCTTCGATTTTTGACATCAAATGGAGCGGCCCACCAAATTGAATATTTTTTGTAAAGGCGGTATGTCCACCTCTAATAGTTTGGTTGGGCTCTTGTGTTTTCTAATCAGGGTCACCAGGTACTCCAGATCTTCGATTATCCTAGTGTTTGTAGTTTTCCCTTTATGTGGCCATTAAACCCTAACTCTGTACCAAATTTTAGCTCTCTGAGTTTATGGGAAGTACTAGTTCTATTCTGATGATCATGATTGAGTGAGTGAGTGTCATAAATGCGAAACTTTTCTATCACTCAACTTCGGAACTAAATGACCTACAGACTTTAAATTTTGGGTTTTAAGTATGTGATTATAGCTTACTGGATGACGAAAATTGCTGCGTTCTGGTCTTATCCAGAGGTTCTCAAATAGGGGCCTGAAAATGCGGCGAAATGGTTCCAGTAAAGGATGGTACGGCAGTGTTTGCTTCGCGCTCGACTTGGCGGGGGCACTGCCGTGCCCCCCCGATAGCGATACGGCTTGGATGGTTTTATAAATAAAAATGGAAATTTCGAGCTACTTTCGGATGGACCCATCTTTGATGACAGACTTAAACAGTAGATCCCCGGGCAACAGCTGCCTCAGTCGATCATGTTCGAGTTAGCTCAACACAGTTTTAGTTCAGCCGCGCGGCTTTTCCTGAACATTTATGTCAAGCACCCCTTATATTTTTATACATAACTAGCAGATTGCCCTTCCTCCACTTAAAATTATTATAAAAAATGATGATATTATTTGTCAACAACTTCAAGAATTTGCATTTTCTGTACGAAATCTATATCTTTTTTTTTTTTTAAACGTAGCCTTATTTACTCGTTTTATCAGCTATCTGCCAGTAAAAGTACTCATCAAATTCGACCAGCCCTTTGGAGATTAGCCGGAACAAACAGAAAAAAAAAATGTGTCGGAAGTACCGTAAACTTTCATAATGCTTATAGTTATTATTTTGAAATGACAAACAAACATTTCATTTTAATTTTATTCATTTGTATTTAGCCACTACCTCATCTGTTATTAAGAAAATATGTGGTCGACGATGGTGCACGGTCACCAAGAAGTAACCTCGAGAGAACCAAAACAAACATTTATTGTGCAAAACACTTGTAACAATAAATTGTCGTTGTAATAATCCTTTCCTTCATAATTTGACTTTATGTCGTAAAAGACATTCGATCCTTTTGATCTCCGACCGACCTTTTGCGTCTAATTTGTCTTTAATTATAGTGTCTGTATAGAATACTAAGAAATAAAGCTGTATAGCATACTTTACATTGATTAATATCAATGGCCCCGAAAAACATAGGACGATCGGAATTAAATAAGCCTGGTGGATCGAAACGGGTTAGGACCTGGATTATTCGGTGGGCAACCAGTGGCCCCCGGCCACCGTAGGCGCGGGCCTGTCAAAGTCAAAGAATTTATTATAATAAGACCATAACAGGCACTTTTGAAAGTCAAAAAAAGAACAAAATAAAACGCGAAGCTATAATCCCAGTCACAAGGCATAATAACTTATGAAAGTACTGTAGTTACCCATTCCGTAGCGTAGATCTGTATGGAGAAGAATGGACAAGAAACTCCATGGACACTCTCTTAAATCAAAATTAGTTACAAAATCTTGGTTATATCATTCATGTTAAGAATTACAAATATGTGAAAACAATTTAGAAATACGGGCAAGTTAAGAGCGTCCAGAGTAAAAGATTAAATCAGTAATTAAAAATAAAGTAATTAAAATAAACCGGGGCAGCTAAGAGATGACCAGTCACAACTGACAGCGCCCGTTCACGAACATGACGCATGTATCAGCCATCATTCAACTCAACCATTTTGAAGGGAACTAAACGACCCGACACACCCGCCACTATCAGCGTGACATTTAAGTGAGCATGACATTCACTCAACCACCAGGGTAATTTCGCGTCAATGAAAGATGTAGGTACTCATTAAATGGTGGCTTTACAGTACATAGTACTCACACATGTGCTATGCAATTATATAAAACTAAGAGATTGAATCTATACAATGCAAATATATTTATACATATACGTGGACGGTGAGTAATGGGCTAGCTCACCGTCCGTCCGTCTTATGACGACAGGCCGCGCCGACGGCGCGTTCGTGTTCCACGCGCGCCTCAAGGAGATGTCAGCAAATCAGAAGGGGTCCGCGAGGGCCGATGCCTGAAATGAAAGAGATACCGTTGCCCCGGAACACAAAGGGCTAAGCTAAACATTGTAAAGAATAAATTTATTTACGCATAATGATATTAAAACATATTTTTTATGGGCATAACAAAGAAGCATAATATAACTCCTAAAATGTTAGACACTTTGTGGGCATTGAAGGTAGAACAAAATATATTTTTATTTTTTGAGTGGACGGTAGTGTCTTGAAACTAAAGACGGAAACACACTTACGTGTCGTGGCGTGTCGTAACGCGCCAGAAGCATTCGGTTTCATACATCGTTGCGACACGACACGCCATGCAAATAAGTCCCTAACCATATTAAATGTATGAAACCGATATTTCCGATATTTAGATTCGATATTTAGATTTTCGAATAGATTTCCGCCTTAAGTCTCCAAAGTATACGAAAAATAATAGTAAAAAAGACTAAAAAAAAAAATTGTGCGTGGAGTCCCTCCGCGCGGAAGAAGTCAAACTTCGTAATACTACACGCATGCGTTCGAGTGCCACGCATTCACTCTCGGTATTTTATTGAGCTTCTAAATAATATTTTGTTGTTTTCTTGTTGTTTTATTTTTATTACATAAGTTTATCGAGGTTATTCTAGACATGGAAATTGAGCGAAGGCTGGTCACACCGAAGAGTCGAATGCATGACTGTTTGCACGCCATCTTGCGTACCTAGCAGAACTACGTAGTCACAAATCTTGTAATACTGCCATCTCTTAGTGAGAAATAGAAAATATTCCCCCTCCATGGTAGCGTTAAACTAGTTGGAAGTCGCATAAGAAGTTTCACTTCAAAAACACGTTTTAATAGAAAAGCAAACTAAAAAGTACAAAATAATTTTCGGTAAATTTAAATTAACAATATTGTATTTAACAAAAAAAAAATCCTTTCATTGTAGAAAAACGTGGGGTGCTTTTTAAGATATTTCCATTTGGGGTACTTTTACCAATATCTGTCGTTAAAATATCATAACATTATTGGCATCAAGCAACTTTCTACAATAAATTAATACTGCATTAAAGACAGTCTTTGAAGATCCCAAAGCGTTAATCGTTGACGTAGACTTTACAAACAATGAACCTAGTGGAAATGTAGAAATAAAAGCTATAACAGATGAAAATGTAAATAATAGAACTAAATATCTACAACAAATGCATCAAAACATCTCAGGATTATTAACAAAATCTGATGAAATGGCAGTGTTCTTAGAAGAGTTGACAGAAAAAGGAAGCCCTGTGGACATCCTAATGCATTAAGGCCTGCGCAGACGACGGACTTTTCTCCGCGGCAGAGAAAAAAGTACGCTCCGCGAATAAAAAGTCCGCCGCGGACTTACCGCGAACTCAACGCACACGGTGTCATCGTTTATCGTCGTGCATACGTACGTCACTCTCGAGTGCACAACGCGGATTAAAGTCCGCCATGTGCGTTGCTTCGCCTAGCCACACGAGTTCTATTTTTTTCGGGGACTCCCCCGTACTTTTGTCCCGTCCGCTCTCTGCATGTCTGCATGGCATGTCCTCGGTTATTTGGGGGACTTTTTGTACGCGGTACTTTCAATCCCTTGTATGCGTTACTCGATACAGTTGTTTAGCGATCTATTTTAACGGACAAAAAAGTCCGCGGACAACAATCCGCCGTCTGCGCAGGCTTTTACAGCGCATTTTATTATGGAAGGCTTTAAAAAATATTTAACTATATCTAACTACCAGCTGCAACATGTTACAGCCGTAAAGTAGAAGAGGTGGAGCGTACATCCGTACAAGAAGTGGATACTAATTTAGGGAATTAAAGCAAATTGCTAGAATATCAGAGACTGGTGTTTTTGAGTGTTGCGCCATTGAGTTAATTAACTACAAGATAGCTATTGTTTGAGTCTATGTAGTCCCAAAAATTAATAATACTAATATGTGTGTGTGTGTATTTCTCTTTTCTGTTCTTCACAACCCTGTTCCTTCATATCTTCAGGAACGCTTCGAATATCTTGTACCTAGAGGTAAATCCTCTCGCTCAGCATCATCTCTTCTCCTTCGTTTTCCTTCCCACTTCTCAAGTCGGTATGCTGGATCATTTACTATTCGCGCTGTTTGCCTTTGGAATTCACTTCCACACTCCTTGTGGGATAGCCCTTCGTTAGACGTGTTCAAGAAAGGAATTAGAGAACATTTCCTGTTAAAAGTAAGTATATAGTATTTTACATGTACGTTAATTTTATATGTATTGTAAAAGTTCATAAGTGCAGTAGCACGCTAAGGATTGTATTGCTGTGAACGTACAAGCGTCCCTGTGTCTGTATGTGTAAGAGATCTCAAACTCAATACTGTACGCACAGCACAGCCACAGAATGAGCACATTGTCGTATGTCGCCGCATCGGGCGTCGCACACCACGAAACAAAAATATTTCCGTCATAAGGTTGCTTAAATTCGCAGCAAATAATTATGTATTGATAGCGGTAAGCGTCAAGCGTTGGAATGAGACGCATCTGGTTTAAGTTCAAAACTTGTAATACAAGTTATTGTCAATGTTTTTATTTTTATCAATCAACAATAATATTTACCCAGCTGATAGTATATTTTTAATATTGTTTTTCCAACAAAGGTTTGAAAATAAAACATGCATGATAAGTGATAGCAATACAAAATTATTTATTCAATACTATAATTACATGTAAAGTTAACAAACCGCTACAATTATGTTTTATTTATTTATTAGGTATTGAGTTGAGATTATAGCTTAAGTATTCATTTTCTTTACGAAAAGAAGATTAAAACTAAACCTCAAATTTGGATCCATTAATGATCACGGAAATGCCGCAATTTAATAGTTATACTTAATATTATAACAAAACCCTTACCCCACAAATAAATACGGAATAAAGTTATGACAAGCAAGAACGCTAAAAAAATATGCTAATACTGAAATTATTCATATTATGTAATAATCGTTAAATAAGTCATGTCATTACCAACAATATGGACTTTAAAGTCTGCAAATAACAGATCAATATTATTATAACGTAACTTTATTCAGTGTTTATTTATATTTTATGTAACCACCATTATTCTCGATACAGTCAAGAAGATGTTGACGCATGGAGCCTACGAGATTAAAACATATATGTTAGTTCTTCTTATATTTTCCCATATCTCCATGCAATGTGACTTCATCTGGTCAACACACCTCTCATCCCGAGGGTTCAGGTCAGGAGATCGTGCTGGCAATGGAATGACAGTTATCTCCGGGTGTCAGGTAAACCACTCACGCACAGTGCTCGCCCGGTGAATGGGACAATTATCCTGGACAAAAGAAATCGCTCTAAATTCTTCAGCTGGATAAATGTTGCGCACTGTAGGCAGCATGACGCCATTTAATACTTCTATATAAATGAAGCAATTGGCGCGTGGAGGAATAAACTCGAGACCCCCTGGCCCTGCCGCACTCATCCATCCCCACATATTGACCGTGATTCGGCCTGATTCTGTGTTAGGAACTATGTTTTTTTACACCAGCGTTTATTATTTTTACGCCATAAATGGGGTCTTCCCTTTTGACTGGACATAAATGTTTGTTCATCTGAAAATATAGTAGTGGCCCAATCAAAGTCTAAGTATTCTCGCGCGAAACGTAAACGTTCCTGTTTAAGTTTCTCTGTAAAAATGTTTTTTTAGCAGGTCTCCGGTGATGCACTCCTTCGTCGTGGAATGCACGGGAAACAATGAGCAATGACGTGTCGAATAACTCAGCAAAATGTCTCGTGGGTATGAAACCATTTGTTTCATACATATAATAATATAGTAAAATACAGTAGTGAATAATTTAATAATTAAAATTATTAATTATTAAATTATTCACCACTAGGGCGCGGTGGTTCATTTATTTCTAGTTTCAGATTAAATTCCTTCAAAAGTTGCTTAAACGGTGTAGAGATTTTGGTATTTTGATGAACATCAGTATTAAAGTCGCCGCAGATTATAATTTTTTGGTTACTTTTATAGCAAAACTGTTGCAATATGTTCGCTAAATGTACACACAATTTAATACCTGTGCTTAACCCCGACGCATTGCTAACAGCCTACCACGGCCTAGTTTCATCGCACCTTAGTTATAGAATTATCTTTTGGGGCAATTCGACTGACATGGATACCTTTCAAAGCACAAAAAACGGTGTATTACTGGCGATGTTTAAATTAGATTCGGCGGACAGCTGTTGTAAACCATATTTCATTAAGTACAACAAACTCACTTTACCGCCTCTGTACATCTTCATAAATCATAAATCTTTTATTGGCATTAAACATGGTATACAGTGGTGTTAAATAAAATTGTAATAGTTCAAACATGTTCAGCTGAGATAAAACAAAGCATGCAAAATTTTAGGCAAAATGCTACAGCATCAACATTTCTTATTCATAAATTCTTTTAGACTATAAAAATTACATTCATTTATCCTCTTGTGCAATTTAATTTAAAATAATCTTGAATTCAATTCCTTGAGGTGTCTAGGTGTCTCGTTATCTGTTATAAATACGAACGCACATGGCTAGGCAGTTTTTGTTATATTTCGCAAGTCTTGGCAAATCATATGGATCTCGTCTGTTCCGAGGATTTACATCGTTAGCTGTCTTAAATAGTTCTTTATTCCTAACCACGAACAAACATACCTCATAAATATACAGAGATGGCAACGGTAGCAAACCAAACTTTTTAAACATCGAAGTTGTCATGTTTGTAAAATGTAATCGGCAATTATTTCCACGGCAATTATTACCGCGATAACAGTATGCTTTGCTCACATGTTTCTAAAACAGCATAATTGCGGAAAAGTGAATTTTGCATGGCGCCCTTATTATTTAATAAACTTCCAAAGGGATGGAGCGGCTAAAAAGCGGCTAAAAGTATTTTAGATTTTTGAAATAACAACGTCTAATGTTAATATTTTTAAAATTTTGGTAATTTATAATTACAACTTAATTCAAGTTTATAATTTATTGTTTAAATTTAATTTTTAGTTGGTGTGAGAATTTAATTTTTTTTTGGTTAGGGTCCTTGTCATTAAAGTTGATATTAAGATCAAAAAAACATCTCGGAACAAAAACATCTCGGAACAAAAACATCATATATAGGAACAGTTGTTTTATTTTACAATCAACCTTACTTATATACACAATTGAGTTGAATGTACGAGTACTTAACTGCGTGACCATCCTCCGCGTCCGGTCCTTAACACTTTGTTTTTGTAATGACTTTTCCTACTTATTGTATAATTGTATGCCACAAAGGTCGAACATGATGGATCTTTTTATTTTATTAACGACCTACTTGCCTTGTATGCATACTCATATTGTATCCACAAATAAAATGTCTTGTTTTGACTTACTTTTTTAAACTTTTATTAATATTTTCTATTCTTAGTTCTACTAGCTACAAAAGCGTTTTTTTATAACTATTATTTATCTTTGCTTTTATAGTTCTAAAACGACGATAATTTCATAGCAACGAATAATCGGCCTTTTTTGGTGTATCGTTTGTAAAAACAGGTTGCCAAGTTGTTCTATGATTATGATTATTTCGTATTTAACCATTACATTTAATGCATCACTGTTACATGGGACTTTTCCTATTCACTTTGAGCACTCAAGTTCTTCTATCCGAACACCGTCCAGAGAACTTCCGCGACTGAGAGCTACATAAGCTTGTCCAGTGGCAAATAGTCGTGAACCTAGATAAATTACTCTGTATTGGGGTTCTCCTGTAAAGATAGTGTGTGTTTGTTAATTCCATACTAATATTATAAATGCGAAAGTCACTCTGTTTGTTTGTTTGTATGTTTGTTACCTTTTCACGACTAAACGGCTGATCGGATCTTAATGAAATTTGGCAAGAAGATAGATTTCAACCTGGGAAAGGACATAGGCTATATATCATCACGCTACGACCAATAGGAGTGGAGCAGTAATGCAAAATGTTGCGAAAACGGGGAAAATGTGACGCAGACGAAGTTGCGCGGGACAGCTAGTAATAAATATATGATCAACTTTGCAGCCTTGAATCTTGTGCCCAACTCAGGATCATTGCCATTATTCGTCTTTCAGCGGTACCATAGCTTTATTTTACGGGGAACTGTTGGTTTAATTACATGTATACCATCTGTTCCAATTTCTATACGGATTGACGGAATATCTGTATCATATAATAAATTGATCCCGTCGAAAATGTGGCCAGATGATCTCCGTGAATATGGAGGAAACATGATTTTACAAAATATTAAAAAAAAAAAGAACTGGCTCCTGCTCCACAAGCAACTAAAATTTGTTTTTATCTCCATTAAGTTTGTTTGCTCTCTGCGATATGATTGAATGTGTCTTTGTGCACGGCAAAGAAAAGTAGTCATATGACATAAAAACTCACTGAACGGATTTGGAAAATCGCAAATCCTAAAGATTCTGATCAAGTTAATTGTACAAACAATTATTAAATTATTGCATTGTCATTGGTCCTTGATTGTGCAAGGTTTTAATTTAATCCGACCTTTTGAAGTGGGTCAAAATCACGTTCGAAGATTATACATACCTACCAAGCTAATAAAAGCGTGTTAAGAGGGGACTCTAGCCCCGAGGAATTTGAGGGATAGGTATTTGAAGAAACTATTGCCGTCGCGCTGCGCCCGACCAAGCCCCCGTAAAGTGCGAAAGGGACAACTGCAGCTCAGGCTGATTTTACCTACAAAAATCTTGACCAGAAGACGTTTTGTATTCCGCTGTTTTCTTCTTCAAAACTAAACTGATCTAAATAATTCTTATATAAAAATTTAGAGGAAAAGTATATCTATGCTTCTATCATTCTTTTTCTTTTTTGGTAAACACGTATCTAATTTGTCTGACAGTTGTCTGAACATGGCGGCTTTTTTTGGGGTTTTTGGATTGTCATAATTCTTAAATAGTGATTATGTTTTGAAAAAAAAGAAATGATAGGGGCATGTATCAATAAGACCTAGATTTTTTGGAAAAAAATCATTGCTCTAGACGCTTTATCCACGAAGAAAAACAGCGGAATACGTTTGTATGGAGAAAGGCCCACTAGAGTCCACTCTTAAGAAGAACTGATATCTTTTGATGTAGTTTATTGTAATTACGTGAGAGGAGAGAAATAAAAGTAATAATACTCATTATATCTAGAAACAAAGAGTAATATATTTGAGAGAACCACAGATTATAAAAGCTTCATTGTGTAAGGCGGGAAATTTTAATACATCCAACAAGAATATTATAGCGTCGGGGGTCCGCTTTGTTTTATGCTTGTACTAAGCGGTCTACTTAGCGGTCCCCCGACGCTAAGACGCTTGGATTATTTTATTTTAGGTTTTTCATAAACAAAGCAAGAAATAAAAATTAAATTTAAAAAACCCCCGACACGAAAAACCTCTGAAAAACCTAAAATAAAATAATCCAAGCGTCTTAGCGTCGGGGGACCGCTAAGTAGACCGCTTAGTACAAGCATAAAACAAAGCGGACCCCCGACGCTAAGACGCTTGGATTATTTTATTTTAGGTTTTTCAGAGGTTTTTCGTGTCGGGGGTTTTTTAAATTTAATTTTTATTTCATGCTTTTTAAACTTAACGAAAACTTAAAGAAAACAAGAAAACTTATCAATTAAAAAAAACCCGAGCTTTTAGAGGGGAGCGGGGGGACGCAGCCCCCCCCCCAGCGATGCCCATAGTGACAAGTAACAAGATATCAAATTTCGAATCGACCAGACCTGGGAAAGTTGTTTATTTCCCATCAACTAGAAAAGTGGTGATCACCTTCAAACGGCTGGGTAGATTTTCTCGAAACATAGCTAAGAACACTTTCGATTAAAACACCTTTCAAACGAAACCAATTTTATCAAAATCGGTTCATCCGTTTAGGAGCTATGATGCCACAGACAGACACACAGATACACAGATACACAGACACACGATACACACGTCAAACTTATAACACCCCTCTTTTTTGGTCGGGGGTTAAAAAGAAGGGATCCTGCCAGTCTTACCAAGGTGTATCATATAGAGATGGTGAAAAGCGTGATTTTCCTATCACTGTGACTGTCGTTCCGGTTACAAAAAAGTCACAGTGATAAATCACTGTGACTTTGTCACATGAGTGATTTAACTATAGTGCGCCGGCCGGGCTTTTCGTTTGGCTAATAATAAACAGATATTTATATTATATTTGATAATAAACAGATATTTATTTAAAAGACAAAAATACTCCTCAATATTATTTGATAATTAAATAAGTATTTACATATTTTCATTTAAAATAAAAATAGGTACGTAAAAACTGAAATTTCATAAAATTATAGAAGAATAATTTCACGTAGCATTATAAAACAGAAATGTTTTGTTTCCGTAGTTATACAAACAACTATCATCATAATCTTCAAAAATATGTATTAATGAATTTATAAATTAACTTGAAAATTAATCGAAGAAATAATTTAAGCCTGCCGCCATATCTGACAGTAATTATGTCTATAAACGTAGACCTACAAGGCGTCCACGAGTGAACGAGACAGAAACAGGAAAACAGTCGCTGTCACTATCACACTCATAGGCTAGTCTATGTTCACTTCACAATCCGCGCTCGGCAAATTTCGTTTCGCATCGTGACGACTCGTGACTTTTGTTATTGGACGATTGAGTGAACGCAGTGAATGAAGTGACGAATGTGTTTCATTTCACACAAACTTACCAAAGTAGTGATTTTGTCACGTTGCTATTTCATTACCAGTCACAGTGATCATTTGAGGAGAGAAATAGCAACGTGATTATTGTCGTGACGTGATTTATCACTCATCTCTAGTATCATATTACCCAAGAATACGATACCCCTTGGTAAGACTCGTTAGTGGTTTTCAGACTTTTGGGCTACTGACTACTTAACGACTGTCAAAGATCTACCAAGGACAGCCAGGACCAACGGTAGAACGTGCTTTCCGAGGCGCGGATGAAACTCGGTATATAATGGGTGCAAATGATAAACAATGTTTATTTTGCAAATAGGTTTTTACAAACACTTTTACAAGTAATTTTTTTTTTAAACTAGATGTGGCCGGTGTTTCGTACCTGACTACTCTGAAAAGAAACAGCCGAAACAAACTCAGAGGTTCTCTGTTGACTTGTTACTCTTTTAAAGTCCAGAAATTGCTCAATTTTCATGAGGACTATGCAGATTAGTGTCTGAGATGGTCTTTTGAAGAAAAAACCACACAGATTTGAGTGGACCTGTCTAGTCAGTGCAAGCATTTGTCAGTTGTCGTGTAGCTCGACTTATAACTCAAGGAGCTCAACGAAGCTCTTTAGCTTCGTTGTGTTTATTTATTAATTTAGAATCTCCAACAAAGGATGTACACAGATCATGTGATAAAGACTGCACTTAAACACGTTCACCCATACATGGACCAACCTGGCAAGTACGGCTAAACCTAACGTTCCACTCGAGCGACAATTTTTTAGCCACGAGTTCCTCAAGAAAGTACTCATCAGATTAAAAAAAATGTTTCACTGAAGACAAAATAAAAATATTAACAGTGCATCAGACAAAGAACGTATCTTGATCGCGAACGAAATTTGCGGCAGGAATACTGTAATACCATACCATACCATAACCCAAGAGTTAGACAGAAGTGTACCTAATGGCACACCCAAATTTCGCCAGTTATGTTTAGGGCCCATGTATGTAATAGGAGGCGCGCCTATTGTCATCAACCGAGCACAAATCTGGGCTCCGTCACTGCTACTGAGAAATTACGACCAAACACTAGTTTTTTATAATACCAAAATACTCATAACTTGAATCTACTTGATAAGAATCATACAACAGAAACCCGCCAACTACGAATCGGACTCGCGCACGAAGGGTTCGGTACCATTATTTATCATCATCATTAGCCTATAATGTTCCCACTGCTGGGACACAAGCCTCCTCTCCTATGAGATTGGGCTGTAATCCACCACGGGGGTCCAGTGCGGGTTGGTAGATGTCACATGTCTTCGAATTTTTGGTTCTAAGACATGCCAGTTTCCTCACGATGTTTTCCTTCACCGTTTTTGAGACCATTATTTATAAAAACGAGCAAAAAGTGACTCTTTTCTTTTTTGAATGGTATCCCCCTTGAATATTTATTTTAGTAGTTTTTAGTATTTTTTGTTATAGCGGCAATAGAAATACATAATTTCTAAAAATTTCAACAGGCTAACTATCACGGTTCATGAGATATAGCCTGGTGACAGACGGAGGGACGGACGGACAGCGAAATCGCGTCATAGGGTTTAGTAGCCGTTTGACCCTTTGGGTCCGGAACTCTAAAAACGAGTAGGTATTCTTACCCAAATATAATGATTATCTTTTTTAGGTAAGTAATTAAATTTATAACGACGTCATGACGTTTCCAAAATGATAATTACATACATAATTAAGACGTTAAAATAATAAGACGTAGTTTAAAATTCAATACTGCATGTCTCTAAAGAGCTCATGGCGAATTAATAACAGCCATTCGGGTCGATCTTCATACATCGGAATGCTGGGCAGTGAAGAAGACGGGTAAAAAAAGATTGCATGCAGCAGAGATGAGAATGTTGAGATGGATGTGTGGAGTGACTAAAATGGATAAAGTTAGAAATTAGTATATAAGAGGAAGTTTGAAAGTGGCGCCTGTTACAGAAAAGATGAAAGGGAGTCGTCTGTCTTGGTATGGACATGTGATGAGGAGGCATGGAACACATGTGACTAAAAGAGTGATGAATATAAATGTGGATGGATGGAGAGGAAGAGAAAGACCAAAGAAAAGATGGATGGCTTGTTTGAAAAATAATATGAAGGAAAAAGGGGTAAACAGATGACAGATGAGAATGGAGGAAAGAAACGTGTTGCGCCGACCCCAAATAAAATGGGACAAGGGCAGGAAGATGATGATGATTCGGGTCGAACTTCAGGGTAAGCGGGCTTGCCTAGATTTGTCCGTGGCTGGGAACCACCGCTTAGGTCGTCAAGCCGTTAGTCCCGGCTGACATTTGTATATCTTTGACACTCGTTACAAGTGGTTAGTGGCCCCAAAGTCTGACAACCAGTCTTACCCAGTACTACCTGGGTTGTGGGGGTCGGGTAGACAGTCGCTCCGTGTAAAATACTGGGATTCAGCTGCTTCCGGTTAGACTGGAAGCCGACCCAACAAAGGAGGGAAAAGGTTAAACAGATGATAGTAGATGATGACCTAGGGATTGAAGTTTTGTATGAGACGCCTGAATAGTTTTTCGTGCTTATAATAAAATTATAGTGTAATGAAACGTGGTTCCGTTGGATGGTCTGTACCACACTTTTTAATGATCACGCTTATCTGATATCTGTATACTCATTCATAACATCTTAGCAGAGGCGTACCTAAAGGCCGTCCGTCGGGCCGATGCCTGCCAGGGTTGCGGGACTGTTCGAAAGAGATACCGTGGCCCTGGAACACAAAGGGCTAAGAAGGAACATGGATAGGTTTTAGTCAGTACAAGTGTGACACTCCCTTCCGCTCCGCCCAGAGCGGGAGGAGTCATTTGATGATTTCCCAACCGAAAAAAAAAGTTCCTATGGCCTGAAACTACGTTGAGCGGGCGCCCGCGACAGGGAACCGACGCTTGTACACGCGCGTGGACAGGCCGGGTGGACTCCGTGGGAACACGACGGTCCCGGTCGCGGGTACCTGTCTCGGAGGCTGGATTATTTTATTTAGGCAGTGTCGCTAACTCAATTTTAACGGTGTGCCTGTAGCCATATTGATAGGGAACTTAAATTTAACTTGGATGCGGGGCCCGCCTCCCCGCGACGGACGCCCTCGCAGGTCCCCGCGTCGGAGCGTTTTTGTATGGAACCGTGCGGGCGCCCGCTTAACGCAGTTTCAGGCCTATTGGTTCATCCACATTTCGTCAGTTAGGTTTTAAGTCTCACTAGGGGGCGGGCATATTCACCTAAGCAAAAATCCAGATCCCGTGGCTGCTACTGAGACCGAGATGGAAAAACACAATAAAAATTTTCCGACCCGAGAAACGAACCAATCCAGCTCAGCAGTCACGCGCGACCACGCGACCAACGAGGCAGACATAAACAAATACTATTTAAATAAAAGTTATTACTTGTCAGGTATCAATAACTTTTTGAGGTGTTGTACCTAATGGTCAAAAACACGCCTGCCTTGTCAAAAAAAAACTAAAAGTACACACATCACTGAATTCTAAGCAACTTGGATATTTTTTCAAATATATTTAATATTTTTTCTTCGTTTTCTCTTAGGTGTCATAAGTCAACAGAAGTGTAATTTTATTGTTAAGTTTTAATAGGAAGTTTTAAAAAAAAATGTGCTTTTAAATAATAAGTGGGACTTCCTATTGCACTAACGACGCGCGACGGCTCTACATATCGGCGGCATAATTCTAAAATCCTAACTATCCATACTTCCCTACTTATAATATTATAAATGCGAAAGTTACTCTGTTTGTTTGTTTGTATGTTTGTTTGTTACCTTTTCACGACTAAACGGCTGATCGGATCTTAATGAAATTTGGCAAGGTAACTTTCAAGCTAGCAACTTGGGGAAGGACATAGGCTATATATCATCACGCTACGACCAATAGGAGCGAAGCAGTAATGAAAAATATTGCGAAAACGGGGAAAATGTGACGCAGACGAAGTTGCGCGGGACAGCTAGTAATATTATAAATGCGAAAGTAAGTTTGTTTGTTACGTTTTCACGCAAAAACTACTCAACCGATCATCATAAAACTTTGTACACATATTCTTGGAGGTATTCGAAGTAACATAGGCTATATATCATCACGCTACGACCAATAGGAGCGAAGCAGCAATGTAAAATGTTGCGAAAACGGGGAAAATGTGACGCAGACGAATTCGCGCGGGACAGATAGTAACACGAGAATTATAAAGAGGAAAGATTTGATTATTTGTTTGTTTGTCACCATTTAACTCAAAAACTACTGGACCGATTTTTAAAATTCTGTAACTTTTAGAAAGCTACATCTTTACCGAGTAACATAGGTAATATTATATCACAATTTTCGCGGACGAAGTCGCGGGCGATGGGCGATCTATTCACTGGAAAGATGTGTAAAAAGTTATTTTCATCACACTTGCACGTAAACAGTGTCATAACATATAGGTGAACTTGGCTGTAATGCCCCATATAAAACTCTAGGGCGGTAAGTATTTTTTTTTTAATTTACAGCACAGCATCACAGCACACAGGTCATGCAAGTTCAAGCAAGGAGTTTACACGCAATTGGAAACTTGTCTTAAAATGTTATTTAAACAGGAATTTCATTCAATCTCGCTACATGTTATTTAATTACTCAACTAATGTTCTAAAATCTAAATAATCGATAGTTTTTGTATCAAAACGTCGTTTTTTTTTATTATACTCCGTCATGGCTGTATACCTAGGTCAGTATTTGCCTTTAACGTTTCTGAATAAAACATTTGTATTAAAATAAAATAAAATAAAAAATAATTATTAACTCGCAAGTGTGATGAAAAACATTGTATGTTTCACGGGCGGTACGGGAATTACGAACCTCGACTCAGAAAGCCCTCAGTCTTCGACTTCGGGCTTCTACTAGAGCCTCGATCGTAATTCCTTACTTACCGCCCTTAATACACAATATACTATTATAACACATTTGCTCGTAAAGGGTCTCTTATTGCACCAATGTCAGTATCGTAATGTATCTCATTACGCACTAGTGCGGTAATGTAAAGTAAAACGCACGGTTTATCAAAATGTTCCGTCTAAAACGAACGGTACTTTTTTAAATCTTAGCAAAGAGTTTTTATGTCAGAAAAGTGGTCAACATTTTATGAATAAAATTAACTTGGGAGATAAAATATAATAAATAAACATTTAATTCTTTAATTTAATCAATTTTGACCATAAATTACAATCTGTAACAAAACACAAAAATATTAATTTACTTTTTTAGTAATACTGGCTGTTTCTGTGCCCTTGCCTTAAAAAAAAGCGCTAATGCGCGCGCATCGCTAATTTGATAATTTGTGAACAAGTAAAAATTATTCCGCGCGCTTTTTCTTTTCGCTGTTTTGTTTTTATTTGAAAATGTGATCCGAGTTTTATTTATTTCCTCACAAATATGTTATAAAACGTCGTATGACATACGTGCGCTTTGATAATTACAGCCTCTGCTTTCTTGTTAGCCCTCGCCTACGGCTCGGGTTAGCAATATCGCCTCGGCTGTAATTTTCAACTTACCGCACTTATATCATACTGTACTATTAGGTAGATTTTGGTGAAGATTACTTAAAGCTCTTTCCTTAGTAAATCCCACGTATACTTAATAGGTTTGATATCAGCGAACTGAGCAGGCCGGCCGGTCTAATATCGTGAAAAAATCGCATTGTTTTTTCTGGTCTGACGATGTATGCAGCTCATTATTTCGCGTTTAAAACAAAATCATAGCCAAACTGCTATGGATTTAAATTGCCTAGTATCAAAATGAGGTCGATTTCTTCTACTCGAGCGATTTCCAGCCCAAACCAAAAGCGTCTGCCTGGACAAGGATGAAGTTCTTGTGGATTCCGTGATCGTCTCTGGTGACCAAATTCTCGCCAAACACGCACTCTCCTTAAATCAGGATGAAAACCAAAGCAAAGCATGAGATTTGCTTTGGTTTTCAACGGAAAACTAAGCACGTGACCACTGAGTGTCGGTCTAGTACAAATTTGCGTACACCCAAAAGACATTATGACCTCGATTTTTACGTCGCAGAGCTCGTAGTTTGGACGCTGATCACAACTTGATACTGGGACTAGACTCTTCCAATCAGCTGGTGAACTGGAATTTGAGGCTACTCTACTTAGCAGAGGTGCAACACCAATAAAAGTAGAAGGAATGGGATGAGACCTATGCCCAGGAGTGGGAAAATCAAGGCTAAGAAAAAACAATTTAAGTTTAAAAAGCATAAAACAGAAATTTAATTAAAAAAGGTTCGCTTTGTTTTACGCTTGTGCTAAGCGGTCTACTTTGCGTCCCCCGACGCTACGATGCTTGAGTTAATTAATTATTGTTTTTTTAGATGTTTTTTCTGTCGGGAACTTTTAAATTTTTAATTAAATTTTTATTTCATGCTTTTTAAACTTTTTTTTTTTCTTAGGTAACATTTGAAATGCAAAATGTATACAATGCATAATAAAATAAGCAAATAATACATGTAAATTTACGTTAGTCATAAATCAAGTTCAATAAAAAATATACACATACGTGGTTTGTATAATGTTTTTAATATAAAAGATCCTTGCACACTCGCCGGATTCGACGATTAGGTGGCAAAAAATCTGAATCAATGAAACAAAAACCACCGACTTCTGAAAGCTAAAGTTCATTTTTAACTTTTTTTGCGTTTTTGAAGATGGTTTTATTTTTTTGACCAAAAGTTTTTTTTTTATAAAATTTAACTTGATATGATTATAATATGTTATTATATTGTGTTAACAATAAACATCCCAGCGATTGCAGAAACTACAAAAGTACCATTGACCACGGCAGAATACTATTCTTACTAACAAAAAAAACATCGAAATTGGTTCACAAATATTGGCAAATATATCGTTGAACATACTCACAAACATTCAGACGAATTGATTACATCCTCATTTTAGTTGAAGATGTTCTGTTAAAGCAAAACTTTACAAATTCCTATAAAATTTGAGGATTGCTCTTGATTTTCCTGGGATCCCATTATCAGATCCCGTCTTAGGTATACCTTTCATCACTAGCGCAGCAACATGTGATGATCATTGCCAGGCATAATGCCTTCATCATAACATCATCACATCATATAAAATACTGAGAATTTCCTCGATTTTTCCAGGATCCCGTCATCAGATCATGACCTGATGACCATGGTTATTATTGCTCTTAATTTTTATGGGATCCAACCATCAGATCCGGACTTCCATCATCATTGTATTTGCTTATAAAATTTGAAGGTTGCTTCGATTTCCCTGGGGACCCCTTCATCGGATGCTGATTTGGTAACAATGGGACCACAAAACTATAGGCTTTCAAATATAAAAAGAATTTTGAAAATCATTCACAATTGGCGAAGAAATCGTTGAACATACAAAAAAAAATACAAACATCCGAATTGAAAACCTCATCCTTTAGGCAGTTGGTTTAAAAAAAAAATGTTTTAAAGAAGACCTTAAACTAGCCTTCAGTAAAAAAAAAAATGATTCCGTTTTTTTACTTATCTGCTTACTTATTTTTGTAAGGAGTGTACATTTTAAGAGGACGTAGGTATTTTTTATTCTATAAATCATATTTTTGATAACCCAATTTCTTAAAACTGTTTCATTGCCAAACTTTGCCCATTGGATACTGATAGCATGAAATAATTGGCCGTTATTAAGAATATTTTGGGATAGTGACCCACAATTCGTTGAGCTCCTTGAGTTATAAGTCGAGCTACACGATAACTGACAAATGCTTGCACTGACTGGACAGGTACACTCAAATCTGTGTGGTTCTTTCTTCAAAAGACCATTTCAGATACTAATCTGCATAGTCCTCATGTAAATTGAGCAATGTCTAGACTTTAAAAGAGTAACAAGTTGACAGAGAACCTCTGAGTTTGTTTCAGCTGTTTCTTCTCAGAGTAGTCAGGTACGAAACACCGGCCCAATCAAGCTTAAAAAAAAGACTTGTAAAAGTGTTTGTAAAAACCTACTTGCAAAATAAACATCATTTGTCACTATTTTGATAACAGCCATTCTGACAAATTGTATGATGATAACGGAACATACAATAAGCATAGTTTGTCGAAACAAAAACAATACTGTCGGTAAAAGAGATCGACGGAACACACTAGTCTGTAGGTGCCACAAAACAAGTTTTCATTTGAATAAAAACCCTTTAAGATTGTTTATCTCATTCAGTTTATTGTCGATTCCTTAACAAGTGTGTGCTTAAAATGGTATCAGTGCTAACAGATAGGTTCCTGAAATTCCACCCAGACACCCTGGAATATGTAAGGAAAGAAGTGAATTTGGACAACGAAGGAAGAATTGAAGAAGCTGTGGATATTTTGGAAAATTGGGTGAAAAAGCAGCAGCATTTTATTAAAAAAGATTTTTGTAAGTCTTTTTGGTTTTTAACCGACTTCTAAAAAAGGAGAAGGATAAAAAAAAAAACATTTTTACAAAAAAAAAACCGACTTCCATAAAACACTAAAAAGTGGCAAATAATTTTAATGTCGAAAGTCGGTGGCAAAAAAGTAAATGAAACAAACAAGTCACCGACTGCTGAAAATAAAATTATTTGCCACTTTTTAGTGTTTTATGGAAGTCGGTTATTTTTTTTGTAAAAAAGTTTTTTTATTATCGCTTGTGACCGCTGTTTCGCCCGCGTGTTTACAAATTACCTTGATAAAATCCACGCTTGTTCTACTTGTTGACCTTTCATCAAAATAGTCTTTTAGCCGTGTAACGTCACAGGAAGTCAGACTTACCGACACACAATAGACTTCTTACTTTCACATTGATATGCTAGAGTAAGAAAACAGGTATGCCTGTGGCTTCGCCTTCGTAGAGTTTGGTAATAGTCTCACGGAATCGTACTAACATAACATAAGAAAACATGCTTTATAATCCCCGAAAAAAGAGGCAGAGGTGTGCCTTAAAAACACCTACATTTTGGCCAGTTATAGGTACTAAAGTCACATGTAATAGGGGCGAGCCTATTGACATCCACCGGGCACGTATCTACACTCCGTGACTGGGATACAATTATTTAATTAGCTATTCCAGACTACAATTTATCTCTGTGCCAAATTGTATCCAGATCCGTTCAGCCGTTCTGGCGTGATCGAGTAAAAAACATCCATGCATCCAAAGTTTCGCATTTATAATAGGAAGTATATTAAAATACCTATTTATTAGGAGATTACGAAGGTCAGATAGGCAGTCGCTCTATTTAAACTACTGGTATTCAGCTGCATCCGGTAAGACTGGGAGAAAATCAAATCAACATATTTTTATTTCACATAGGCCTACATGGGCACTTATAAAAGTTCGAGAAAAAGGTGCTCGGTTCAGGTTGGTCGTTTCCTATGGAGAAGAACCGGCAAAAACTCCATGGTTACTCTTTTAAAATCATTTGGTTTCACAATATTTCTATGTTACAGCGTTAGTATTTAAATATGGGAGGACATCGTAGGCCCGATATTAAGTCGATGCTTAGTACAAAACGTACATAGAACAAGATAAAAAGTTACCAAGGATCTAGAAATCTAAAAGGCCTGCAATGTCCACACATTTACAAACAATAGGTAAATAAAAAACCTACCGCAACATAGTTTGTAAAAGGCTAGGCAGATTATGATAATAAGCGTCTAGTGCAAATTTTAAAATCAATTTCAAGGAAGTTTTTTATAGGTCAAGTTAAAAAACGCAGTCAGTGTAATTTTATCAATGTCAACTACTCTCGAGTGCTGTATCAATGTTTATGTAGGCCACATACGTTTGTTGTTCTGTGCTGGAGAAGCGGGGAGATAAAAAGTGCATTTAATTCCACTCGCGGCACGTCTTTAACATTTTGATTGAACTTGCGTTTGCACTGCAGTTGCTAGCAACAAGATCGTCCCCCTTTACATGTGATGGAAGAAGATCCTATTGCCATCAATCGGGCTCAAATGCAGATCCCATGGCCTTTACAGAGAATTTCCTTGTAGAAAACCTAACATTGCCTAACCTGAAAACCTAATCAAAGACATCATGCTCAGCAGAACTTCGGCTTACTACTACGGTATAGTTAAGGCAGTCAATCCATTTCATTAAGGACTTTTTGGTCCGTTAATCGTTAATGACTTGTCTCATATTTTAAAAAGAGGCATCTAGGTACCAGTTCAAGTAAAATCTGACTGGTTTTAAATTTTTGGCATTAAATTTAAATAATAACAGGTTTTAACCAATGACGTATACATAGAGGCGTCATGCATGAACATCACGGCACTCGAAAACAGCGTAAATACTCGGTATACTAGCTTCTTAGACGCACGAAGAAAGGGAAAGAAAATTAAATGTCATCTTCGGAATTCCTGTGGTTAGAGAGAGTTAAATATATTTATTACTTGTACCTCCTAAGGCCCCAACGACGGCTTGACCTCAGCGTCATATGTGTAAGACGTGTAAGAAGTTATTCAGTTAACTTAAAATGTTAGTGAAGATTGCTCTTCCCCCAAGCAAATCCTGTGTATGTTCAATGGAATTGAGAACAGTGAGTTGAGCAGAGCGGTCTAATACCGTGATATTGCGTTCGCTGCACAATTTTTTTACTGATCTCACGATGTGTGCAAGCTCAATATTTCGCATTTACACAAAATCTTAGCCAAACTGCTATGGATGAGGAATGGCCATTATATTACGCATTCTCGTCACGGTATTGCTCTGCATTTCAATTGCCTCATATCTAAACGAGATCGGTTCTTCTACCCGGGCGATTTCCAGCCCAGACCAAAAGCGTTCTGCCTTAACAAGGATGATGTTCCTGAAAATTTCGTAATTGGCTCTGGTGACCAAGATCTCGCCAAAAATGCACTTTCCCCGTTTTCGCAACATTTTTCATTTCTGCTCCGCTCCTATTGGTTGTAGCGTGATGATATGTAGCCTATGTCCTTTCCTAGGTTAAAATCTATCTTTTTGCCAAATTTCATTAAGATCTGATCAGCCGTTTAGTCGTGAAAAGGTAACAAACAAACAAACAGAGTGACTTTCGCATTTATAATATTAGTATGGATTTATATATTTTAGGTATTTATATTTTATGTGAGGAGCTCGTGGCTAAATAATAACAGCCGCCCAGGTCGATCTTTAAGTTTAAGCCGCTTTCTTTTTCTTCGGATGGGAAATCATCAAATGACTCCTCCCGCTCTGGGCGGAGCGGAAGGGAGTGTCAGACTTGTACTGACTAAACCCATCCATCTTCTTTCTTACCCCTTTGTGCTCCAGGGCCACGGTATCTCTTCCGAACAGTCCCGCAGCCCTGATATGCACTTTCCTTAAATCAGGATGTAAACCAAAACAGAACACGTGACCACAGAGTGACGATCCAGTACAAAGAGACTTAGACTTTTTTGATGTGTATATTTGTATTTTGTCCAAGTTAACTTTGAATTGTATGTCCAGCTCAAAATTATTTCACTATACTCGTCTGTTATACGTTTCTTGAGAGAAAAGATCGTCGATAGCTAGTCGTGCGTGGGACAAGCCTAAAGAAATGTGTAGAATAATAATCTATGTTATGAAAAGCAGACAAAACAAAGCAAGTCTTATCTTGAAAATATTATTATAAGAAAAAATAATACAAAACTTATAAGTGCTGTGATATCATTTTTATCTCTTTCAATGCAGATAATAGAAGTTGGACGAAAACAAATGAGCGATGTCAACCCAGTGGTATCAACTTCGACTTCATAGGTTTAGGGTTCAAAACCAGGCACACACATGATGTATACAGACCCTCCACGAAGCCGTCAACCAAGCATTCCGTATATCAAACTAAGTTATTCTACGCAAAAAATATTTTGAGAAACGGCTTTTTTTGGTGTGAACAATCACGTTTTACGGTAGGACTAATATCGCACTCAAAACATTATGCTGATAGATGGATTGAATTGTTAAGGGGTGATGAAAGTACTTAAAGGGTCAACATTAGTAAAACAAAATTTATGCAATTTCATACCTACCGAACAAAACCGTTGAACCTAAATATAGTATATAAAGGGAACGTCCTGACTGAAACTGACACAATTAAATTTCTTGGAATATCCTTAGATAAATTTTGCTCTTGGAAAAGCCATGTCAATGAAGTTTGTGGTAAAATTAATAGTTTTGTCTACCCTCTGAGGCGTATAAGCAGCGAGATATCAAGAAGCGCTGCAATTACTTCATATCACGGGTATATAGCCTCCATTTTGCGGTATGGTATCATTCTTTGGGGTCGGTGTGTGGAAATTGATCAAGCTTTTGTTATGCAAAAGAAGTGTTTAAGGGCTATATTTGGGTTGAAACAAATAGATTCTTGTCGCCCATTCTTTAGAAAGTATAAGATACTCACTTTACCGTGCATTTATATCTTGGAAGCCTGTATATTTGTGTTCAAACACAAGAGTCTTTTTCATCAAGCAAGCAGTTACTATGCCCCTCGATCTCACAATACCAACAAGCTCTATAAACCGAAGACGAATCTGACACTCACATCGAACAACAGCTACATCATGTGTATTAAAATGTATAATAGACTTCCAAGTAACTTATCGACACTTCCATTTTTTAAATTTAAGCGTATTTTAACAAAAATATTAATTGATAAATGCTTTTATAGTGTACTTGAGTTCCTAGATTATAAGTTGTAGGTCATGAATTGTAGTGTCAATGATTGTCACAATATGAATTATTAACAAATTAGAATTAAATTATTATTAAATATTGAATTTGAATATATTAAAATTTACTAACTGCATGCATTATTCCAATTCATCATTCATATTATAAATATTTTTTATGTAAAATTTGCACGCCGAAATAAATGGCAGAATAAGAGATACTTATACTTATCTTTATGAACCTTCTGTACCTTATTTAAGCAAATAAATGATTTTTGATTTTGATTTTTGAAAGTAAATAACCACTTACAGGCTTTCGTCGCAAAAAAAATCGCAAGATTAGTATTGCAAAAAAAACTTGTCAAAAAGTGTGAATTTTGTACCCCAATATCTCCAGTAAGTATCGCCAGTGTCTAGTAAGTAAAAGATTCCCAGATATAGTCTAGGATCAAAAAAATGTCGTAAATATAATAGACAGAATTAACTTATTTTAACAGAAGGCACTATTTTTTTCTGTTTATTATAATAGATATATACATATACACGGTGTAAATCACCTCATCACGAAGCTGTCAACCAAGCATTCTGTACATGAAACTAAGTAACTTTTTAAAAATTATTGCTGGGAAACGACTTTTTTTGGGGGGTGTAAAATCATGTTTTGTGGTAGAACTCAATGTAACGCACTCAAAACATTGTGCTGATGGACGGATTTAATAGTACGGGCATCGTGGAGGTGTTTAAAGTAAAAATCTTACATCAAAAACTTGTATTTAAAAAAAATGATGTTGATGTTAGCTTCCAGTCTAACCGCCTACAACTTTACTTTACATGTACCGACTGCCTATCTGATTTCCACAACCCAGTTAGCTGGCTTAAACAATAACCCTTGGTAAGACTGGTTGTAAGACTTTTAGGCCACTGACTACCTGAAAACGACTGTCAAATCTACAAATGACAGCCAGGACCAACGCTGCTTAACGTGTTTCCGAGGCATGGACGGAACTCGGTGTATAATGAAAAATCACTTATCCACGGACCGAGTTCTGCAATCAGTCCTTGACTTTTAAGACCAGTGTTGCTGTTATTATTAATGCATGAGGACCTTCAGCTCTAAGCCATAAAATAACCCATTGTTATTCACATAAAATTACTTTTTACGATCATAATCTTTAACCCTACACGTTCTGAAGTAGATATATTAGTAGGTATGTAAGTAATAATTAATGTCTTGCCAACTTATTACTATTTTAATAATAAAAAACAGAAAATTATTTCGTTAAGTTACAGTAACAGTGACAGATCTAATATTACCATACACGATTTCAAACAAAACAAACACACACTCTCTCTCACTCCATCACACACACTCGTACACTCACACATACCACTTACACAAATACAAACAATCTCACACACACCCACACACACACACTCGCACGTATTCAATATTATAAACATTATTGTAGTAAATTACCTTTGTACTAGTTTATTGTAACTTTTTGTAAAGGACAGGGACTGTTTTACCTTAATACAGGTTATTCTATAACCTAGCTAGGAAAGCAGGACTCCACCCACCAGATTGTGATTGACATTGTAAAAACTTTGTGTATGCCTCATGTACTACAATCCCCTTTTTTTATGAAATAAAAAAAAATACTATTACTATTAAAATTGGACTTCGGATGTCTGTGGAGCGAGCAGATGTCATAGGGAACAGGAATTTTACCTAACGTTGTATTTTAAAGACTGCTTGAATGGTCGTTGGAAATCATAAAGGACTACATGTACTCATCATCATCATCATCAGCCTACCGCAGTCCACTGCTGGACATAGGCCTCTTCAATCGCTCGCCACTTAACCCGATTCTCGGCCACTCTCATCCAGTTGCTACCAGCTACCCTGCGAAGATCGTCGCTCCACCGAGCCTGAGGGCGTCTCACCTTACGGTTGCCGATTCGCGGTCTCCACTCAAGAACACGTCTACCCCAATGGTCATCGGCTCTACGGCTAATATGGCCGGCCCATTGCCACTTCAGCTTACTTATGCTGTGGGCTATGTCGACTACTCTGGTTCTCTGTCGGATCACCTCGTTCCGGATGCGATCCTTCAAAGAGACTCCAAGCATACTACATGTACTGCGTGGACTATAATATATGAAGCATTGCAGCGTATTGAGCGATGTGCACAGATTAATCAAATATTGTGCGTTTTATATTCCATGCGTCCGTCCCATTTACTTTGGTATTAAATCTATCTGCTTTTCATATTGTGAATGTCGATTTTTATGGTTCCGTACCCAAAGGGTCAAACGGGACCCTATTACTGAGACTTCGCTGTCCATCCGTCTGTCACCAGGCTGTATCTCATGAACCGTGATAGGTAGCCAGTTGAAATTTCTACAGATTATGTATTTCTGTTGATGTTATAACAACAAATACTAAAAACAGAATAAAATAAATATTTAAGGGGGCTCACGTACAAAATAGTGATTTTTTTGCTCGTTTTTATAAATAATGGTACGGAACCCTTCGTGCGCGAGTCCAAATCGCACTTGGCCGGTTTTTATGAATATTAAGTTTTATTTGTTATTATTGTACATACATTTATTATACATATATTTAAGTACCTATTCATACACTACACCACACTACATAATTATTAACATAATTTACAAATTGTTGTTTACTACCTGCTCGGAAATTTGCTGAACTGGGCCTATTTGGCGCAGCCCTGAGACACACAATTATATTTTTTTTATTCCTATTTCGATATCTATATTTTTAAGTTTTTTACATTGTATTGTGTGTACTTGTGGCATGGGTCACATTAATATTTTTCCTTTCTTTCTTTAACAGTTGCCTCGTTAGTCGAGTGGTCGCAAGTGCGACTGCTGATCATGAGGTCCTGGGTTCAATACCCTGGTCGGACAAAGTGTTAATGGGATTTTCTATCAGGAATTACCCAAAAGCAGCCACCTCCATTTGGGTTTGTGCCCGTTTGATGGCACTAGGCTCCCCGCTAATAGATAGGACCTTAACATAACTGGCGAAATGTGGGTGTACTTAATTAAGTACACCTCTGCCTGATATCTACCTCTGACTTCGGGGATTGCAGGCGTTATTTATGGATGTACTATCATCATCATCATCATTTTAGCTGAAAAACGTCCACTGCTGGACATAAGCCTCCCCCAAGTGTCGCCACATTGAATGCTCCCGCGCGACTCGCATCCAGCGGATCCCCGCAACCTTCACCAGGTCATCGGTCCACATAGTAGGAGGCCTTCCAACGCATCGTTTTCCGGATGCACTATAATCGGTGTTTAATCATTTAATTTTATGTCTTTCAGCTCGAGACTACCTTGAAAGGACATTAATCAACGCGAAAGGGATGGTGGAGCGAGCCAAACAAAGGATTGACAAGTTGTGCACCTTCAAAACATTGATGCCTGAGTTATATCATGGTTCGGTGTCCAGGGCACAGTTTGAAACCTTAGATAAATATATGTGAGTATATTTTTTGTCGAGAATACGTCTTTAAAATTGGTTCCATAGGGATGCAACTCAAAAAAACAATTGATAACAAAATCGGGGGATTCAGTTTAGTGTGGCAGCTACATATCTATCATCCCCATCCAAATTTCAATTACGCCATTGGATAGCTAAAGAATCAACAAATTTATTACGCTAAGTAAGGACTGTAACACATTGCGCGCGGCGGTTGGGGAAGCCACGCCATTTTTTTCTGAAAGCTCGTGGATAAAAATAATAACAGACATAAATCATAAATCTAACAACATATTTGAGAAAAGGCTAGCTAATTATGATGGCAGGACGACTAAAGATTTAACTATGTTAATCGAAGTCGGTCCGTGGATGTGTGACTAGTCATTATACAGGATGTAACGGAAAGGGTATATACATCCTTAAGGGTGTGCTATAGACCATCAAACTGATCATGTTCCTCAACATAAAAAAAAAAAATGCAGCAAAAAAAAAACATACAAAAAAAAATAACAAAAAAAAAAAAATTACATATACATTTGGGTCGAATAGGTATTGTAATTTTCTATGGGGCAGCAGATATTTTTTTTGCTGAAAAACATGTTTTATGTTGAGAAACATTTTCAGTTTGATGGTCTGTAGCACACCCTTAAGGATGTATATACCCTTTCCGTATCACCCTGTATATGGGGATCCCTCGGTGTCTTTGATAGCACGTTAAGCCGTTGGTTCCAGCTGTCAAATGCAGATCGTTGACTACGAGTAATCAGAAGCCTACAAATTTGTAAACCCTTCTATCAAAGGCCATCCTGTTACCGAGGTTATTAGAGCTCAGATGGGCAGTCGCTCCATGTAAACTACTGGTATTCAGATGGATCCAGTTAAACTGGAAGCCGACCCCAACATAGTTGGGAAACGTTGGCAGATGATGGTGTCAGACAGTGGTTTCTCCTCCATCTATGTTTTATTTTTGTTTAGCCTGCACACATACCTTTATATTTTTGTAGTGTTTATTTTATCTCTTATAGTTTTTTTGTATCCAAGTACTGGTTGTGTTATTTTTCTTATTCATGTAATACAATGTTTACGCTGTCTTGATTTCCGTAAGTTTTTTCACGGGTGACAATTGAAAACCAGCTCTGTGCTGTGGGCCCCCCATAGCACAGCACCATGCCGAGTGGTAACTTACTTGTCGCAGTCACGACGTGCAAGCTGTCAACTTGTTTACTTATTTATTTTTTTATGTTTTTGTTATTTTTTTAATCTTATTGTTGTATATTTTATATTATTGTACTTTCAAATGTTTGTTATGCTTTGTATGTATATTGTGATGTAATTTTGGATGCACGTCATGTCCCTGCGACAAATAAATATTTTTTCTTTCTCCTCAAGTCATGTGGTCCAAAGACCAGAGAGCTTTGGATAGACACAATGCTTTAAAGATGTTTCGTTTTGCTACAGTGACATTCAATAGGATTTACATAGCTTTTCGGTAGCAGATGTTCACCCAATATATTTTTTATTTCTCCAACATTGTTACCGCTGATAGATAGTCGCTGGGATAAGCCCACCTGTCGGGGCAATCAAGTATTGGTTGTTTGTTAAAATTAATTTATTTATGTACACAAAAAATACTTAAAAGAATAATACATTAAGATAGAAGAGCACAAAGGTACTGCTTTTTTCACAAGAAATTCCTTCCAGCAGGCCTCTTTTTTTCAGATGAGGAATCATCAAATGACTCCTCCCGCTCTGGGCGGAACGGAAGGGAGTGTTAGAGTTGCACTGACTAAAACCCATCCATGTTCCTTCTTAGCCCTTTGTGTTCCAGGGCCACGGTATCTCTTTCGAACAGTCCCGCAGCTCTGGCAGGCATCGGCCTTTTCGGATCCCTTCCGTCTTCCAGCAGACCTAGATCTGTACTTTTTTTAAAAATAATCGTTATTTTTCAGGTGCTACGCTCTTCTACCTAAAATGACAAAAGAACACTACAGGATGTCTCTTTTTAATGTGAAATCAGACGACTATCAATCTTCGGACATTCATAATTTCTACAGATATGCTACTGTGGTAAGCTTAAATCATAAGAACACAAAAGGAAATTGGAAGATAAAATAAAAATTGAAATAAATTAGTCCTCCGGTCGTGGTGCGGCGGCCAATTTCAGCGAAGATTAGCTACCGACGCGGAAGATATTATTTTGCACAAGTGTGTGCATAAGCATACACTTGTGCAAAATAATAAGATTAAATCAGTAATCCAAAAATAAAGTAATTTAAATTAACCGTGGCAGCTAAGAGATGACCAGTCACACCTTACAGCGCCCGTTGATGAAATGACGCATGTATCAGCCACCATTCAACTTAACCATTTTGAAGGGAACTAAATAACCCGACACACCCGCCACCATCAGCGTGACATTTAAGTGGGCATGAAATTCACTAAACCACCAGGGTAATTTCGCGTCAATGAAAGATGTAGGTACTCAGGAAATGGTGGCTTTACAGTACATAGTACTCACACATGTGCTATGCAATTAAATAATACTAAGATATTGAATCTATACAATGCAAATATAGCCTAAAAGTGTGACTACCAGTCTTACCAGGGGCATCCTGTTACCCAATTACTGAGTTGTGGAGGAGGTCAGATAGGCAGTCACTCCAAGTAGATACCAATTGCAACATACAAAAGGCTAGGCAAATAATGATGAATCAATTACTAGATTTAGTCAATTATATGTACAACATTGTATGACATAAAACAATGGTGCAAACATATGTGAGACTCTGATTCCTACCTCTAAACACCAATAGTTCGCTTTTCTTAGGATTGTACTTCAGTCCATGGTTCACAGCGTACATTTCCGAAATAGAAAGTAACTTTCTTAAACCACAGATTGAGGGGCTCAGCAGCACCATGTCGTCAGAATAACTTAAGTTATTTAAACTTTTTCCATCTATGTGACATCCAACATGTGTTCTGCTGAGCTCCACAAGAAGATCATTTATATATATATTAAAAAGCCTCGGGGAAGTGAGTCCACCCTGCCTAACACCACACTCGAGTTTATAAGGGTCTGACGGAGCATTTGACCACTCTACATAATTTCTCTGTTTTTCATACGATAATATGGATACTAATGAAGCAGGGACGCCTGACTCCCGAAGCTTTCCCCACAGCACTTTATAAGAAACCATATCGAATGCCTTTGTAAGGTCCAGGAAACAAGCATACACGGGTGTTTTCCTATCCGTATAATACTTAACCGTGTGCTTTAATGCATAAATGGCGCTCTCAGTTGATAACCCAGCACGGAAACCGAACTGCGAGTCATGTAGCTTTGTGTACTCATTGAGGCGACAGTCAAGCACACTGTCAAATATTTTGGCTATCACATTTGCTAGTGAGATAGGCCTGTAATTTCCCTTGTCAGCTATGTCTCCTGTCCTGTTCTTAACAATAGGTACCACAACTGTATCCAGTAGTTCCTGTGGTAAATAAGAGTGACTTAAACATAGATTGAAGAGCATAGCCAACACTCTTGGCAGATGTATACCTGCATTTTGGAGGTGCTCGATGCTGAGCCCATCCTGACCCGGGGATTTACCCCGCTTCATACGTTTGATTACAGATTTCAGTTCAGTTTAGTAATTGCGGACTCTTAATTGTTAGTGCAAGTTTTATTGTTGTCGGCACTTATTGAAGGTTCTTATATGTATTATGATTTGAAGACTCGGAATCTAGCTACTAGGATGGAAGACGTATTAGATATTGGATTTTTTTTAACATGACTGCAAGACATTGGCAGCTCAGCTAGCAGGATCCTATTTTCTTTTAACCGACTTCTAAAAAAGGAGGTGGTTATATGTATATATTACTCCACCATTTTTTTTATATATTTTGTTCACCGATTTTCTATTCTTAAAATAATACAAAATAGTGTTCATGCCTTCTTATCAGTTCTCGCTACATCATTATGAAGTACCGTGAACGCTGACTTGGACGTAAGTTTTGTACTGGGATTCAAAAAGCGCCTCTGCCGTACGTACGAGGAACTAACTTTGACAGCTCAGACGTTAGGCCCAGAGAATCTCTATACCTAGTACAGACGCCAGCACCAAGCTACAAAGTCTTTCGAAGCGTTTCTTCGATAACGCCATTAAACACCGTAATCCCCTGATCGCAGCGGCCGCCCGTTACAAACCCTCGCGCATTAGTACAGTACGCCGTCCTAGGCATACCCTCGTCACTCCAGTTGATGCTATCACCCTCCTCCACGAGAGTAGCAAAGAGACTAGCACTCTTAAAAAGTTCCGACTCAAACCACCGTCTTTCCGACCTCGCCGTCGAGGTCCGTCGCGACGTCCCGGTCCATGCCCTCCCCGACCCTCACTCGAGCCAGCCCGCGATGCTGTGCCAGTAGTTTTAAATCAGCCCCTAAATAATGATACCATTCAGATCCAGCCTGTCCCCATGCAGTCCTCCCCCAGCGACGCCCTAAGCCGAGGTTTGTACCCCACAGGGGGTGCCCTTAGCGTGCAGTCGCTTAGTTTGTAAGTTTTTATGCCCTGGCTGGAGGCCTTACTCTTAAGGCACCCACAGGATAGTCCGGTTAAGCAGACGACAACCTCATAGGTTGAACCGCGAGATGCCATTCACAAAAAAAAAAACACCAAGCTACAACGATCTGTGAAATTTCTTTAGTACATTTTCAACTTTATCGTTATCTGTACCTGTCTCCATAACACTTTATTTTTTCAGGTAAGCGAGTACATCAGAATAAATGACTACAACAATGGTCTGGTTGTAGTCATGGACTTCAGGGGTGCAAACTTACTGACTTTTCTCAGTAAATGTACTCCTATGGAACTGAGGCAAATAATCACTTTGATGACTGTGAGTATTGGAAACATTTTTTTTTACCAGATGTCAGCTGGACTACCAAGACGTCCTCAAAGATTATTGTTTTACTCCTTTTCAAGTGTGGGAAAGAGATGGCGCTAGACATTCTGCATAGCTCCGTCTCTTTGCCACACTGGAATAAGAGTAGAACAATACTGCTTTAAGACGTCGTGGTAGGCTGGCTGAAGTGTTAATTTTACAGTCTACAAAAAAAATAGTAGATTATGCACCAAGGGGATAAAGTAGTGTCTTATGTAGCGGCGCCGCCGTATTGAATCCCGAGCAAAACGAAGGATTGTAGTGTTAACTCCCGAGCGGAGCGAGGGAGTTTAGAGTTAACTCCCGAGCAAAGCGAGGGAGTTAAGATAAGAATCCTGAGTGCAGCGTGGGAATCAAGGTCGCCCAAGACGAAGGCACCTTTATCCCCGAGGTGAATACTCTACTTTCCACACCATCTACGAGACAATAAAAGCAGTAGTACTAGAATCAAGTAATCCGGAGTCAAATCACTATCGTCAGTCCACATTTTTGTGAGAATTTGCAATATTTTAGGTAATTTGTTGGTATAACAATGAAAAAAGCAAAGCAATTTTCAGTATTCGCGCCTCTTTTTAATTTGTGTTCTATTTTTCTTTTAGAATTATATTCTCTCTTATCTCGTGGTGGCCACTGGCCAGTTCGATTTTCGAACAATTATTTTTTTAGTGCAGATCATAATGGTGAATGCCCTGACGTGACATTGGCTGAATGTACAAACCGTGCGAATCCAAAGTAGAAGAAAAAAAAAATGGTGAATGCGTGAATATTCGTATGCGATTTCTGTTCCAAATTCAAATCACATTATTGACCAGCGGGTCATAATGAAATTCAGTACAATATTATTGCCCTGCTAGACCTCAGGTCGTAAATGACTTACTTTAGGTTAGGTTTGCATGACATATAATTTGACATTGCCGAACAGGTGGTGTGAAAACCTTATCTAAACATCGAATGCGTAACACTACAATGCGTCCTAAGACAGGCATTGGCGATGTTGGCGATAAGTCTGTGAGGTTAAAATAGGATCACCTTTCTTGGATGGGTCAGAATATACAGGGTGTAACGGAAAGGGTATATACATACTTAGGGATGTGCTACAGAGCATCAAACTAAACATGTTTTTCCATCGGAAAAACATCGTAATAGCGTAAAAAAAATCTGCTGCCCATACAAAATGTCAGTTGGTCCGGTGGAGAAACATGTTCAGTTTGATGGTCTGGGGCACCCCTTAAGTATGTATATACCCTTTCCGTAACACCCTACAATCGCCTACAATCGTCACACAGTGGATGCCTGAAGACGGTCCTCTTCACCAAGGCAGGTCCAAAAAACGCTGACGAGACGATTTGGACTCATTAAACGAAACTCGGAAAAGAGGGTGAGCTTTGTCCAGCAGTGGGACAAAATAGACCAAACAACAAAAAACCTTAAAGCTTAAATATAGATAGGCTCCTCCTTCCGTTTATTATGATTTTTAACTAATGGTTCGGTTACGGTTACTAGCTAAAATAGCCCACTTTCTGCGTTCTATTGTATAAAGTCTTATTTTATTGTACCCATTGAAATTCCAGGAAGGCTACGGCATGAGAATAAAACAGATACATTTAATAACATCATCAAAAATGGTGGACGCTCTTGTAGGGTTTCTGAAACAAGTACTGAGCTCAAAACTTGGAGGAAGGATACATGTGCACAAAACTTTGGATACCTTTTACCCTTTTGCGCCGAAAGATATGCTGCCTGAGGAGTATGGTGGCACGGAAAGGTCCTTGCAGAAGTTGAGTGGTGAGTGTTTGTTTTATAAAGAAGAAAAACTGAGCAAAAGGTCGATTGTCGTTGATGTAAAAGGCTTTTTTTTCGGTTGTGAAATTATCAAATGACTCCTCCCGCTCTGGGCGGAGAGGAAGGGAGTGTCAGACTTGTACTGACTAAAACCCATCCATTTTCCTTCTAAGCCCTCTGTGTTCCAGGGCCACGGTATCTCTTTCGAACAGTCCCGATTTAAAAGCCTTACCCATTCTTTTCTATAGAGAGCTTCATAGAGCGATCAACCAGGCATAAATCCAGATTCAGTGACTGTTACTAAGAAATTCCTTATGAAAAACACCAATCACACTTTGCCCGACCCGGGAAACGAAATTAGGACCTCATGCTCGACACGCATAGACGACACGGTTGGCACAGTGGCTGAGCGATCGAATCTAGCGCTGCATGTCGCAGGTTCGATCCCCGCACGGAGCAAATATTTGAATGGCCTACAGATAGTTTTTTTTATCAATTAGCTCGCGCTCGACCACTATCTCACCTGATGGTAAGCGATGCGAAATGCTCTATAGCCGCGATTGCGCCCACTAGACCAACGAGACAGTCGGTAACTGAAACATAATTATGTTAAAACCTAAATTTTTCTATTTTCAGACGAATGGCGAGAATCAGTTACCTCGAAAGAGTTCCTGGCTTACTTCGACGAAATGTACCAAGCGAAGACTGATGAATCATGCAGACAAGCAAGCAATTTTAATGAACAATACGTTGGAATGCCTGGATCATTTAGGGCGTTAAGTGTAGATTAAGGTCTTTTGTGTAGAACTATAGACTACTAACACCGGTTTATAACTAAACTTCCACTGTCACACGTTTTATCTGCTCCTTTATTTGTTTCCCGTCCACCCGCATTATCCAGTCATACCGCGATCATGGCGCGTGCAAATACAACAATAATCACGGAAGATAGGTATCCTGTAAGGCCGACCTTACCGTCGGGGTCCATCGCGACGCGACGTCCCGGTCCATGCCCTCCCCGACCCTCGCTCGAGCCAGCCCGCGATGCTGTGCCAGTAGTTTTAAATCAGCCCCTAAATAAGAATATCATTCAGATCCAGCCTGTCCCCATGCAGTCCTCCCCCAGCGACGCCCTAATCCGAGGCTCGTACTCCACAGGGTGTGCCCTTAGCGTGTAGTTGCTTAGTTTGTAAGTTATTTTGCCCTGGCTGGAGGCCTTACTCTTAAGGCACCCACAGGATAGTCCGTTTAAGCAGACGACAACCTCATAGGTTGAACTGAGAGATGTCATTCATAAAAAAAAAACTCGTAAATGACAGTGGAAGTTTATTTATAGACTACTGTTCTTATCCATTAGTGTAGCTCACGGAATACGGAATCACCAGGGGCCAGGTCTGAATTGTCAAAATAACGCCATTGCTATCGGGTGATTTTTGAGGCGGAAAACTTTAAATTGAAGTAAAAAACAAAAAATGTGCGCAGTGGCCACATACCTGAAATCATATTCGAACATAAATTGAATTACATATCAGTCAAATAAAGCCAGTTTCATGGATTTTAAAATGGCTGTGTTTTATTACAATTAAAATTCAACGCCTCGAAAATAAACACCGTTTATTATGCAAAACATTTGGACCTAAATTCATACGAATCTCTATAATGGCTTGTAATAAAGTCATCAATGCACAATGGCATTCCTGTGCTTCAAAGAAATGTCAAAACAATAGGAGTTTTTATCAAAAAAATATACCTTCGTCAGACCAATTGATTTGCCATTGGTAAACCATAATGACGCCTGTCAATTTATGAATAGCAAAACTGTCAAAATCGACAATTACGGTAATAAATGCGAAAGTAACTCTGTTTGTTATCTTTTCAATACTGAGCGGCTTATGGGATCGTTATGAAAGTTGGTAAGGAGATAGATTATATCTTCGAGAAGGACATGGGATACTTTTTATCCCTGAATAAAACATCTAAATTTCCACGCGAAAGAAGTCGCGGACAGAAGCTAGTTAATAATATAATTGGCACGATTTTATTAGTAGACTTTTACCTCTGTACTAATAATCAACATTCGAAATTATCAAGAGTACATTTCTTTTTATTATTCTCAGAAAGCTATCAATGCTGATGAATAATGCATAACTTGATTTGATCTCTTTTGGTTTTACTTTCAAATGATATTTCATTGCTAAAATATTAATTTAATAATTACGAAATTATCAAGATAATTATTTTCTTCATTATTTCAATCCATGCATGCATATTTTTTTGCTTTAAAATTATATTTTATCTAAAAAATATTATGTTTAAAATAAGAAATTTATAATAATTACTAATTGTTTTATTCGTTCGTTCCTTTTTTTTTAACACGTAACACAAATGTAGTAAACATTCTGTTAATAAATTATAAATATTTTTTAATGATCTTTTTATAATAGGGTCTCCATTATTTTGTACTTACATTTGGGACAGCCATTATGGTCTTATAACTTGCTGGCACCCGGTAGTAGTTTATTCATAATTACGGGTCGTAAAAAAACTTGATGAAGCCTACACCCACTTATTAGGGTGATAAGGGAATACCGTACGATCACCTACGTGGTAGCAATCCCTTTGCTAGATCAAAGCCAGACTGTTCATCAAAGGACGAGCATTTTGAAAAAAAAAAAATCGATATTCCTTACTTTATTTTTTTTAATGTGCCTATTATAAATACAGACATTGATACTAGAAAGGGCTTATTCTTTACTATATTTTCATGAAACCCGTTTGTAGTCTAGAGCATTGGCCGCCAGCCACAACGATCAATCAAAACTTTGAAACAAGTGTCAATCGAAAGAGTAAGAAAGACAAACAAAAAATGTTGAGTAATGAATCTCGTAAGTGATACAGTTTCCGAAATATTTAAGTTAAAAAATGTGAAAATATAAAGCATTAATTTTTTTAATTTACTGGATCTCAATTTTGCGAACATCCCTGTGCTCCACCATACGCCATATTGTTTGAAGTTCGTCACTCGTATTTACTCACGCGAAATTTAATGTTTTCCTAACTTTTTTTTTAAATGCCCTATTCTTCAACTTTCGTGGAACTAGCGTATCCTCTTAAGCATCAATGGATTTCATTCAAGAAAATGCGACGTGAGATCCGCTTCATCGTCTGACAGTGCAAACGATAGGAAACAACATAACATCAAGCCAATAATACCCGAAGGGTTAGGCAGAGGAGTACCTAATAGTCCACGCACATTTTGATAATTATGTTTAAGTCCTGTGTGGAGCGAGCTTATTGCCATCAACTGGGCACAAATCGTGACTCCGTGGCTGCTACTAAGACATTCCTGGTGGAAAAACATCAACATCATCATCATCAGCCTATAATGTTCCCACTGCTGGGACACAGGCCTCCTCTCTATGAGAGGGAGTGGGCTGTAATCCACCACGCGGATCCAGTGCGGGTTGGCAGATGTCACATGTCTTCGAATTTTTAGGTCCAGGACACGCCGATTGCCTCACGATGTTTTCCTTCACCGTTATCAAAAATACATTAACAATTTTCTCGACCCGGAAATCAAGCCCAGGTCCTCATGCTCAGCAGTCACTATTGCGACCACAAGACCTACGTGGTAGTTGCGAAGGAGCGGTGTCGTGTGAAAACCGCCTAAGTAGAAAAAAAAACGCAGCAAACAGATTGTAGATCGCAGTTTCTTGTTATTAGCAAACAGGCAGGCACTGTTCTTCGTGTTCTTGACTTACTCCGACCGAAAGCAAATAAATAAGAAACATTAAGGTGAACTGCCAGGGAAGCCCACGAAATTCAAAATGAAAATCAATATATTTTATTTCACTTAGGATATATCTGCCCATGTAGGACTACATGGGCACTTGTAAAACGTCGACAAAAAGGTGCACGGTTCGGGTTGGTCGTTTCCTATGGAGAAGAACTGGCAAGAAACTCTATAGTTACTCTTTTAAAATCGTTCGGGTGTACAATATTTTTATGTTACAGCGTTAGTACATAAGTATGAGAGGACATCGTAGGCCCGACAATAAGTCGTCGTTGCTTACTACAAAACGTAGAACAAGATAAAAGTTACCATGGATCTAGGAATTTATAAGGCCTACAATGTCCACACATTTACAAACAGTCGGTAACTAAAAAAAAAGAGTGTATACAATTCAATTCAAATTTTGCTTACGTTTTTAAAGACCTGCAAATAGACTAGGCACAAATCCAGACTCTGTGGCTGCTACTGAAAAATGTCTGATTAAAAAACCAGTAATTCTGCTTGACCAGTCCTGCTCAGCAGTCCTTTCGACCACTTCACCAACGAGGCAGTAGAGTGGTGATGGTTTTTTAGCCTGCACTGTCGAAAGGAGCTCGTGGCTAAATAATTAAAGCCGCCCGGGTCGATCTTTAAGGTTAAGCCGTGCTTGCCGAGGTTGGTCCGTGGATGGGTGACCATAATTACATACCGAGTTTCCTCCGTGCCTCGGAAAGCACGTTAAGCCGTTGGTCCCGGCTGTTCTTTGTAGATCTTTGACAGTCGTTACGAGTAGTCAGAAGCCAAAAAGTCTGACATCCAGTCTTACCAAGGGGTATCGTATTACCCAGTTACTGAGTTGTGGAGGTCAGATAGGCAGTCGCTTCATGTAAAATACTGGTACTTAGCTGCGTCCGGTTAGACTGGAAGCCGACCCCAAGATAGTTTGGGAAAAGGCTAGGCAGATGATGATGTCCCACTTCTGGGCAAAGTCCTCCCAAAATTCCGTCCATAAGCTCTTTTTCCGTACCTCTTCGAACCAGCCCTCACCGTACGCGTCCAGATCGCCTCGCCTTGGGCCGGCCTCGCACGCGCTATCCGTCTTCTGGCAACCATCATGTGGAGACTTGCCCAGCGGTTCTCGTGCATATGGCTGACATCATCCTTCCAATCCCATTTTGGCCTATCAGACTTCTTTGCAACGTCCACTATCGGTGATCTTCCGATCACCCTTTTTTTTTTTTTTTTTTTGCGGATGGGAAATCATCAAATGACTTCTCCCGCTCTGGGAGCGGGAGGGAGTGTCAGACTTGTACTGACTAAAACCCACCCATGTTCCTTCTTCGCCCTTTGTGTTCCAGGGCCGCGGTATCTCTTTCGAACAACCCGCAGCCCTGGCAGGCATCGGCCCTTTCGGACCCCTTCCGGTTTGCTGACATCTCCTTGAGGCGCGCGTGGAACACGTACGCGCTGTCGACACGGCCTGTCGTCATGAGACGGACGGACGGTGAGCTAGCCCATTACTCACCGTCCACAGGCTCGCGCCTACGGTGGCCGGGGGCCACTGGTTGCCCCCCGACGCCCGGGGCGTTTCCCGCGGCATCTTCCGATCACCCTTCATTTGCGTCTTCATGGACCCGACCAGGCATTTTCGACTCGGTGATGAGGTTCATAATACTTACTTATTATTTATATTCAGCAACATAGAAGGTCAAAAACTAAGAAAGGAGGTTATTGGTACTTCATAAAATATTAATTAAAAATTCCCGCACTAGGCCCGCGTGGTGGATTACAGCCCACTGTCTCTCATAGAGAGGAGGCCTGTATCCATGAGAACATTTTAGGCGGATGATGATGACGATGGTGATTGGTACTTCATCGTCGTTTTGCTTTTGAAGAAATAGCCTTTACGATTATTTATTCTAGTGTCCACCAACAAGTAATCTAGGCACATAAGTCAGTATACATGCCTATTATCCTGGTACTCTGCCATAATCGCATACAACTCTATTACTTGTATAATCGGTCTTTTATGATTTTCTTGTGGTTTTCCTCAGATACAATAGATTCTTTTTTAGCTTATATGTGCATAATAATAATGTAAATTGTATTAAGCCTGCTATGGTCTTCTATAAGTGAAGGACAACTACCTGATACTTTTGTCGTCCATAGTTTATTTCTCATGATCTGTGTACCTACACATCCTTTCTTGTAGTTCCTTAATCTATACTAATATTATAAAGCTGAAGAGTTTGTTTATTTGCTTAAACGCGCTAATCTCGGGAACTACTGGTCCGATTTGAATTCTTTCAGTGATAGATAGCCCATTTATCGAGGAAGGCTATAGACTATATATCATCATTTTACGACCAGGAGCGGAGCAGCAATGAAAAATGTAGCGAAAACGGAGAAAATGTGATGCAGACGAAGTTGCGCGGGACTGCTAGTAAATAAGTAAATACGCGAACTTCATGAAAGCCGAGAAAAACAAGCAAATCAAGTATCTTGTTTTGTGTGTGTGGGATGTGAACTCAGCGATCATTGTGCCCATATTAAGTTCAGAAACAATGATCCAGGTTATGCATAGAATACTTTTTATCCCAGAAGAACATTCCCGTAGAATATTTTCCGCCATTCCTGCAAGCGAAACGGCGGGCAAAAGCTAGTCATAAATCTGTATTTATATTATGACTGTGACTACACTACTAGTGACTACTCGTGAGAGTAGTATCAAGTAACTCAAAAATTATTGCTTGGAAACGACGCTTTTTTTTTGCTGTGGAGAATCAGGTCAATGTTATGCACTCAAATCATTGTGCTGATAGATGCATTGAATAGGATATTATTATGGATCATGAAAGTTACAACATTATTAACTTGTATTTAAAAAGAAATAGTGTAAATATTGGGACTATGTTGACCTTCAATATTTCTGAACTAGGAAAGAGGTTTCAAGGCATAACCAGAGCGAAAAAAAAAGGGACGAGGAGGACATGTGCCTTGCAGCTTTATAAAAGGTCTTTTTAAATCTTTTATAAAATGAATAATATAGGAATAGGTACTAATGAGACCCATAAGTACTATTACCAAGTAAGGGTTTTCATAATTATGTCAAAATCCACTTTATCATCATTACTCCTACTCAGTAGCGTTCCTTAAAATTGAATAGTTTTTTTTTTCCCTTTTTAGAGGTATGAGGAACAGGGTGTAAAGTTCCTCGATATTAGAAGAGGGAGAATCCTCCGACCAGACAGGTGTTATGTCTGGTGGGCAACTGCCCGACAGTTGTTGTCAGATTTCTCTATATAAGAACTCTTAAGTTGATGTAAACTTTTCTTGCGAGATTCAGACCATATTAGTTCTTCACTTTTATCATAGATGGCGCTGTAGTACTTTTAGTTATAAGTTGCATTTTGTAAGTCGCTACAACCTGTTTACATCCATAGTGATTAATTTGACTCTAATGGAAAATGCGTATTTATTTTATCTTAAAAACTGTTTGTTGTGCTTCATTGCTCTATTGGTTGCAAGCACCGATTTCCCGGGTCAGACATAGTGTTATTGGCGGCGATCTCTCGCGTCCGGCCTTGGTTCAATCCATGGTCCGGAGCGTGAGGGAAATGGGAAGCCGTCGCCTCCTTCTGCGAAGCTGTCATGCTAGCGAAGGAGGTGGCGGAACGTGAGAGGGAGAGAGCCTCACGTCCCAGCCGCCTCGGGAGACGCCTCGGGCGTCGGGGGGCAACCAGTGGCCCCCGGTCACGGTAGGCGCGTGCCTGTGAACGGTGAGTAGCGGGCTAGCTCACCGTCCATCCGTCTCATGACGACAGGCCGTGCCGACGGCGCGTTCGTGTTCCACGCGCGCCTCAAGGAGATGTCAGCAAACCGGAAGGGGTCCGATTCCTGCCAGGGTTGCGGGACTGTTCGAAAGAGATACCGTGGCCCTGGAACACAAAGGGCTAAGAAGAAACATGGATGGGTTTTAGTCAGTACAAGTCTGACACTCCCTCCCGCTCCGCCCAGAGCGGGAGAAGTCATTTGATGATTTCCCATCCTTAAAAAAAGGCATGGTGCTATCGGGTTTTTTTTTAAGAATTTTTCGATGGCAGCTTTTAGTCTGGCTTTGTGCCCGGTTGACGGCAATAGACTCGCACCCTATTATTACATGGAACTTTAACAAAACCTCGAACCCAGGAACTCTTGCTCAGAACTCATGCTTGCCACTAGATGAACGAAGCAATCACTTTTTTTTATACGAATGGGAAATCGTCAAATGACTTCTCCCGCTCTGAGCGGAGCGGGAGGGAGAGTCAGACTTGTACTGACTAAAACGCATCTATATTCCTTCTTCGCCCTTTGTGTTCCAGGGCCACGGTATCTATTTCGAACAGTCCCGCAACCCTGGCAGGCATCGGACACGTACCCGCCGTCGACACGGCCTGTCATCATGAGACGGACGGACGGTGAGCTAGCCCATTACTCACCGACCACAGGCTCTCACCGTCCACAGGCACATACTTACATCTAGTAACAATTTTAATAGGTATAATAACATTTTTTTTCATCATATATGTCTGATATCTAATTACATTAAAATAGTGACGCAAATAAATAAAAAACTTGTTATTGTTAATCATTTTAAGAATTATGAAAACCAGTAATAAACATTACTCTGGCTGACCGCTTTAGTGATGAATTACATTAATTAATTAAGTAGGATTTTTTTGAGGAGTTCGCGGCTACATAAAAACCGGCCAAGTGCGAGTCGGACTCGCACACTTAGGGTTCCGTAGCATAATTTATAAAAAAAAACGAGTAAAAAAAATCACTTTTTGTATGGGAGCCCTCTTAAATATTTTTTTCATTCTGTTTTTAGTATTTGTTGTTATAGCATCAACAGAAATACATAATCTGTAGTAATTTCAACTGACTAACTATCACGGTTCATGAGATACAGTCTGGTGACAGACGGACGGTCGGACGGACAGCGAAATTTCATGATCTCGTTTTCATGAAGTCTGATTTTTTGCTCGTTTTTATAAAAAAAATAGTACGGAACCCTTCGTGCGCGAGTCCGATTCACACTTGGCCGGTTTTTATTTTTAACAACCAAGAAAAAAATTATCTTGAAATATGTTTGTTTTAACCTGTCCGAGTCGGGGTGCCCCAAGTCCAGAGGTCGCTTCGCTCGCTCTTTAACAATTATGCTTTCTAACTAACGATACATCGGCCTTGCATACTTCGCTCCAGTGAACTTTCGAACTGGCGTACATCGAGATCCTGTACGTGTACCATGAGTTTTAACAATCTATGTACTCGTTAGCGTCTGTAGTTAAAAAAATGTATGAAAACTTTTACAGCGCCTCTAGCGGATAGTTGGGTACTAAAATGCGCAGTATGAGTCACTATAGTTATCTATCCTATGTCACCGTGTAGTAAATTTTACTACAGCGTCTGCAAGTTTAGGCTTCATTTGCTTAGAATTTGGTAGTAAGCACCAACAAAGCTCATGGAACCATTGAAAAAGCTAACTATAGTATTTGCGTATTGACTGTACTATTGCAGTTACGTCAAGCGATCTAACTATGACAACTCATGGTAGACGTACTGTACTTTAGAACTAACATACGTCGACATCTCAAACTTCGACATTCAGTAGCGGAGTCGTCAGAGGGCATTTAAAGTGGATATAGACAATTGGAAAATTCCATGGTATCTTTTGCTACGCTTGCAAGTCCTAAAGTTAAAACATTCCACCAATTGCGCATCTATGGAACCATTTATAATTTTGTATAATAAAAGTAAGTCAGAATGAATCCGTCTTTCTTTTAAGCTAATCATCTTAAGGTGCTCCAACCTATCATTGTAATGATAGGTTGGAGTATACACGGTGTAAATCACCTCATCACGAAGCCGTCAACCAAGCATTCTGTACATGAAACTAAGTAACTTTACGCAAAAATTATTGCTGGGAAACGACTTTTTTTTTGGGGGTGTAAAATCATGTTTTGTGGTAGAACTCAATGTAGCGCACTCAAAACATTGTGCTGATGGACGGATTGAATAGTACGGGGGTCGAGGAGGTGTTTAAAGTAAAAATCTTACATGAAAAACTTGTATTTAAAAAAATACTTGTCAAAAAGTTGGAACTTTGACCCCTAATATCTCCGTAACTAGAAGGTTCCCAGGTATGGTGTAGAACAAAAAAATGATCGCAATGACAGGGAGAACCAGTGCCTTTCGGCTTCGTTAAGAGGTGTTTTACACCCTTTATAGCCGGAATAGCTATATTATGCTTGTGTTTGAGCGATCGATCAAAGAAGAGTATCGACAAATTGCTATTTTGCCCATCGTACATCGCATAGCTGGGTAAGTACCCAAAAAAGTATCGCGCCGACCCCAAGGAGAGCAAAAGGACAAGGGCAGTAAGATGACAATGATGACACTTCACTTTTATTTATTTGTATAGATGTATATCTATACAAAGTCTGCGATGATTTAGGAAAAAATAATAAAAAAAATTAATGAAAAATTTTGGGAGAATGGAATAAAAAACGTGTTGCGCCGACCCCAAGTATCATGAGATAAGGACAATCTTTACAATCATTAATTAAAAAAAATACAATTAATTACTTCCTTGAGAAGGCTGCGATGTTAGATCGAAGTGGATAACAACTTGACTTATCTCGGATCGTAAGTAATATCATTAAAAAATATAAAATAGGTAGTTGTGAGATCAAGGTTCAAGGTAAATCGTCATCGGAAGGCAAAAGCTGTGACAACCAATCTGACCAAGGGGGTATTGTGAAACCCGGTAATAGGGATGATGACTGGGTAAAAAAAACGAAATTCTATATTGTCCGTCAATCAGGTAATACAAAAATATTAGATACGTATTTTTTGTTTTATCAAGATAACAAAAAAATACTTAGTTGTTAATACGCATTAAAGTTGGAGAGTGGGGGCTAACTACGTCAGAACTAGGTATAAAATGTACTAAGCCGTGACGTCATGCGCCATTTCAACTCAAAATATTTCCGTAATTTTACGATTACGTGAATAAAGAAAAAATACGTGTCAAATACTTTTTAATAATCTACCCGATAGATAAATAAAAAAAAATGAGTCACCATCCCTATTGTTTGTGGTATGGAGGTCAGATAGGCAGTCGCTCCGTGTAAAATACTGGTATTCAACTGAAATCTCCAGGAACTGTAGTGGGTCAGGCGAATAATCATCATATTATCTGCCTAGCCTTTCGACTTCTAGTCTAACCAGATGCAGCTGAATGCCTGTATTTTACATAGAGCGACTGTCTATCTGACCTCCACAACCCAGTTATTAATAGGTAATACAATATCAAGGAGTAAGACTGGTTGTCAGAATTTCGGGCTTCTGACCTCCTTTAAGAGGGGACTCTAGCCCCGAGGAATTTGAAGAATAGGTATTTGAAGAAACTATTGCCGTTGCGTTGCGCCCGACCAAGCCTCCGAAAAGAGCGAAAGGGACAATTGCAGCTCAGGCTGATTTTACCTACAAAAATCTTGACCAAAAGACGTTTTGTATTCCGCTGTTTTCTTCTTCAAACCTAAACTGATCTTAATAATTTTTATATCAAAATTTAGAGGAAAAGTATATCTATGCTTCTATTATTGTCTTTTTTGTTAAAAACTTATCTAATTTGTCTAATAGTCGTCTGAACATGGCGGTAAAAACGGGTTTTTGGATTGCCATAATTTTTTTAGTGATTATATTTTGAAAATAAAGGAAATTATAGCGGCATGTAATAAGGAGACCTAGATTTTTTTGAAAAATATCATTGCTCTAGACGCATTATCCACGAAGAAAACAGCTGAATACGTTTGTATGGAGAAAGGCCCATTAAAGTCCCCTCTTAACGACTGTCTAAGATCTACAAATGACAGCCGGGACTTAACGTGCTTTCCAAGGCACGGAGAAAACTCGGTATGTATATATATGGGTGGTCTCCATCCACGGACCAACCTAGGCAAGCGCGGCTTAACCTGAATATCGACCCGAGCGGCTGTTATTAGTTAGGTATGTACTCCAGCGTTTCCACTCACATCTGGTTTGTATATTTTTTTATGAATCGTCTCTCACGCATCCACTTAGCATCACTTAGCATCAGATTATACAAGCATCAATAGGGGATCGGACTGGGTAAAGAAAACGACATTCTATTTTGTCCGTCAGACAGGTAATACAAAAATATTAGATACGTATTTTTTTGTTTTATCAAAATATCACAAAATTACTTAGTTAGAACTCATTAAAGTTGGAGAGTGGGGGCTTACTACGTCACAAGTAGGTATAAAACTTACCTACATGTGACGTCATGCGCCATTTCAACTTAATATAATATCTCCGTAATTTTATGACCACGTGAAAAAAGAAAAAATACGTGTCCAATACTTTTCAATAAACTACACGACGGACAAAGAAAAAAAAAATAGGATTATCCCCTATTGTACCCAATCTTGTTTAATTATGTTATTCAACAAGATCGTAACAAGAACTAATGAACATACACTGCCGAGCAATGAAAAAGTTCCACCCACAAAATGCCGACAAACACCTTAATATCTCCTAAGGGTTCTATGTCTTCGGAGATATTAAGCTGTTTGTCGGCATTTTGTGGGTGGAACTTTTTCATTGCTCGGCAGTGTATTAGAATATAATAGAAATTTAATAGACTCTTAACCATGACCATGTCAGAAGGTTTAAAATTGCTATTTATGAGAAAGAAGATGACTTAGCAACAGTTGTCTTGTTAGTATTTTTTTTTTTAAATTATGTGAAATTATTATGAACTAGCTGTGCCCGCGACTTCGTCCGCGTGGAATTTAACAAAAAAGTTATTTAGTTTTTTTTCGTTTTCGCTTTTATTTCTAAAATATAAGTAGCCTAACATTACACTTTATTACATCAGCTATCTGCCAGTCCCATCAAAATTGGTTCAGCCGTTTCAGAGATTAGGAACAAACAGACAGACCGACAGACAGACGGACAGACAGACAGACAGACAAAAATTGTAAAAAAATGTTTAATTGGTATCATCATCATCATTTCAGCCGAAAGACGTCCTCCCCCAAGTGACGCCACATTGACCGGTCCCGTGCGCTTCGCATCCAGCGGATCCCCGCAACCTTCACCAAGTCATCGGTCCACCTAGTGGGAGGCCTTCCAACGCTTCGTCTTCCGGTTCGCAGTCGGCATTCCAGAACTTTTCGGCCCCATCGCCCATCCGTTCTGCGAGCAATGTGCCCTGCGCACTGCCACTTAAGTTTGGCAATTCTACGGGCTACGTCGGTAACCTTGGTTCTCTTGCGGATGTCCTCATTTCTGATTCGATCACGCAAGGAAACTCCGACCATAGCCCTCTACATTGCTCGCAGAACTTGGGTGACTTTAAGCCTTCTGATGAGGCCCATTGTGAGCTACCACGCTTCGGTATATATTATGTACCGTATATAAATTCATGTGCATGTAGTTAAAAAGTTATTTTAACATTACAAACAGCCACTTCAATTTTATTTATTTGTATAGATTAAAAAAAAAAATAGATGTGACCCACTTTCCGTACACACACCATACACACTCTATACATGAAACTGAAGGTAGCAAAAAAATCTACATATAGAGGATGGTGACGACAATATGAAAATAATTTAAACTGCGTATACCTTGTGACTAACTTATAAATTCTGTTAATAGGGATGATGACTAGGTAAAGAAAACGAAATTCTATTTTGTCCGTCAATCAGGTAATACAAAAATATTAGATACGTATTTTTTGTTTTATCAAGTTAACACAAAAATACTTAGTTAAAACGCATTAAAGTTGGAGAGTGGGGGCTCACTACGTCACAACTAGGTATAAAATGTACTGAGCCGTGACGTCATGCGCCATTTTAACTCAAAATATCTCCGTAATTTTACGATTACGTGAAAAAAGAAAAAATACGTGTCAAATACTTTTTAATAATCTACCCGATGGACAAATAAAAAAATATGAGTCACCATCCCTATTCATACGTGCTACATCCCAAATCATACTTTGTTAAACATACAGACCTGCAAGTTGGAAAAAATGCACTGGCGCTTAAGACCTTAAGAGCGTTTACATCTTACGACATTTCATACAAACTTTCAAGTCCTTATTTTCAGAAATGACAAAACTGATTTTAATGAAACTTCATACGCATTACCTTACCAGTTGTACATCCAGTGATGTGACATGACAGGTTGACTGGTATATACCAGTCAACCTGTCATGTCACATCACATATTTATTATATCTCATCATATATTATTATATTATATTATGTTGGTTTTATTCAATTACTAGCGGTGCGTTTCACCCACCGTTTTACTTTTAACTCAACGGCGGCCGTAGGAGAGAAGGATAATATAATATGCTATTCAATATCACGATATTGAATAGCATATTATATCCTTCTTCGATAAGGATTTCAAACAAAGATTATTTGAGTTGAAATAATAATTATATTATAAATAACAAAATATGTTTTTTTTTTTTTGTTAATTTTAACCATTTTGTTTTCTCTTGTGTCCTTATAAATACTTTTTCTTTGTTTCTTTAAACAAGAGATAGTGTTGAAAAAATAGCGTGATGAAAAAAAAAAATTAAGCTTTATTACATTATTATAGTTAGATATAAAAACGCAAAAAAATAGTCACTTAAAATGTGTTGTGAGCGTGTGAGTTTTTCAACTATAAGGCATTTGATTTCAGTGTAAATATAGCTGAACCATGATATTTATAATGCATACAAGTACATACAAAAGTTTAAACAGAAGAATAAAAATTATGGCTATTTCGACTTTGACTCAGATTAATTAATACATTATTTGAAGAATAGTTGTGCATAATTATATAATAAGCATTAATCAAATGCATACTGAATGATAATTTATATGACTTGGGACTTAAACGTTACTGGCGAAACATGGGCGAACTATTAGGCACACCTCTGCCTACCCTTTCAGGGAGTACTGGGCGCCATGTCGTGGTAAACACTGCACTGGTAACGCACGTATTTGCGTCATACAAAGGCAAAAAAAAGCTCTATGTAATCCAGATTAATATAGATTTGCTTAAATATGTGAAATTGTTTCGTCTTACAATAATTTTATGAAAACTGGGTTGACGCCGTTTATTAGAAGTGGATTTATAATAACAAAAACTTGATTGACGTAATCAGTGGGCGTAACACAATTGGTGCTGACTGTACTAACGCAGTTCTTATCACCAACAATAAAATACTGAATATACAAGGTGTTGTTTTGCATCCTCGTCAAATTCTAGGAGGTAACTATGCTAATGATTCTCGTCCCGAATTAATAATAAAATGGGTAGGTAATGTTTTTTATTTTTTATTTACGGTAAATGTGAACCAACCTTGTTTTAAACGCGGCCCGTCTGATTCTCGCCCTATAACCGCGCTTCCACACATACAAACAATCTCAAACGTTTATTCGATAATTTCTTATTCCCTAAACCACGTTAAGGGGGTTATTCTGAAATACTGACGTTTGTCATTAATAAACGCAGATTTTTTTGGTTGTTTAAGTTTTTAAACAACCAAAAAAATCTGCGTTTATTAATAATTAACTAGGTCCCGTAATTTTAATTGATTATTTAAGTCTTTTGTGACAACCTCCTAAATTTTGATAAAGATGCAAAACAACACCTTGTATAATTACAAAGAGTAATTATAAAAACGAGTAGTATTAAGAACGAGGGACTAATATATTTTTGTCCACTTGGATATAGGATATTCTTGTATACGGTAAACATAATATAAAATATAAAAAAATGTAAAAAGTGTTGGAAATATCCCAAGGCATTATCCTCCTTAGTACAGTGTTTTTCCTAGTGCATAAATTTAAGCACTGTATAGCTTTTTTTAAATAATAAAACGTGTTAACGTCAAAAATCAAAATGGAGTCCACACCAGAAAATAAGCTTTTAAAACTACCTCCGGGTGCTGTTGAGAATATAAGGAAAATACATGATTTGGATAAACCAGGAAGACTTGAAGAAGCTATAAACATTTTGGAAGAGTGGATCCAGAAACAAGAACATTTTATCAAGAAGGATTTTAGTAAGTAACTAGGAATTTAAAAAAAAAAAACAAAAACATGTTGCTGTTCAAGTTCTTTTTTTTTTAAACGTTGGGTCACACTAGGAATTTCTCCTGTATCGTCGGTGCGTTTACAAACAGTTAAACTCACATACACAAACAGCCAGACCCGAAACAACTATCAGTAGGCCATACAAATATTTGTTCCGTGCGGGGTTCGAACCCGCGAAACGCAGCACAGCAGTCGATCGCTCAACCACTGAGCCAACCGTGCCGTCATTGTCACATTTATGCAAATAAATTAAAGTGTCTGTTTGTGTTTTCACAATAACAGCTTTAACTGAATGCATATGAAAGTATACACGGTACTTTTAACATTTTTTTTTTATTTCGGTCTTTCTGTTTGCGCTTGTTATTCTCCGAATCAGCTGCACCAATTTTGATGGGACTGTTACTGGCCGTTAGCTGATGTTATGACTTAAGCTACTTTTATTTTAGACAAAAATTTAGGGTTCTGTGCAAAATAGTTAAAACCCTTGAAATTGTTAACAAAATCTAACTCAAATAGGGAAGTAATATTTTTATATGTTTTCACGCGGACCAAGGTCACGGACAACAGCTAGTGTGTATAACATAATTTAAAAAAAATGTCCGAAGAGTAAAAAAAAAAAAGTTAAAACGCGTCACTACGCAAGCAACGTCATAAAAAAACCTGTTACTATTTAAATTGAATAACATAAAACCAGTCTGTGAGTGTACCATATTTAGTTTGAGCAGGTAATGCAAAGACTCTTTAAAATATCCTATTAGTCGCTAACTTTAACAGATCAATAAATCTTGATAAAATTGATTTATAATTTTCCAACCGGTTTCTCTGAAGTTACTTAAGAGGGGACTCAAGCCCCGTGGAATTTGAAGAATAGGTATTTGAAGAAACTATTGCCGTCACGCTGCGCCCGACCAAGCCCCCAAAAAGAGCGAAAGGGACAATTGCAGCTCAATTTTACCAAATCTTGACCAAAAGACGTTTTGTATTCCGCTGTTTTCTTCTTCAAGACTAAACTGATCTAAATAATTCTTATATCAAAATTTAGAGGAAAAGTATATCTATGCTTCTATTATTTTCGTTTTTGTTAAAAACCTATCTAATTTGTCTGATAGTCGTCTGAATATGGCGGAGCGCATTTTCTTAAATTTTTAAGTCATTTTAAAAAAATAGTTTTGACTATTTAATACAGTAGTCCAACATCTGAGGTAATACGTATAATAGACCTCCTGACCGTCTTCGGTCACGGCGGCCAATCTTGGCGGTGATTATCCATCGGCGCGGGAGATATTGTAGTGCACAAGTGTGTGCGCAAACACAGGCGCATTTACTGTTTCTTTCCTCTCCTATTCCGATGGGACATCAATCCGAAAGGACCGCAGAGAGATCAATAAGACAAATGGCTTAACGTGCTTTCTGAGGCTCGGGAAATCCCTAATAAAAACCTGTATGAGCATGTTACGAATTAATCTTCTTTTTAGCGTGTCGATGGCAATCTAAATTGTATCGGCCCAGAACTGAGCCACTAGTTTGGCGCTCTCTGCAGCGTCCATCAGTTCCTGTAATGAACAAACAGCAGGACACGATGTTAAGTGCCGCATCGTTTGCGGGGCAGCACCACATTTACACTCCAGGGCAGAATCACTAATGAATCTCCACCTGAACAGGTTTGCTTTGCTGCAACCAACCTGGGTCCGAAGTCTATTTAAAGACTTCCAGGTCAGCCATGGCCACTCATAGAACGAACGAATTAATGATAATTATATTTATTTACAAAATGAAAATAGCTTACATAAGTTTTTAAGGTCTGTGGGTTTCACTATATTCGGCATTTCGGCCGTACAAATATTTAGATTTTACATCTTGGTAACGTATAGATACGTTTACGTATAGTATGGTTTAGTTTTCGTTGACCTCTATTCTATTGAAACTCCATTCTACGCTAGACAAGGTCAAGTAATCATTAATAATAGTTTACAAATTATTAATATTTAACGTTACTCAAAAAAAGTCGAGAGAAGTAGAAGGAATGAGGCTCTACTCATTCCTTCCACTTTTCTCCCATCCCTTATCGTATCACTCCTGGGCAAAGGTGCCGGGGGGCTTTGCCCAGGAGTGGGGCAACACAAGTTAACTTAAAAAAAGTTAAAAAGGATTAAAATAATATTCATTAAGTTAAATAATTCATGAAACGTAGTGCGAGGGCTGGTTCGAGGAGGAAGAGCTCGTGGAAGGAATTAGGGGAGGTCTTTGCCCAGCAGTGGGAAAATACAGGATAGTAAAAAAACATGTGTGATTGCTATAAATCATCCTAAAACATGTCATTTATTTTGAATACCTATCCCATTGTTTTCATTATACATATTTCGCAGTAATAGCTATTTATGCAACTGTTACGTTATGGACGGTCTTTTAATACGAGTGCCGTTTTTCGGTACAAGCGTAGCGCGTACCGAAATAGGTGGGCACGAGTTATTAAAATACCAGTAACCTACAGTTGCATACAAGATTTTATCTACGAAGGAAGGAATGAAACACAGATATAGACAAAAAAGTATTTTTAATAGTGACTATTGTCTTCATAACATTTCTCATATACATGTCTTGATTTCTGGTAGTAAATTATTTGAAGCCCCAATTGCTCTATTTGTTATATCTGGTGGAGTATTTTCCATATCACTTGATGTTGAAGACATTTTTAATAAAATTTGGAATAAAATTTCACTCAGATTTTTTTTCTCATTTCTTTTTTATTTAGTCTTTAATAAGTATAAGGCAAAGATCTTGTAGCCGCAACAGCCAAATAGTATACGATACTTTTGTTCTAAACTTGTTCCATTTTTAAAAACATCATTTACATTGTCTCGATTTCACGAAGTAATATTATAGGTACGAGGCTGTATGTTCAGAATGTCTTTGCTTGTGTTTTAGAATAAGTTATGACGATTCGCATAATGCAACTTGTGTCGTTATGGGTATCATAATGAAACCGCTGTCAATTTCGTAATTCGAATATAACGAAACCGAAGTAGATAAAAGATTTAATTGCATCATAATTCTCGCAATGTTTTGATTCGCGAAAATATTTTAAAATGCAACTTGGGGTACGGATTTTTTTTTATTGAGTCTGCCCAGTTTTTGGCAACTAGACTCAACTCCTATTGCATCAAGTATACCACTGCCTAACCTTTTGGGAATTACAGGCGTGTAGTTATGTTATGAAATTCAAATAGTAAAATAAGAATAAAATTAATTCTTTCAGGCAAGGAATACTTGGAAAAAACCTTGATTTCGTGCAAAGGTTCCGTAGAGAAATCAAAGAAGCAAATAGACAGATGCTGCACGATGAAGACGTTGGCACCAAAGTTTTTTTCGAAGACCAATGCAAAGGCAGAACTTCCAGTGGTGGTGGAAATTGTGTAAGTAAATTAAATAGTGAAATTACTAGCATTTTAACTAGGTGACGAGCTAACTGCACATAACAGCAATATCGATAAAAATACAAAATGTATTAATAAAAGGTTTTATTTAAATAAAAATAAAAAAGTTAGTGTATGTTTTTTTTAATTTATTTTTTTATAAACTAATAGTACCAGTGTTCTCATGTCACCCTGTATAAAATCTTCAGTAGCTTGTGTCAATCTAGTAGGTACATCTTTGACTTTTCAGTCATCATTTTTACTATAGAGTGTTGGTTTTGTGTAAGCCCTAAAACCTGAACGAACGCTGTCACGCGTGTGTGACCGGGCGCTGTCAGTTGTGCTTGGTTATATCTTAGCTTCCAGGGATTATTTTGAACTAAGTATTACATTTTTGAATTGTCTTTTTTTTACTATGGACACTTTTAACGTACCCGTCTTGCATCATCGTTCACTCATCGTTCTCACATACTGTACCATCTCAACATGAATGATGTAACCAAGGTTTTTGTAACAACATTCTGATTAAAAAGAGTGTCCATGGAGTTTTTTGCCCATTCTTATCCATTCATGCTTGGAAGGGGCAATTACACTTTCACAGTTACTATGTCTTGTGACTGGGACTATAGCTTTAGTTTTATGGTCTTTGCTCGACTATTCAAAAGTGCCTGTAACTGGTCTACTGGAAATAAATGATTTTGATTATGTGATATTTCTTGCAGACGGCTGATCCCTCTACCAAAAATTACAGAAGACTTTTACAGAGTATTAGTGTTTCATATTAACAAAAAGAACTTTACGGCTGAGGATTTCATACAGTATTACCAGTACAATATAATCGTAAGTGTTATCCTTGTTTTTAGGGATCCGTATGTACATACGGATGAAACTTTTATAGGATCACTCATGTGGGTGTCTGTATTTTCGTCTGTCACAGTCAATTTGCTCCAAATCTACTGAGCCAATCAAGTTGAAATTTGGAAAACAATAAAAAGACTTTCTGGGAATCAAACACTGACGTTTCGGGGTTTAAATAGAAAATAATAAGTAAAAGTTTTGCAAACTGATAAGTGATAAGTGTTTACCAACTTCTGACACCAACTGTACGATCTCATACAAATATTGTGTTTCTTTTTTAACCTCTCATTCTGAAGGTAATCGTGTAAAACACTCATAGCGGCAAATTCAATTTGACAACATCCTACTTCATTCATTACTTTCTAATTAAGGACAATTTTTGACAAGCATTTTCCAAACATTTGGATGGAACGATGGAATTAAGAGCGCACCGAGGGAACGATAAGTAATTTCGAAATAATTCCATTCGTATGATCCCTTGCTGCATCGTTATTACTTAACGTTTAGTTATTAAATTAATTTGTAAGATATTCAAGGATTCACTCTATAAATCATACACTTTCGAAACATGATTACTTGTAGTTTTCTCGATAGCAAAATTATGCCAAAGTAATCTCTAAAAAAGTAAATAAATCCTCAGTACGTACGGCGTGAAATATTCACGGAAGGTCATCAGGTATTAAATAAATCAATACTACATGTTTTCTATAACGTCTACATTTTAGATTTTCAAAATGTGTACTGGTTTTAATAATATGAAGAAAATACCTAAATTAGCGCAAGTTCCGCCCAATAAAAAAGAGCCGCCACTCTTCCCGGAGCGCGCGTCTGTTTTACGCACACATACACGGAGCGCATAGATACCTACCGCCAGAAGCTCGATGCGTTCTTAAGTATTTATAGAAAGTACTTTACTCTTTTGGTGTATGTTTAATTGTATTTTTTTTTGTCTTACAGCTCACTGAATACATAAAAGCTCATGATTATGTTAATGGTTTTATGGTAATCGATGACTATAGGGGCTTGAATATTTTCGATTTGGTGTCAAAAATGAACCATGTGGATTTACAACAGTTTATATCTATTCTAGTAGTAAGTAGTACCATTTTTTTATAATAATAAAAAAATAAAAATAATAATAGACGCATAAAAAAAAGCTTTTATGATCATATAAATTGTGTATAATGAGGTTATAAGTTGATAGTTAAAAGTTTGAAAGAAAATTTTATTTTCTTCTTTTTAGAGCATTTACATAAAAGCTTTTTTTTAAAAGGATTTTAACTTTAATATTTTAATACTAAAACTGTGCACATTTTGGTAAAAAAATACTATGCAAAAGTCATTTGATTATATTTTGAAGCATTTTCTACCAGCCAACCGTAAGATGCAGAGACAAAACAAGGCCAGTGCAAAAAATAGTTTCGCGAACATTGAAATCACGCTTGTAATTCCCGAAGGGTCAAGTAGAAGTGTACCTAATTGTGCACTCAAGCACGTAATAGGGGGCCATCAATTGGGCACAAATTCAACCTCAATAGGTGCTACTTAGAAATTCTCGATAGAAAAATCTAGAAAAACTTTATCCAATCTGTGAATACAACCAAAATTCACATGCTCAGAAGTCACAGTTGCGACCAGTAGATCAACGACGCAGCCTAAACAAGATCTATTTGAAAACAATACTGTGTCCTGGGAGCAGCGGTAGCGGTTGCAGCCAGGCGCATTACTTTGTGTAATTTATTTCACCACTGCTGCTCTCAAAAACGGTGAAGGAAAACATCGTGAGGAAACTGGCATGTCCTAGAACTCAAAATTCGAAGACATGTGACATCTACCAATCCGCACTGGGCCCGTGTGGTGGATTAAAGCCCATTCCCTCTCTTTTTGAGAGGGAGCCTGTGTCCCAGCAGTTGGAACATTATAGGCTGATGATGATGATGAGTGTGTCCTGACATTAATAAATCCATCTCTCTCTTTCAGGAAGGCTACGGCACAAGATTGAAGAGTGTACTAATACTATCAGATTCTAAAGCAATAGAATTATTAACTAAAACTCTTAAACAACTAGTTAGTGAGAAGATAGGGAATAGAATAAAAGTAGTACCAACTTTAGAAGACTTACATAGACACGTGCCTAAGGAAATTTTGCCGGTTGAATATGGTGGACCTGAGAGATCTATTGAAATATTAAATGGTAAGGACTTTAATACACTTAATACTTATTCAAAGCTTTTACTTCCAGATAGACCACTTGCAGGCATTTTTGTACAGTTAGAGTAGGTAGGCGACGAGAGATGTACGGGTGAACGTAAGATGGGACGACCTCAGTGGAGCGACGATCTTCGCAGGGTGGCTGGTAGCAACTGGACGAGTTCAGTGGCATGCGATTGAACAGGCCTATAGCAGTGGACTGCTGTAGGCAGATAATGATGATGATAATAGCTATCAGAACTCAGTCATAAATAAAAAAAAAACGGGTTGCACTCCGGGAGTGCCGGCAGAAGTGAAAACATGAATATAAACGTTGTGCATTTTTGATATTTTGGAATGGTTAGGAAATAATTTTGCACTGTTATCAGAATTGTTTTAATTATCAGTTTAAAAGTACTTTCATTTATGTAGTAAAATACAATATTCATTTATTGCGCTATCGTATACAAACATGACAATTTATATTACATTAAAAATTTAACGCTTCAGAACTATTACAATCCGTCTTACAAATTTTACCTCTTTGGAGAAACCGAAGGTTTTGTTTGTGCATAATACAAGGCGTTGTTTTGCATCCTCGTCAAAATTCAAGAGGATGTCACAAAAGACCTTAACAATCAATTAAAAGTACGGTACCCAGTTAATTACTAATAAACGCTGTGTTTTTTGGGTTTTGAAGTATGTCAGTATTTCAGCATAACCCCCTTAACGTGGTTTAGGGAATAAGAAATGATCGAATAAACGTTTGAGATTGTTTGTATGTATGAAAAAGGCGAGAATCAGACGGGCCGCGTTTAAAATACGGGTGGTTCACACTTACTGATTTTCGAAAATATGAAAAAAAATAAAAAGTAGCTACTTATTTTATTATTGATTCGGGATGAGAATCAGTAGCATAGTCACCTCCTTGAATTTGATGAGAATGCAAAACAACACCTTGTATAATTATCCAGTTTTGGAAACCCAAACTCAATGGCAGATATCATAAAGTTCTAATTCCTTCGTAACCTAATGTCAATCCGTGATACGAATTTTCGATCAGGACACGTGACCTGGCGTGAGTTTAACATTTCACAAGACACAGAAGTTTTCACTTCAAAAAGATGAAGCTACAGAACTTTCAAAATCATAAGGCAATAACCCTGAAGGGACTTTAGTTGGTCATTCCAAGAATATAGATAGATCTCTATAGAAAAGAACAAGTAAGAATAGAATCCTAAGGGCTTTTGCACCTATTTGGTTGAAGAAACATAGTAAGACCACGAGCCAGAATATTGCGTAGATTACCTTGAGCCAAGACATTCTATTAGCCTTAACATCATCATCATCTGCCCAGCCATTTTCCAGTCTAACCGGATGCAGTTGAATAACAGTATTTTACATGAAACGATTTCAGATCTATTAACACACAGGATATTGTTTAGGTTATTTTTTATCCCGGTAAAAAGATCCCGTGGCACAATTCCCGAATTACCGAATTAGCCACGAGAATGAAGCCGCGGGCATAAGCTAGCCTAAAACCGGCTAACTGTGAGTCAGTCTCGTACACGAAAGTTTCCGTTCCGATAACGCACACATACAACTATTAAAATAATTGTTTATCTATAACTGTTTAAATGATACAGACTGACTGACAACCGAGCCTGAATAATAGGATCACGTTGTCACCCTTTCGGCGCGTAGAACTGAAAATAATAATATGGAACTAATATAAAAAAAAAAAAAAACTTTTTTACAGAGGAATGGGTGGAAGAACTAAGTTCAGAAAAACATGTGGAGTATATGAAAATGATGAATAAAGCTTGCACGGATGAATCAAAAAGACGCGAAGGAAAATTCAATGAAGAATACATGGGAATGCCTGGAGCTTTTAGAAACTTAAGTGTTGACTAAATTGTGCGTCAAAGGCAAAAAATTCAAATAAACTTAGACCAAAATTCTGCTATGAGAACTCCGGAATAAAGACAATCCTCCTTTGCCATATTTTTATTCAAAATTAATTCTATGTCTGGGTATTTTACTTTTATCAGTTTACACTGTAATAACAAAAACAGTCTTTTAAAATTATAATTTGTAATAATAGCAACAAAAATTTAATATAAACCTAATCATTATCATCTTTACTGACCCTGCGCGGAACGACGCTCGCAACTAACTTCCGAGCCATTATGTAACCTAATAATTATCGTCTTTACTGTCCCTGCGCGGAACGACGCGACGCGACGCTCGCAACTAACTTCCGAGCCGCCATAAAGTTTGAATCGAACTGTAGCAAAACGCTATTTGTACCGCTTGGCCAAGAGCTACGCGATCAACTAATGATAACTGGTCTAATGCGATGACTTAACTAATGGGTTAGAGCAGGGATTCTCAATCATTTTCCCAACTTTCTGCCTAAATATGCCTGTTAAATTAAAAAAAATGTTTTGTTTTGTTTGCAAGTGGGGCTAAAATAGAAATACGGTTGATATCAAAATAAAAATAAAAACCAAATTTTTATTCGTTTAATTTAATTTTGTCATTTTTGCGCACTGGTTAGATATTGGTTGTATAAACTTTAAATCTCGGGTCGCTCAGCGTGTCCCCTACACCCTCTAAATGGGGTGCTATTCACTGGTAGGGAATCCCTGGTGTACAGCATCCCAAGAGTCACCGTGTAGTGGCTTTCTACGAGACGAAAGCAAGTGGAGTACGCGCGTGCCTGTTGACGCTTGTCCCTTCGCACGGAAGTGATCGGATTATTTCTGAATGAAAAGTTATTTTTTTTTTTGTCTTCATGTCTCTGATGGTGGGAAGTAATAAAGTTTATTTAATAATAAAATATTTTTTCTAAAAAGTGTTTTTTTTTTAACTTTTATATTATAACCACCATAAAAAAAAGATTAAACTTTTAAATTCAAAAGTAACAACATTATTTTAATTATTTACAAGAAGTCTTACGTAACTTAAAGGTTGCACCAAAATATATTTCAATCCTTGAAAACCAAATGGCACTAGTCAATACAATTATGCAATTTTAATCGGCGGAATAATTTGACGTAGTTCTGCTATAGTGACCAAAAACACAATCTCTTATTAATTAAGTCAAATTCGAGTAACATTTTTTTTAATATTAAATCAGCCTGCATTTGGCTGCAATTCACCTGGGCCTCAAGTCTGCTATTTTTATAAACATCATCATTCCAACACGATCCCATTGTCATTTTGCTAAAAGTCCGTAATCTGCTAAATTCATAATGGTCTGTCAAATTCTATGCCATTTCTTTCAATGGAGTGTCAGTGATTGACCATTGTGAAGTCATAATGACGCCATTATATTAGTAGATTACCAAACTTGTCAAAATCAACAATTATGAAATCAATGATAGGACACTATTGTAGTAGCAGACTTGAGGCCCTGATGTGAAGCAATGACGCGGTCTAGGTCGGAGCTTGCTTATCTAGAAGAAACCGATTCACTCAAACTTTGAAGAGATTCAGATTATAATGATCAGTGAAGCCAGCAGTGAATTCCAAAATTTAGTCTCACGTGCAGGGGACGGCTGACCTGCGATTGGAGAGTTGATTAAGAAAAGTATACTTAGCGCGTACAACAATTGGGATAGGCTGGTGACGAGCCGTATAAGGCTGTGCGGATGGCGGGGCGCGGCCATTTGCTCTTCGAGGGAAACCGACTTTAATACTTAAATTAATAAACATGATTTCAAAAATAAAAATATAATATAAAATGATACTCGCAAGATTAAGACAAATCGATTGACCTAAGAATCATCAAAATTTGGGTCAGGGTTCTCTTACTTTCTTCTTAGATTACCTACACGATAATAAATACGAAAGTTTGTGAGGATGGATGGACGTATGGATGAATGGATGTATGTGTATTACGCTAAAACTATTGAACGGATGTTTGGCACACTAATTGTTCATAACCTGGAGCGGAACATACACATGGTATTCTTAGTCCCGAAGTGAACTTATGTCGGATTAACCATGCCTACATTCCGCCATGTTTGTTTATAAATTTACACTTATTAGTAGTCCTACTTTTCCTGTGTCAAATTTGAATTACCGGGAAACAATTAATGGAAACAATTAAATATACATCTTGAACATTTATTAAAGTGAGATATGAAATCTTTAGGGTTGATTGAAGCAGGATACAACTATGGGTTTGATAAAGATAGGTAGCTGGGGGAGGTACCTTATTCAATGATCCACCAATTGCAGCCAAGAAAACGATTAATAGGAATACGATTTTGTGCGTGTTGTTGTCATGGCAATACAGTTCGACTAAACCGAAAAAAGGATTTAGTTTGACTCTTAGAATGTTGGTGATAGGGTATTTTTTCTCCCGGTAGTACAATTCAATCAATTGGAGTAGCTTGTGTGAAGAGTGGAAGGCTAAGGAAGAGGCCTTTGCCCAGCAGTGATACAATATAGTCTATGGAAAAAAATAGCAATCCAGTGGGACAATTACCAAAATCCACACGGGCAACCGCGGGCATACGATAGTCATCATCATCAGCCTATAGTCTTCCCACTGCTGGGACACAGGCCTCATCTCTAAGAGAGAGAGTGGGCTGTAATCCACCACGCTGGCCCAGTGCGGATTGGTAGATGTCACATGTGTTCGAATTTTCAGTTCTAGAACATGCCGGTTTCATCACGATGTTTTCCTTCACCGTTTTTGAGAGCAGCGGTTATGAAACAAATTACACAAAGTAATGCGCCTGCCTGGGTTCGAAGCCACGACTTATTACTTGTAAGTCTGGGCTGCATACGATAGTAATAAACATAAATTCGAATGTCTTTGATGGTACTCGTGGATAACTAATTAAAGCTTCATGGTCCGATCGAAGATTAAGGTACGCTTTTCGAGGTCACCAGCTATCTTTAAGTACCCATAAATATTTTAAACAAAGCGACGCAACCGGTTTTTTCCCTATTATAGCATATTTGAGAGATGATTAAGCTAGAAATACTTACATGACATACAGACATGATATTAAAGGTGTATACGGACCCCTTACGAAGCCGTCAACCATGCATTTTATACTTCAAACTAAGTAATTATCTATTTATTTATTAAAACTTTATGCACAAGTATAGAAACACTGTACAAAGGCGGACTTAAGAGCGTTTATACCTTACCGCTTTTCATACAAACTTTCAACTCCCTATTTTCCGAAATAACTGAACCGATTTAAATGAAACTTTATACGCATAAGCAAGATAAAGGATAAGGTCTAAAATGTTACTAAAAAATAATTTAGAAATGAGTTTTAAAAAAAGAGATAATTGGAATTATCTGTTTCTATAGAAAATTTATAATCGGTCTTATTTAACTGTAACAATATTTTTCGAAAATATTTTTAGTTACTTTTTAGATCTGTGTATCCTGCTTATGTGTACGAAGTTTCATTAAAATCGTTTCAGTCATTTCGGAAAATAAGGACTTGAAAGTTTGTATGAAATGTCGTAAGGTTTAAATGCTCTTAATGCCTTAGGCATTTTCTATCAGTGACAGAAACATTGTAGGTGCAGCATACCAAATGGTAAGAAAACATTTACAAATAAAATATAACGATACATACATAAATACATACATATAAACAAAAAAAAAAGTGAAGAGAGAGACAAACTAACAACAATTTAATTATGAGATGAATCTGCCAGCTTCTTAAGTAAGTGTTCGCGATGTTTAACTTTAAATGTAAACCGACTGTTGGGCAACCTAATGGTCAGAGGGAGCGCATTCGGAAGGCAGACAGCCTGGACAAAGAAAGATGACTTGAGAAAACCAGAGACGATTTTTGTAGGAACGAAGATTCTTTCTGTACGCAGAGCATAAATATAGAAAATGAGTAGTCACATAAGAATTACATTGCGTATATTATTAAAATATTTAGGAGCTCGTAGCTAAATAATAATGACCGCACGGGTCGATCTTTAAGGTTAAGCCGTGCTTGCCGAGGTTGGTCCGTAGATGGGTGACCATAATTACATACCGAGTTTCCGCCGTGCCTCGCAAAGCACGTTAAGCCGTTGGTCCCGGTTGTCATTTGTAGATCTTTGACAGTTGTTACGAGTAATCAGAAACCAAAAGTTTGACATTCAGATTCTATACTGGTACTCAGCTGCATCTGGTTAGACTGGAAGCCGACCCCAAGATAGTTTGGGAAAAGGCTAGGCAGGTGATGATATTATTAAAATATTTATTGTTTGTGATAGCGATCACTGTAACGCACTTAAAACAATTTTATAATATTAGTATGGACGAAGCCAGGCCATTAAAAAGCTAATTACATGTAAACTGAACATTGGTCAAAGGTGTATGCCATTTTGATCTTTGTGAACAAGTAATTAAAATAATTATTGTTTATACAACAGCCTGCTCTACTGTGGAGGCCGATAATACCTAGGTACTATGAGTCATGGCAGAATAGAGGAAATAATTTTGAAAATTTTAAAACTTACGTATAATAATTTTACTGTTCGTGGTAGGTAGAGTAAAACAAGGTGAGGATTTGGCTCTCGTTATTTTATTAGCGTCAATGTTGATAATCAGGATAAAATGCTTGTAATTAGAAGAGTAATTAATACAAATTTTTAATAAGTAGAGATTGAGACTTAGACCAAAGAAAAGTTGAAAGAGCTGTGTGAGGAATGATTACGCCGTTATTGATACGCCGGAACAGCATGTCTTCTTCTTCCATACTGTTTTGATTCAAAAGGCATTGTTTTGTTGTACTGTGATTCAGGGGTATCTCTTATAAGGCTTCAACAGTATAACTTGCGAGCCGAGTAGGTTCCCATCTTGGTAAGCTTTTCGAATGCAGCGAATTTTTGATGAAAGCGTTCTCCATGCTCGTCAGTGACTGTACCCATATTTTCGGGAAAAAGCTATTTTTTAGTTAATACACAGTAATATTTTAGAAGTTGGGCGTTAATCTAATGCGTTCGTCGTCGTTCGCTCGTTTGCATTCCAATGATATTTTCGAACTACTTACAGTGTATTTTAACAATCGAACGTACCTACGTGAGAAATTAAAATGTCATAAAATTACTCCAGATATTTATTATTAATTGTCCTCATATTTTTTTTTTTGCTAAGTAGGCTTGCGTTTATCTGTAACGCCTGATGTGAAGCGATGTCGCAACTTAGGGGGCTTAGGTTTGCCTCGAAGATTGTTTTTTTTTTATTCAAAACTTATGACACTCCTCTTTTTTGGCCGGGGGTTAAAAATAGGCTTGCATTTGGCCGCAACTCACCTGATATGAAGAGATGATGCGGCCTAGGGTGAGCACGCTTGCCCAGAATAAATCGATTCACTCCAACTTTGCGGAGATCTAGATTATAATGATCAGAAAACAGAGAAGCTGGCAGTGAATTCCACATACCATCGGTTTAACATCGGCATGAGAGATATTTTTTTAGAGTTGAGTATTGTAATTCGGAGGTAACTCTGAATTGCTTGCCAACTACGAGATGAAAAAAAACAAGCCGCTGCTACTGCTGGTGCTACGTAGCAGCACGCGTACCACCGCTAGTTCGCTACCGTAGAAACAGGCTATGTCGACAGAAGAATAGACAAACTGACACTTTGTCATTGTCTCATCATCTGCCTAGCCTTTTCCCAAACTATCTTGGAGTCGGCTTCCAGTCTAACCGTATGCAGCTGAGTACCAGTATTTTACATGAAGCGACTGCCTATCTGACCTCCACAACCCAGTAACTGGGTAATACAATACCCCTTGGTAAGACTGGATGTCAGAATTTTTGGCTTCTGACTACTCGTAACGACTGTCAAAGATCTACAAATGACAGCCAGGACCAACGTATTAACGTGCTTTCCGAGACACGGAGGAAGCTCGCTATGTAATTATGGTCACCCATCCATGAACCAACCTTGGCAGGCACGGCTTAACCTTAAAGATCGACCCGTGCGGCTGTCTTTATTTAGCCACGAGCTCCTCATACTTTGTCATTGTCTATCTGTCATTATATCGATTCTTCAATAGACAAAACTCATTTCTTCAGTGGTCATGCTACGCATTGACCGTGCTGGAATAACTTGTCAAAGAACCAGTTAATTATCGTACGCACGAGCATTTTTTTATGTGACGTCTTATATTTTGAACTGGCGGATCTCGTTGGTTAAAAATTACAGCCATACAGGTCAGTCTTCAAGGCTAAGGCGCGCTTGCCAAGTTCAAGGTGATGACGTCAAGCCGTTTGGTCCCGGCTGTCATTAGTAGATCTTTTACAGTCAGTGGCCTAAAAATATGACAATCAGCCTAAAGGTGAAAGCGACAGGGTAGCCCGCAAAATTCAAACGTTTTAAGTGTTCTGTACCCAAAGGGTCAAACGGGACCCTATTACTGAGATTTCGCTGTCCGTCTGTCACTAGGCTGTATCTCATGAACCGTGTTAGTTACCCAGTTGAAATTTCTACAGATTATGTATTTTTGTTGCCACTTTATCAACAAATACTAAAAAAAGAATAAAATAAATATTTAAGGGGGGCACCCATTTAAAAAGTGCTCGTTTTTATAAATAATGGTACGGATGCTTCGTGCGCGAGTCCGACTCGCACTTGGCCGGTTTTTTTTTGCAATTTGGATGTCTGTGTGAAGTTGTATGTTGGTTAAAATACATTGAATGTTACTAATAATATGGTTTAAAATCATCAATACATGATTTTGTTAATTAAATTTAATCCCATAATATGACTGGGAAATGAACTAAGAGGGTTGTACGTACTGATGATTTTGATGATTTTAATTATGTAACAGCATGCGTGTCATGGTCGCGAATAATATTTTGTTTTAGCATACATGACACTGACCAGCCATTAGCAATAAACCCAAGATTAAATAAATTTGAATTTCACGGTCTGTCCTTGCGCTTTCACCAAGGGTATCGTATTACCCAGTACTAACTGGGTTGTGAAACTCCATGAAATATACTGGCATACAGTTGCATGCGGTTAGACTGGAAGCTGTTGGCTGGTTAAAGCAGCGGTGGCCAGTGATGGCAGCCCCGACTTACGAGCAGTGGGTTCTAACTCAGGCAGGCGCATTACTTTGTGTAATTTATTTCATCACCGCTGCTCTCAAAAACGGTGAAATAAAACATCGTGAGGAAACCGGCATGTCCTAGAACTAAAAATTCGAAGACATGTGACATCTAACAACCCGCACTGAGCCCGCGTGGTGGATTACAGCCCATTCCCTCTCATAGAGAGGAGGCCTGTGTCCCAGCCATGGGAACATTATAGGCTGATGATGATGAGACTAAAAGCCAAAATAAAATAAATAACCATTTTCCATTGTAGAATAGGAGTTATTTTTCATCGCACAATAATAGGGATGGTGACTCATTTTTTTTTTCTTTGTCTATCGGGTAGATTATTAAAAAGTATTTGACACGTATTTTTTTCTTTTTTCACGCAATCGTAAAATTACGGAGATATTTTGAGTTAAAATGGCGCATGACGTCACGGCTCAGTAAATTTTATACCTAGTTGTGACGTAGTGAGCCCCCACTCTCCAACTTTAATGCGTTTTAACTAAGTATTTTTTTGTTAACTTGATAAAACAAAAAATACGTATCTAATATTTTTGTATTACCTGATTGACGGACAAAATAGAATGTCGTTTTCTTTACCCAGTCCGCACCCCTATTGCCAAATAATATTCTATGTGTTATTAATGGATAGTTACAAAATATACAACCTCTAAAAAAATATGAATATTAATTAGAAGAGCTTATAAATATAGCCCGGTTTATAGACTCGGACAGTCAGAGGCCACGCTTCAATGAATACAGATTAAAAAAAAAACAAGTTCAGTGAAATAATAAAATAAAAAAGACAACACAAATACGGAAATAAACTTTTTGAAGTTGGACAATTATTGTGCAGTGAAAAATAACTCTTAATCTACAATGGAAAATGGTTATTTTAAAATACCTCCAGATGCAGTTCAGAACATAAGGAAGATCCATAGTTTAGATAAACCAGGAAGACTCGATGAGGCTCTCAATATTTTGGACGAGTGGATTCAGAAACAGGATCATTTTACCAAAAAGGATTTCAGTCAGTACCTATTTTTTATTTGCCTGTACAAAAAAATTACTACGTATAAAAAAATACTCAAAAAATATTTTATATCAACAAAGTATTGATAAGAGTGACGGAAGCTTTCAAAGACTTTCGTATTTTTGAACGATTTTCAAATGAACTGACACAAGCTTTTCGGTATTGAGAAGAATAAACTAGTAAAACGATTGAATGTGAACTTGTACGCATGGGACCGATCAAGCTATACGTTCCAGTTTATGCTGATCTCTCATTTTAAAGGAAATCTATGCGAAGCGAGGCCATTTTATACTGGAATTTATAGCTTTATGTGTCGCCGCGTGTACCTTAAATCCATAGTAAAAAACGATAGATCGCTATCTATACTCATCACCTGCCTAGCCTTTTCCCAAACTATGTTGGGGTCGGCTTCCAGTCTTACCGGATGCAGCTGAGTACAAGTATTTTACATAAAGCCATTGCCTATCTGACCTCCACAACCCAGTATCTGGGTAATACAATACCCCTCGGTAAGACTGGATGTCAGACTTTCGTAGTCTGGCTGCTCTTAACGACTGTCAAAGATCTACGAATGACAGCGGCTTAACGTGCTTTCCGAGGTACTGAGGAAACTCGGTATGTAATTATGGTCACCCATCCACGGACCAACCTCGGCATGCTTGGCTTAACCTTGAAGATCGCTATCTATACTAACCGTAACTTAATATGTTATCATGTCGCACGCGTAAAAATATTGCTGGGAAACTACTTTTTTTTTGGGTTGGAAACACACGTTTTAAGGTTAAATTCAATGTAACGCACTAAAAACATATTACCTTGATAGATGCAATAAATAGTTTGTGCAAAAAAAAACTTGTGAGAAAGTTAGGACATTGACCCCCAATATCTCCGTAACTAGAAGGTTCTCTCCTCTAGAGGGGTCTAGAACAAAAAAAGCTTTTAAAAATTATATCGCAATGATGGGGAGAAAAAGTGGCTTTCGGCTTCGATAATGGTACTATAACACCCATTAGTTATTTTCTACAAAACGGCACTGAAATGACAAACATAGACACATTTGTTATGTGTGACGTCTAAGCAACAATTTTGTTTACGTCAATTCGAACTTATGGATATTACAGAAAATATTGCTCAATTCTTGATGAACTTGGTGTAACTTTAACCTTCGGACTCGAAGTTAGTTGAAGTAGTCAGTCCAGTTATTGGCCTTGGGTTGGCATTGTGTATAAGATCATTTGATAATAGCTAGTCAGTAAAAGTCGGACGAAACCTTCGGACTAAACAGTTGTAAGTGAGCAAATGGCATCGTGTCAGACTCCGTTATACTGACCTTTAAAATAAAATCTACATTATTATTCGGTTGCGACCGAAGGTCAATTTCAGTCCAAAGTCGAATACTCAACCCATTTCAAAGATTTAATACCTAATTGTTAAAAATTTAATTCAAGATTGGCCAAAAGAGAATAATATCAAAAAAAAAAAAAAATCTTTTTAATTTTATGTTTATGTTGACCTTGACCGAATTATAAACAATTTAACAAGTTGTTTAAAATGACCTTGAAACTTCGACAACAACTACGCATTCGTAACAGTCCGAGCAATTTCCGCGCTTGCTAGAAAAGTTCGGGCTCGGCCGAAGTTTTGGCCGAAGCCAAAGAAAAATCTTTGCTTATTCATGGGATCATTTTCAAATGTAATTCAACACGTCTACTGTCCACGAAATATAAACAATAAGTAAACGATTGCCTTGAACCACATGTAGTTCATGGATCAGGAAAAGAGTTAACTTGCAAGGCACAGGCTCACTTTTGAACGTTACTGTTACTGTAGCCTATGTCATCCAACCCGCACTGAGCCCGCGTGGTTGATTACAGCCCATTCCTGGAGGAGTCCTGCGTCCTAGAAGTGGGAACATTATAGGCTGAGGATGATGATGATGATGACGTGTCATCCCACTGCAGCGCAAAAGGCTCTCCTATTGACTTCCAAACTCTTCGATCCAGGACTATTAATAAGATAGAGTAAAGCAAAACTCACCGTCTCCCACGCTGAGTGCCCTTCCTTGAAAATAGCAGAATTCAGGCTCATCAACTCAATCGACTATGTGGGCGCGTAAAGAGTCCTACTCTAAGTCAGATTTCCGCGATACGCCTGTTCGATTGATCGAAAAGTAGATCACTGTACGTCTACCATGAGTTGTCATAGTTAGATCGCTTGACGTAACTGCAAGAATTCCGTCAATACGCAAATATATAGTTAGCTTTTTCAATGGTACCATGAGCTGTGTTGGTGCTTATAAGCAAATGAAGCCCAACTACAGTCGCTGTAGTATAGTTTACTACACGGTTACGTAGGATCGATAACTATGTGACTCATACTGAGCATTTTAGTACCCATCTATCCGCTAGAGGCGCTGTAAAAGTTTTCGTACATTTTTTTAACTACGGACGCTAGCGAGTATAGATTGTTAAAACTCATGGTAGACATACTGTCCAGGGCTGCGGGTTGTTCGAAAGAGATACCGCGGCCCTGGAACACAAAGGGCGAAGAAGGAACATGGGTGGGTTTTAGTCAGTACAAAAAAAAAAAAGTCCGCAAAAAAAAAAAAAAAGACATACTGTGCACATAAGACGCTACCTGCAGTAATCGGAAACAAACAAGAGTACCTTGACTGTGTTTTTTGCTCCATGGACTTTAACCTATTTGATATGTCTGCTGACGTACATACTTCCTTGTTATGCGTGTTTTAGTAAATTAAGTTTCATTTATCAAATAATTCAATTTTTATCACTATATTGTTTGAAAATTATGTTTGTCCTCCAAGTGCACTTGTAGGACAACAGATTTTGTCAGAGTTCTTTCCACCTGTGATACAGGTTTATCCTAGTACAGGCGTCTAATATTGTATGACCTTCAATTGTTGACTTAAAATTATTTTGTATTTAATTTTACACATTTTTGGTTTCGATTTTTTTTTTTTTTTTAATTTTCGAATCATAAAAGTAGATTAATATAATATTTTGAACATTTGAATTTACAAACCCTAGAATACCAATGTTTTGATGCCTTCTGATTCTTTGATCCTTCTTTAATTTTTTTTTTTTTTTTATATCACCTTAAATACTTTACTGTTCATTCTTCCAGGCAAAGACTACTTGGAGAGAACGTTGATAACATGCAAAGGTTCCGTAGAGAAAGCAAAGAAGCAAATAGACCGATGCTGCACGATGAAGACGCTAATGCCCAAGTTCTTTACGAACTCCAATGTCAAGAAGGAACTAAGTTCCATTATGGATCTTGCGTTAGTATGATTACTTCTGTTTTTTTAGTATATATTGGTCTAGTGGTCGCAATCGTGACTGAGATCTTGGTATCGATTCTCAGGTCGGTCAAGATGTTATTGGGTCTTTCCATTACGAATTCCTCAGTAGCTGCCACGGAATCTGCATTTGTGCCTAGTTCATGGATGGTTCTTAATGCGCATAGCAAAGGAGTGGAACTGCCTGCGTCTGTGTTTCCGAACGCTTACAACCCTGATCTCTTCAAAGTTAGATTTTTTGTAGAAAGAAGATTATTTGAAGTGAAACAGTGTGAAAAAGCAAGTATTATATTTTTCCAGGAAGCTTGTCGTATTGCCACAATTAACGAAAGACTATTACAGAATAGTACTGATTAAATTTAGACAGCTGAGGGAATTAAAAAGTGATATGTTCTTGCAGTATTTCCAGACATCAATAATCGTAAGTAAATCATGTTTTCTACATCACAATGAATCAAAAAAAAATAATTACATAGGCCTACATGGGCACTTATAAAACGTCGACAAAAGATGCACGGTTCGGGTTGGTCGTTTCCAATGAAGAAGAACCGGCAAGAAACTCCATGGTTACTCTTTTTAAAATCATTTGGTTTTACAATAATTGAAGTTACAGCGTTAGTACTTAAGTATGGGAGGACAGCGTAGGCCCCACGATAAGTCGTTGCTTTCTACAAAAGGTAGAACAAGATAAAAAAAAACATCATGTATCAGGAGGAGTTCGTGGCTAAGTAATAAAAGCTACTCCCGTCGATCTTTAGGTTAACCTGCTGCTGGGCAGAAGAGGCCTTCCCTGCCTTTTCTTATACAGAAAAGCATTGGTCACATCCAGTTCCAACAAAGTTACATAAAATATGTAAGCGCTCTGACTTCCTCTCAATAGAATTTACAAAATGACAATATTGCAAACAAAAAATTATTGACAGAAAAATCTAGGCCTTTATCCCTCTTCTCTCTCTCAGGCTGGACTTTCGAAAAACCCATTTTAGTGGAAACAGGATGATGCCGTGGCGTCTGACGAGAGAGAGTGGAAAAACAAAACGTGTTGCGAAAAATAAAAATGGCAGGAAGATGATAAAATATTTAATATAATAAATAAATAAAATAAAAGTAAAATAAAAATATATAATAATATATTATTTTTTGTATTCGCATTGCTACGGCGTTAAGTTTTTCGTGGTAGCGTAAAGTCGTTGTTAAGTGTGTCGTATTCGTAAACTTACGCTACTGAATGGGCAACTACAGTACTTTCATAAGTTATTATGCCTTGTGACTGGGACTGTAGCTTCGCGTTTTATTATGTTTTTTTTTGACTTTCAAATGTGCCTGTAATAGTCTAATTGAAATAAATGCTTTGACTTTGACTTTACGGGGACGTGTTATTCGGTATTACACCTTTCTAAGTCACGGATCACACTCGATGAGGGGAATACCCTTGTAAAAGCGAAGCACCGCTAGACTTTCCATCACTACTTAATAAAAGATAAAATCCGTCTTCATTTTCAGTTAGGAGAATACTTGAAAGCAAATGATTATCCCAATGGTTTCATAATAATTGACGACTTCAGAGAGTGCAACGTATTAGAATTGGCGACAAAAATGAACTCGGTGGAGTTTCAGCAGTTCGTCTCTATTCTGATGGTAAGTATTTATATATTTTTTTTGTGTAATCCTTCAGTTAAGTCTCATTTACACGATGCAAGAACTTGCATGCAAGTTTCATTACATTGCAGACTATTGACGGGCTATGAATTCAGTTAATCAAACAAAAACAGCAATGTAGTGAAACTTGCATGCAAGTTTTTGCATCGTGTAAATGAGGCTTTACACTAAATGTTGCCCGCGAACTTCGTCCTTGTGAAATTAATAAAAGAATATTACTTCCCCTATTTGAATCGGATTTTGTTTACAATATCAAAAGAGTTTAATTTTTTGCACGACACAGACAGATTTTCAAATGGATTCAGTAAAAACCAGTTATTGTATATTACAGGAATTTTAAATTACAAACTACACTATCTAAATTTGATTTATTTTTAAAGATGTAAAAATAATTATTTATTATGCATATTTAAATATGTCCACCTTTTTTTCAGGAAGGCTACGGTGCAAGATTGAAAGGGTATTACTGTTTAACTGAATCAAAAGCTATAGAAATGGTAATAAAGATGGTAAAACCGTTACTAAGTGAAAAGATTAGCAGCCGAATGCACGTGGTAAAAACCGTAGAAGAGCTGCAAGTATCGGTCCCTAAAGAACTGCTACCATCTGACTTTGGTGGGCATGAGAGATCGATTGTCGAATTACAGAGTAAGTAACATTTTATTTATTTATTTAACTTTAGCTTTATCTGCCTAAAAAATACTTTTTTAACAATACAATTCATTTAAAATCAAAATATTTTATTTAACATATGCCTACATGGGCACTTATAAAACGTCAACAAAAGGTGTACGGTTCGGGTTGGTCGTTTCCTATGGAAAAGAACCGGCAAGAAACTCAATGGACGGACATCCTTTTAAAATAATTTGGTTTTACAATATTTGAATATTACAGCGTTAGTACTTAAGTATGGAAGGACAGCGTAGGCCCGACAATAAGTCGGGCTTACGGCAAAAGATAAAACAATAACAATACGAATTTACAAAGCTGACCTCTCCGACCCCAGTGCGCTAACGGTAAATCTCCCAGCTGGCCCCACAGTTACGTCATCGAGCGTGTCAAGTGGCCTACGCTCACAAAAATGCTTATCGCTCGAGTTCTATTAGCACTTATCTCAAACGGTAAACAGTTTCGGGTTCTTGAAGAACGAGACCATGTATTACAATATAAACAATTCTTTTATAACTACTTTAGAATTATAAACATCCTATGGATATGAGAGAACTCGCCGCCACTGGGCTTGTTGTCGTGTCTTATTTTTTTTTGGTAAAACTATTGAATCTATTTACACGAAACTTTAGATCTAACATAACAAATATACAAGTATTCTAAATGGAATTAAATAGGAGTCCTACATACATTATTCTTATAATATTTTTATACAAAAAAACTATAACGCCGAGTTGGTTTGGCAGTTCAATGACCTTGACTTGAAAATACTTGAAATGAATTAATTAATTATCACTATATTTTACGTTGCTACTAATGTTTCCAACACCATATTTCATTGTAAAAGCGTCAAATTCATATTTTTATTTGTTCATTCCATGGCGACTCACACGACACGACAGACTCGAAACTTTTGCTCAAAAAAATATTTTTTAGTTATTTTTTCAAGCAAATGATTATTATCTACAAAGTTGTATTATACACTTAGAACATACTATACAGCTGTTACTTCCCAGAGTTTTACGTTAAAATTCACACAAAATCACAATCACAAACTCGCGTCGTAACGGCGCACACAGGAGTATTCGACCTCAAATTCCGGTTAAAAGTCATAATTTTTTTTTTTAACAATTCACACTCAATTTACATTGTTTGCACACGTCACTAACCGAACTATAATAAACCGGTTCGAAACACGGCTTGGAAGGCGCCCGCTGTGGGTGCAGGTAGTCTAAACCTAGTCGATGTTGAATACGCACGTCTTTGTTTTTGATACGCTCTACTTTATAACAACTTTGCAGTTTGTGTTTTGAGTCGCTTGTGGAGATATTTGGGAAAATTTTCAATGGGTACCGAAGCACAGGGTATGTACTTAATTATGATACTAAAATATAATTGTTCCTTTTGATATTTAGTTTTTTTTTTGAGACTCAAAAGACCTATACTAAAATATTTATATTTTTGACTCAACTGCTCAGAAAAAAGGTGTTTTTGTAATAGTTCCGGGCATGATCGGGCAAAATTCATTTTTTTATAGCTTATTATAGACATCTGTTATGCTATCCAAATACAAATATGTCACCCATCTTGCCACCATTTTTTTTAAAGACGTTTTACATTTAGAATGTATTAATTTTGTTATTTTGCACATTGACTTAGAGTTCGTTTTTTCATTTTAGGTTCGGCCTCATGTGACATCCAAATGTGTAGAAGATCATTATACACCCTTTTTAGAGACAGCAGTAAACGAAAATTAGATCAAAAATTATTGGACATGGAACAAAAGGTTAAAGAGATTACGAAATGTCCAGAAAATGACTTACGAATAATAAGGGATGATCTGAGACATTTTAAATCCGATTTAAACAGATGGAACTTAGCAAACAACAGAAGCACGTATCCTCAGTCAAAATAATAACTGGCTAGACAGTTCCATAACAATAGCTGGGCAACAATCTACATCAAAACGAGGGCGACCAAGCAAGACATTCCAGAAATTAACTGATCGCAGCAAGAGGTGAAAAACGAAAGAACTTCGAGACCAAGTGCCTGTCCAAGAATTAACATACGCTGCTAGTGTTAGTCAACGAAAGTCAGGAAACATCGAAGCATCGAAAATACTTAAAGAAGTCACTGCCACTCCAACAAGGGCAAAAAAAAATCCTTCAGTAGGCTTCTGCTGACATCAGATCCATTTAATGTATGAGCTGTGGGCGAAAACGGCAGAAGGTGAGGAGCAGCCGGTGTTTCTTACCAGAAACTAAAGAATTATTTGTAGAAGTGGGAACCTGAAACTATCCAAGAAGTGAGTGGGGAAAGTTGTACTGACTGAATCAGGTATTTTTTTATGATTTTCTTGTGTCCTATTTGTGTAATACTGTTTTTTTAAAATAAATCTTAAAATTTCACATATGGTTTTTATTTTTATGGTTTTTTTTTCTTTTTTTCTAAGATTATTACGTTGTTTAAACGACATAGCATTAAATTCAGCATTTTAAATCATCTCCATTAAAAAAATAACAAGAAATAATTTTGACCGGATTTTGAGGTCGAATACTCCTCTGCGGCGTTCTGCACATTGAACTTTCCACCGACAATGACGCGTTCCGATATTTTTTAAATAATTTTGTGCCGTTGTAAGGTTGGTATGATGGTTTCGTTTTAATCGAACACTAGTTGGCCAGAGACGTAAATTGTAACAAACGAATTAGAACCTTACTTTACGAAGTATTAGGGTTTAAGTTTGATGGTACAAGGTGTTCCCATATGGGAACGCCGTGGTTCAGCGGAGGGATTTTGCGTTCCCTTTCGGGGACCACCCGGGCCGCAGAGGAACAAAATCTATACAAAAGTAAAAATAAAACATTAAAAGAACACAAAATTTAACCATTTACACAAATGATGTCAGTGCTGTAACCATTCTGAACAATGATTGAACGGTGCAATGATTTTAAAACTATTGTAAAACATATGAATAAAAAGAATGGATAAAATAAAATAGGCGATAGTTAGAGACATCCACACGTTTGTGTCGTTTATGAGCTACCAGGGAAGCCGCATGAACAGAATGAAACAAATTAAAAATTATGCTTTTTACAAGCTTTTTATTATTTAACTAGCGGCCCGTCCCGCCTTCGCACGGGTGGTCATTTTTTTAAGACATTATGGATAAATAAAGATAATTTAACTTGTAAATATGCTAATTAAAACGTACATGACAAAATTTTTCCAAATGTTCAAAATAAACAAAACGATTTTTTTTTTGTTGTTTTATATATTTTATTTTTAGGGGGTGTAATTTTTTTACTCATGTAATTTTTATTTCTTTATTTATATGTAATGTTAAGTCTTTACGTTTTTAATTTTTGTTTATATAGATATAGTGACATAACTACAATAGTTGGAGATATGGTCTCGCGAAGTTTTTTGTTGATATTGATATGTTCTATAATATTGTAGAACATTTTTTTGTTCTATCACCAATACTTTCCGCAGCGCATGCGATGAAAGACATTTTATGGCTCATTTTTTTACACCTTAGGTTGGTTTTAGTAGTGATTTCTAAGGATCTCTATTTGTTTCTAGTAATAAATATAGCCTATGTTACTCAGTGATAATGTAGCTTTCTAACGGTAAAAGAATTTTTGAAATCGGTTTAGTAGTTTTTAAGTTTATTCGTTACATACAAAAATACAAATCTTTCCTCTTTATAATATTATTATTAGTGTAGATTAGTGTAGATAAGGACACGTTTGATGCAATTTTTTAACTTTCCATCGGTCAGGTCTGTAACTGACTTTGGCAACTTATTATAAAAGCGTATATTGTTAATAAGAAATAACTTGCTAGTTTTTGTTAATCTAAACTTGGGTTATTACCATTTCTAAGATTCAAATTATAGGATATAAAGTGAAGGCAGAGTCGGTATATCGATCTCTTTAAATTTTTTCTAAGGGACTTGCGAGGACCCATTTTATAGATCGAATTTAACATTTCGTACCTTATTTTGTTATATTATATTATATTTACTTATTTATAACCATGTATTTTTTAAATTCATTTAACGTTTCATTTCGTTAAACAAAATTTATAGCATTTATGAAACATTTCACGTATAATTTAATTTCATTAAAAAAAACATTGATTTTACCAAGCATTAATGGATTACATTTAACATTTTTCATATTTTTTGTTTTCAATTTATTTTAGTTTAGTTAACTACTATATACATTACAACGATTAACAAACTAATAAATTAAAAACTAAAATAACAACCAACCATAAAAGAGGGTCGAAAAACTCCTCCTCGACGCTGTCAGCTGGTAATATGCCCAAGAAACTGGCAGCATTGCCACGTTGCATGGCAATACTTAACCTCTGGCTAAAGTAAAAGCCAGCCCTTGGGTCACGGGAAGCGTCAACTAGGCGTTTCGAAATTTCCTTAAAAAGGCTCTGAGCACTCGGACCCCACGACCCCAGAGTTTCAACCCCAAACGACTTAATTTAATTTACTACTTAATTTATTGTTTCTTATAATAGAGTGAGTAAACATAGCTATAATTTATTACATCTCAGCCACGAGCTACATGGTCAAGTAAGACGCGTCTTGTAACAGAGATTGCGGAGAAAACAAATAAAAGAATTAATATTCTTTCATTTGTTTTTTCAACCATTACAGGCACTTTTAACGGTAAAACAAAAACAAAAAATGGGACGTTGTAGTCCCGGTCACAAGGCATAATAACTGTGAAAGTACTGTAGTTGCCCATTCGAAAGCGTAGATCTCTATGGAGAAGAATGGGCAAGAAACTCCATGGACACTCTTTTAAATCCAAATAATGTTTCAAAATCTTGGATACCATGTTGAGATTACACTGATGAAATTAAGTTTAGTCTACTTTTTTTTTTTTTTTAATCACCCCCGACCATTTCTTTGTTTGCCCAAAAACTCCTTGTAACTTTTTACTAATATTATATTTCACAAAAAATATTTTTATTTACAGAGCAACTGGTGGATGAAGTAAGTTCAGAAAAAAATGTGAAGTATATAAAAATGATGTTTAATGCTGGTACAGACGAAACAAAAAGAAATGCAGCAAAATTCAATGAAGAATACATGGGCATGCCCGGAGCTTTTAGGAACTTGAGTGTCGACTAAACAATATATATAATTTATGCTGATGATGATAAAGAAGAAAGAAACCAACAATAACAATAATTACAATAATTGTTTGACTTTTTTGTCGACTCTATTCATTTTTGTCCATCCGCCTGTTCTGAGGGCTTATAAAAAGTAATTATCTGCCATAAAGATGATTGAAAAGTCAAACATGTATTGTTATATACTTATTATGCTTGACCTTAAAAACCGTAGAGGAAGTAAATGCTTTAAAACGATTTCCATCAAAAAATCATAAAATAAGGGATGTTGTGCAAGATTCCTTTTAGACTAAGTAAGGCCATGTGATTCCAAATTATGTTCACTAATTGTATTCAACTTATTTAATTGTGATATTTTATTTCTTTAAATTTTTCTGGCTTCTATGAAGGTAGGCATTAAAATTAGGTACACCTAATTATTATTTTCTTATTTGCGTGAAAAGGGATTTTTTATAATTAAACTTATGTAAACAAGACGTATGTGCTGTCAATTTTATTTTACATACCACCCCCTTTATAATCAGGTTCAAAAGAACTGAATGTTTTGCACAGAAATTCTTTTTGCAAAAAAAGATACAGGGAAGTTGAAAGTTCATAATTTCTCGCCTTTTTTTACGCATGGCCAATCATATGACCCCTCCTGCTCTGAGCGGAGCGGAAGAGAGTGTCAGACTTGTACTGACTAAAACCTATCCATGTTCCTTCTTACGGTATCTCTTTCGAACAGTCCCGCAGCCAGGCGGGATCGACCCTCTCGGACCCCTTCCGATTTGCCGACATCTCCTTTAGGCGC
>OY720365.1:16010000-16340133 GCA_963082945.1 Cerastis leucographa | reverse complement strand
AGTTAAGAATATCTTAAACATTTAAGAAATTCCCAAATCTGTAGAGACATTACAGATTATGGCGGTATAATTGAAAATAGAAAAAAAACTTATTCTCATTTGCGTTAAATCTATAAGGCTAGTCAATAAAGCTGAAAATATTGGGCTCTCAGTCAGATATTTTAGGTTGAATTTGTGTGTCATTATTTCTGTTTTACTAATTCAAATAGGTAGGTATGTAAGTTAAATATATTGAAGGCAATATTTATGTATCTCTTCAATTATATTCATGTTTTGCAGATTCCACATTTAAGACATTAATGAATTAAGAGCCCTAACTAATACCGCCACAAATCTGTAGATAGTTTCTACTAGGTTAACCTATCGATCGATCGTAACGACGGGTCCTACGTTATACTGGTGCAACCCGCAAAACAACGAAAACCGTTTTTTTGCATCAAATTATCAAATAGGTTCAAAGTTACAAAATCAAAATCAAAAGTCATTTAATTCAAACTAGGCTGATAATCAGCACTTTTGAACGTCAAAATTACAAGAGACAGTCCCCCGAAACAGCCCGCCCTTTCGCCACTTCCTAGTGTTTTAGCTGGGAAGAAGAAGTGGCGGAACAAACTCCCCAGCAACACAATCATCTGTCTGTTAGGTTAGAAGAACTCAGACTTCTATACAAAAAGTGTTCAAGTTTATATAAACAAGGAATCCATTATATCAAATTAATGTCACATGTCAGCTAGCACACACCAATAATAAAATAAAATATTAAAAAATATACTCAAGAATAATAAAGCCAGACATAAAAAGGCGTGCCCGCTTACACGTGCATACAGACGAATATAAATAAAAATAAAGTAAAATAAAATAAAAAATAAAGTAAAAAATAAAAAATAAAGTTAATAAGAAAAAAAAAAATCTACGCGTGAGGTTATATAATACCAGTAAGCTAATTTGGAGAAAGAAAGAACATAAACATTGTCTTGAGTTCAACCAGCGACCAACTATTCTTATCGTTTAAGTAGTCGTTAATGGAATAGTAGGCCTTTGAGCACAGTGTTAGATTTCACTTTAGCTTTAAACACATTAAATGGCAAGTCTAAAAGGAAGATGGTAGCTTGTTGTAAAAATATTATACCAAGCCCTACGAATGAATTATGAACCTTATGAAGCCGGTGAAAGGGAGCACGTAGTTTATGCTTATTTCGAGTGTTTATGTTGTGAATATCACTGTTTTTACAGTACAAATGGATATTTTGTCTAATATATAAAATGTTAGCTAAAATGAATTGTGAAGCCACCGTGAGAATACCAATCTCTTTAAAAAATCTCTCAGAGATACTCGTGCACCCAGCTGGTAAATTGCACGAACCGCTCGTTTTTGAAGAACGAATATATTTTGGATATCAGCGGCTTTGCCCCACAGCAGAATACCATAGGTCATAACACTGTGAAAATAACTAAAATAGACTAACCGTGCTGTATCAACATCAGTATATTGTCTAACTTTTCTGACGGCGTATGCGGCCGAACTAAGTCTCCCCGCTAGGCTTGATATGTGAGGACCCCATTGTAATTTTGAATCTATTGTTATACCCAGAAACACAGCTGAGTCAACCGTTTTAAGCTCGTCATTGCCGAGAATAATGTTGGGACCTAGATTTTTAACATTAGGTAAGGCGAATTTAATACTTTTAGTTTTCTTGGCATTAAGAACAAGGTTATTTGTTGTGAACCAATCCGTGACCATTGATAGAGCGCTGTTTACTTCTTCAAAATCGTGTCTATTCCTATCTACTTTAAAGATAAGAGAGGTATCATCTGCAAATAGTACAACGTCACAAATATCCTTCAAATAATATGGTAAGTCATTAATATAAACCAAGAATAAAAACGGTCCCAGTATTGAGCCTTGAGTTCACCTAGCTGAACAGGTAGCCCGGACGATTTCGCGCCGTTAACATCTACACATTGGAATCTATTTTGTAAATACGAATCTATTACATTTAGGGCTTCATTTTGTACACCGTAATAACGTAGTTTCCGTAAAAGCGTGTCGTGGTGAACGCAATCAAAAGCTTTTGAGAGATCGCAGAAAACACCAATTGCATTTTGCGCGTTTTCCCATGCGTTGAATATGTGTCTCAACAAAGCATCACCCGCATCTGTAGTTGAACGACCTTCTGTAAAGCCATATTGATCGTTATGAAGAAGGTTGTTGATATTAAAATGTCTTAGCAACTGTTTAAGTATTAACTTTTCAAAAATTTTGCTAAACGCAGGTAAAATAGAAATTGGTCTGAAGTTGCCAATATCATTCTTACTGCCTGATTTAAATAGAGGGATGACTTTACTGCTCTTCATAAGGTCAGGGAAAGTACCTAAATCAACGCATTTATTAAAAGTAACAGCAAGATAGGGGGCTAAGATTTCGATTATATTACTCAGAAGTTTAATGGAAATGCCCCAGTAATCACCTGTGTTTTTAGACTTAAGTGAATTAAAAACGTTAACTATATCACGAGGTGTTACATGTTCAAAACTAAATACGAGACCACATTTAGGCACGCTACTATGCAAAAGGTTTTCAGCTTTAGACGGCGACGAACTTAAAGTGCGAGTCGTAGTTATCGGTATGCTGGCAAAATACTCATTGAATGCCTCAGCTACGTCGGCTGCATTATTAACTAATTTGTTATCAACCATGATTTCAAGTTGATTGTTTTTATTAACAGATTTACCCGTTTCATTGTTTATTATCTTCCAAGTGGCTTTTACTTTATTATTAGAATTTTTGATAGTCTGACTTAAAAATTTTGATTTAGCAATAACACAGATCTTTTTAAATAATTTTGAATAATTTTTAACATACTCAAGAAAAGTTGTATCAAACCGGTATTGTTTCAAACCATACAACTCGTATAATCTAGCTCGACTTTTATAAATACCTGGTGTAGCCCATTGGTTGAACCCAGCGGAAGGCCCACTAATGTTAATAGTTTTAGACTTAAAAACAGATTGGTACTCATTTTGAACAACATCGAAAAGGGCTTCATAAATTTCATTAGGAGTTTCGTGATCCACTATTGACGGTGTAACCTTAAGAGCTATATTATTTTTAAACTTATTGCAACGACTAGTTGTGTAAGGCCTGCATTCTATTTTGCGCGGCTTTTTACTTAATGGCATAGGGAAGCTAGCCATTAATCCACAGTGATCCGAAGATAAGTCACTTAACACTAATTTATTTTCGGCATCACAATCACTAAACATGTTATCAAGACAAGTCGACGAAGACGCCGTGATCCTTGTTGGTTCAAAAAACAAGTTAACTAAATTAAAAGATCTAAACAGATTGAGAAGCCTGATACTTAGTGGAGTAACATCTAAAATATTAACATTAAAATCTCCACATAAAATTATATTTTTATTACTTGATTTTAACTTATTAAGTGAATCCTCCATTACAGATTCGAAACAAGTAAAGTCACCAGAAGGGGGTCTATAAACACAAATTATAATGTATCGCTCGAGTTCAACACAAGACAACTCAATAGTGCGCTCAACGGAAAGATTAACTAAGTCTAAACGTTGTTTACACTTTAACTTGTTTGACACAAGAACTAAAGATCCACCGCGAATAGCATTTTTTCTGACAAATGCACTCTGTACAGTATAGAAATCATCATTGATAAACGCTACTTCATGTTCTTTCAACCAATGTTCAGTTAGACATAATACCTGAACATCATAGTAAGTTCTCCATAAATAAACTTAATTCTAAATCTTTGCCGGACAATCCCTGCATATTTTGATGCACAACATTCAACATATGCAGTCTACCCGTTGTCGCACCTAACAGTTTAAAGAACAAGGTGTATCGATAGTAGTGTTAGTATAAACAGTAGTGTTAGTATCAGTAGAAGTGTTAGTATCACAAGTAAACATTGGTACAACAGGGGTACCAGTGTTGCTGTGTATATTGTATGCTAAGAGATTAGCAATATGTCGCTTACAACTATGTGGTAAAAACATGGTGTGGTTAGTGAGCCTGTAATCAGAGATAAATTGATTACAGTCAAAATATAAAAAAGCGTCACTGTGACGACACGTCCTATTATAAATTAATATATTTAAATCATAAATGCACCTATTTTGCTCAACAGACAAATATTGAGAGTAAGGCAAGGTACAGAAAATAAATTTACAATTAATTGTCTCATTGAGATGTAACATCAAATGGACACATTCGACTATGTCCTTTTTTCTTACATTTAAACTATTCCCATATAATAAAATAACAGTAGAATTGGGATTTATTTTAGTTGATTTGATATTACGAATTAATTGGCTAACACTGGCACCGGGTAAACAATTATTTATTACATAGTGTTGTGAACACTGATTAAATAAGCTACCAAAACCTTGACCAAATTTGTCAGAAAATAAATATGTAGTATTTATTAAATTATTACAATTATTTCTATCATTAATAATACAGCTACCTACAGGCTGAGCCACTGCGGGTTTGGGCGGATCTTTCTGAGGCTGTGGTGACCGTGAGCAGGCACAGCTACAAGAGAGGTTATTTGTCAGAGACTCATATCTCTCTGCATTGTACGTGACCAGGTCTACCAGCTCATTGGCCTCCTGCATACGGTTACTCAGGTCTTGTTGAGAAGCCTCATATCCACTAAAGATATCCTTTAGAGCATATTCCCTAGCAAACAGCTCATCCTGAAGGTTCTGAGTGTCATTATCATACATTGTCCTACATAATTGTAATTCACTATCACACTTTTTTAAATCTTGAATTAAATTTAGATTTCTTTGCCTGAGTTTAGTGTTTTGTTTATTTACATTTAGGCGTTTTAAGGATTTTTTAATATTTCTAATTCGTCTATTAATTTTAATGTATTTTTTAATCTTGTTATGACTGGTGAATAAACTAGATTTTGTGATAGTTTCATTAGTTAAATCTATGGTTACAATTGGCTAAAGGGGAAAACAAAAGTTATAAAAATTCAGAAATGTATGTTAACTCCAAGTGATTGGTAATTTAATACTTATTATTAATGGATATAACTATACTGAGCTAACATTATTTTTTAATTAACAGGGAAAATCAATAAAATTAAGATTACAAAGAGAGAAAAAAATGGTTGGGGGTACCTACTACTAGTTAAAATAATAATTAGTTTGATTTGTGATATTAGAATCTTAAACTGACACGAATCCAGTGGTAAATAAGATAAAAAAGGTATCTATAATAAATAATTTAAAGATTTATATTGATACAAGTAATCTGGATGATTTTAGATCTATACTTTAACTTTAAATCCAGTACAATCAAGTAGCCAAAAAGGGTTGTTTAAGACAAAGATCGCAGGGACGAGCGGTGTGATAGATAATGGGCAAAAGATGGTATGTTTAATAATTTGATTTATCAAATAAATAGGCATAAAAAAAAGAAGAAAACACTTCCCAATAAGGTGGTGATTTCAAACATCCATCCGTTGGATGACAGCTGGCACATAATTTTTGTTTTTTCAGTGATTTTGCAGCGAGACAACTCACAAACACAGTTTCTTATTATTTATAACGATACCTAACGAATTTAATAACAGTTATAACTAAATATCCACGAAAAACATAATTTTTAAAATTAAATTCTAACACGAAAATTTTTGACGACCGGCTGCCAGTGTTGCCAGCAAAAAAAAAAAAGAAAACTACAAACTTGTGAGTTACAAACTTGTAAACTGGTGTAAGTGACATCATTTTAAGCCTCACGACTACCTACACTGGTGTATGTCACTTGCACCATGGTGCAAGTGCGTGGCGCAAGTGAACTTTACTCCAGTATGCGCGCGGCAACGTTGTAGGGAGAACGACAAACACTGGTATAACTGCAATGCGTCATAATTTACTAAGTCAATTATTAAAAAAATACTCGTATCTTGTTTGTCTATAGTAACAGTGGTAAGAAATAACAACAATTAAGCGTTCATGAGGTCATATAATGATAGATTTATTCAAAAATAAGTGCAGTAAAATAAACACGCCAGAAAATTACGAAGGTAAGTATCAGTTTACTATTTTAAATACTATGAAGCTGAACTTTGTTTTATCTGATCGGATATAATTTTATGTTAATTAAAATAATTATAGTTTATTTATATTTTCCCTTGCACCAGTATTCAAGGTTTACATTGTTTACTCGCGTAGTTTGTATAGTGATTTAAGTAATTTGTAACGATTGTTTTTAAATATTTTTTTTTTTAAACAATTAACACTATAGTTTTGATTTATTTTAGATCCACCTACAGTACCGTCACGCGAAATATGTGATAAATTGGACCTAAATGTTAAAATGTGCAACAGGACCAGGGAAGACAAAATTATATGAAAAAAATATATTTTACAAATAAAATTCTAATAGAAAAGCCAAGTAAAGAGACTATACATACCAGACTATATATACCAGATACATAAAGTGATTTTATTATTTACGAATTGTTTTTAAGATTTTTTTACTATTGTATCAGTATACAAGGTCTCATCTGATGTTTTTTTTTCCATTTGTATTGTAAACTGATTTAAGTGAGAAATGAGCATATAAGAGGAAGTTTGAAAGTGGCACCTATTACAGAAAAGATGAAAGGGAGTCGTCTGTCTTGGTATGGACATGTGATGAGGAGGGATGAAACACATGTGACTAAAAGAGTGATGAATATAAATGTGGATGGATGGAGAGGGAGAGGAAGACCAAAGAAAAGATGGATGGAATGTGTGAAAAATGATATGAAGGAAAAAGGAGTAAATGATAACATGACGAATGACAGAGGAGTATGGAGAAAAGATACGTGTTGCGCCGACCCCAAATGAAATGGGACAAGGGCAGGAAGATGATGATGATGTAAACTGATTTAAGTCACATAATTTTAACACTAATATTTATTTACTAATACAATAAATCGAAAAAGTATATTTTATTATATGTTTTAGCAGCAATTAACTACATTATTGTTATGCTGGCTGGAAGGGACACCGACGCAAAAACGGTTACCGTGTATTCACTATACCATTCCTAAACAGCTGTTACCTGCAAAACTGCAATACCTACACGGTCAAAATGTATGCATCAGCTGTTTTCTTTTTAAATTACCTATGAATATGTTGTATGTGGGTGTTAAGAATGATGTGCTGCACACGTGCTATACGTTTAGCGTCGGTGCCCCTTCCACCTTACACTATATCGTTATGAGATTCCCCCTTACCTCAAAGTGCAGAAATGTTAAAAAAAAGAGAAGCTTAAAGCTAAATATATTTATTTATTTTTTAATACAGGTTTACCAACAGCTTCAAATATTATGTTGTTGTTTTAAGTGTACTAAAACTAAGACTTAAGTGTACTAACCAAATGTTATAGATAAAAAAAATCTGAAATAAATGAATTGAATTGAATAAAGAAATTTAACTTAATTAGCTTATAGGCAAACAGACTACTAAAAATGAGCCATTGAAAATGGCCACCTGTATTTTCAATTTTTAAACGGTTTTATTTAGCTCACCCCGTTTGTTTTATTTATTCTTGGGTCATATTTAGTAATTCAAATTTCACCCTCTTCCTGTCAACCGATTAATCTGAAATTTTGTATACACTTTGGATTTTGGTGACAATACAATTATGTTTATTCATTATCATTATACATTCAAGATGGCCGCCGCTACAAAATGGCGGATAATTTATGTTTTATTAATCCCATCAATATGGGTATCAAATGAAAGGGCTCAACAAGCAGAATACAATATACTATAAAAAATTGAAATCCAAGATGGCGGCCGCTACAAAATGGCGGATAACGTAGGTTTTATCGATCCCATCAATATGGGTATCAAATGAAAGTGCTCAACCAGTATAATACAATGTACTATATAAAATTAAAATCCAAGATGGCGGCCTCTACAAAATGGCGGATAACTTAGGTTTTATCAATCCCATCAACATGGGTATCAAATGAAAGGTCTCAACAAGTAGAATACAATTTAGTATGCAAAATTGAAATCTAAGATGGCCGCCGGTACCAAATGGCTAATAACATTTTTTTATCAATCCCACCAATATGGGTATCAAATAAAAGGGCTTGACAAGAAGAATACAGTGCACTATACAACCTCAATATTTAAGATGGGCGCAGCCACCAAATGGCGTATAATAATAAGATTTAAATTTAGAAATTGAATCTGTAATTTAGGTATCTGATTAATCCAGCCTGAATCCACCACCCAAGTCAAGATTTTGTATCGTGTTGAGGACTGTGTGGCGTTAGGGTGGCTAAAAATGATACGTCGTTAGCGGTACACCACCCAAGTTAAGGTGAAAGGTTAAAACGCGCCGAGAACTGTATGGCATTAGGGTGGATAAAAATGATATTATGTCGTTAGCGTTTTCCCCTCAAAACTCAGGCGCATCTTGTTGTACATAGCCTTGCCCCTTTATTGGACCTCTGGGGGGGTCGACCGTTTAAATGTACATTACTCGTGGGAACAAAATGGTAAAAAAACTAAAAACTAGAAAATAAAAATAGGTAAAAAAACTTTTTAAGTTAAACGGTTTTATGTTAAACATACATTGCAATGTTTAAGATAAATGTACTAAAAACCAAAAAATAATAAAATAGATACAGTCGTGGGAATTATAAACATATGCATAGACTAGACTAAAATAAAACCGTGGGGCACGTCAATTGTCTACAATCGTTGATTAAAATGTTTGTTTTGTAATTGACGTGCCCCACGGTTTTATTTTAGTCTAGTCTATGCATATGTTTATAATTCCCACGACTGTATCTATTTTATTATTTTTTGGTTTTTAGTACATTTATCTTAAACATTGCAATGTATGTTTAACATAAAACCGTTTAACTTAAAAAGTTTTTTTACCTATTTTATTGGTATGAAGGTGGAACAAGGTCTCAAAACTTTAATTCGAACATTTGTTAATGCCAGAATCGAAATAGGATTTTTCTTTATTCATGTATTCATATGTATTGCGTTTGGAAATTTAACGTGCACATTGCCTATAGATTTCTTGTTGATGGCCGTACTCAAAATAAAGATGAGAGCACTCACTTAGTTATAGAAAGGAAACCCAGAAATACTTAATAATTATAATAGTGGACCCTAGCCTCCAAAACGGCGATAGCTAATAATGCAAATCCATACATTGTTATGAAGTAACTCTATCTTTTGTCTTCGATTTTAAGTTATGCCTTGCTTTTGTTGATATCTGACAGAAAAATTGCACTGGCGAACTTGTTTTGTGGAGTAAGGTTGCCAAAGATTACTTTTATGCTAAATTATAAATAAGCTTTTAACCTCTCCGACCTTCCGGCTCTAACGGTAAATCTCCCAGCTGGCTTCACAATGACGTCATCGAGCGAGTCAAGTGTCCTGCGCTCATAAAAAGCTTATCGCGCGAGTTCTATTAGCTCTTATCTCAAGCGGTAAACAGTTTCGGGTTCTTGATTAACGAGACCATGTATTACAATATAAACAACTGTTTTATAACTACTTGAGAATTATAAACATCGCATAGATTTCAGAGAGCTCGCCGCAAACATACTGTTGTCGTAGTTTGTTTTTCTTTTGGTAAAACTACTGAATCAATTTACACGAAACTTTAGATCTAACATAACGAATATACAAGTAATCTAATGACAGTGTTTTTTAGGTGTCCTACAAAAATTATTCTTGCAAGATTCCAACTCAAACGTCTTATTAGAATCGGCCATTTTCTAACTGCGCAGTTCAATGCATGAAAATACTTGAAATATCAATAAATATGAATAAATATGCCTCGAATGCATGAAATAATGAATTATCACAATTTTTTCGCTTATTACTAATGTTTCCAAGACCATATTTCATTGTAAAAGAGTCAAATTCATATTTTCAATTTCGACTGACGAACTTCACAACAAAGGAATTTTTGGAGAAATTTTTGGTCAAAAACATAATTTTTAGATATTTTTTCCAGCAAATGACTATCTAAAAAGTTACATTATACACTAATAACATACTATACATTTACTTACCAAAGTATAACAACACAAAACACAAAAATTTCACTGCATTCCAAAACAAACAACACCGTTCCACACTGGCCGCCATGACGCATTTTGACAGTCGACAAAGACGCGTTTCTTTATTTTTTTAAGGGAACTATATTTTCTATCACCAAAATTTATATTTGTCATCAAGTTGTATCACCTAATAAATAGATCTATCGCCACGAAATATTTTCGTTCTCAGATAAACAAAAATTGTTCCCAGGTATGAATTATCAAATTAATGTTAATATATGTGTAAAATAAGAGATCGATAACCAATAAAATTATATTGTATTACATGAATATAAACTTCGTTCTTATAATAACAGTTTTGTTACTTAAATAATAGCTCTGTGCTCAGAATGGTAGATCTGTCACCAAATAAATAGATCAGTTAATACGAGACATAGGGCACATCAACTCGGACAGGTTAGGTTCGAAGGGGATGGCGGGGTCTAGTGAGCGAGCGGAGCGAGCGAACTAAGACCCCGACATCCCCTTCGTGTTAGGTTACTTTAAACCCTGCAGAGAGAAATAGGAGCCCCGCGTAGCGGGGCTCCGTCGACTACTATTTGAACTTAATGCAATTTTCTAGTAACATAATATGATTTATTGGTGATCTCTTTAAATTAGTTTGCTTAAATACTTATTAGGACACACCTATTATAATACATACAAAAACATTTATTTGGTACTAGACCTTATATCTCAGGATTTTAGGTGATTTATTGTGGAACTGATTTTGCATTGTTTGGTGACTACATTTTGGTGACAGATCTACTATTTTGAGGACAAACCCTATTATTTAAGAAACACAAAACTAATTAAATTGGTGATAGCTTAAATGATACCCTTTTTTTAATAATTTTGTGCAGTTGTTAGGTTGGTATGTTTGGTTTCATTTTAATCGAACTCTAGTTGGCCAGAGACGTAAATTTTTACAAACGAATTAGAACCTTACTGTACGTACGATAAGGGTTTAAGTTTGCTTGTACGAGGCGGTCCCTTTTGGGTTCGCCGGGGTTCAACGGAGGGTTTGGCGCGATCCCCGATGGGCTCGCGCGGGCCGGAGAGGTTAAAAAAGAGGCTAACGAAACTATATCTGAGAAGTAATAACACGTGGCAGTATACAAAACGTTTCTCGGATTAGATGCAGCTTACAAAAGTTTGATACCAATAAATTTACAATAAAAAATTAAGGATTTTCAAGATCTTTGCAAATTCAATAAGATTCTTGGGAGGACCACACATTTGACTAATAATTTGAATATCAATCTGGAGATGTCTCTGAATAAGTAAAATTTTTTTTTTTAGATAACTATTAGTATGCTACTCGACGATATCTTGATAATGTCGGAAAGACTGATTAGTCATTCTCATTACACAGTTAATCAGCCTTTCCAACTTCATCACACATAAAGAATTAGAATAATTAATAGAGTTAACAACTTTTACTTCTGTCATATTTAAATTAAGAAGAATATGTTATTATTTAAAGATGGCAAGGCCAGTGATTTAACCTTTTCTTCATGTGTGAAATAATAAATTAACATCAAAAACCACCTATTTACTAAGGTCTGGTACGTTATTAAATGAAACAACGAATAAAACTAGAATAACAACGAATAAAATTAGAAAAACGATCGACTATTTTAGAAAAAAACAAATTCCACGCGGACGAAGTCGCGGGCATAGCTATTGTTAATATGGCCTTACCATTGCAACTTCAGCTTACCTATCCTGTGAGCTATGTCAACAACTCTGGTTCTCTGTTGGATCACCTCGTTCCGGATGCGATCTCTCAGAGAGAGTCCAAGCATTTACTGTAGCAGTTAACCGTGGCTATTCATGCCTTGCTCAATCAAAGCATTTATTTAAATTGTAACGAACGAACACCTGTCAATCGATTTGTATACAAGTAGCTTAGCAGCAATTAGTGTCACTGTAAACCATCTTAATCTGATTCTTGCCTTTAATATTAAACTAACTGACTGCGCAACTTATAACAAAATCATAACTTCGTTTGCGTCACATTTTCTCCGTTTTTGCAACATTTTTCATTAATGTTCCGCTCCTATTGTTCGTAGCGTGACGTTATAAAACCTATAGCCTTACTGAATAAATAAGCTATCCAAAGATATTTTTTCGATTCGATCCAGAATGTCCAGAATGTGACGAGCGCGTTCATACAAACAAACTCTTCGGCTTTATAATAATTAGGATAGATTAAGTGCACTTGCAGGAATGCAGGCGCAACCACTTCTAGGTTTGATCAACTAAGAAAAAATGTATAGTTAATAGTTTGTAAAACTATACTTTATTGCTTACTGTGTAGGCTTGTAATTGGCTTGTTAACTGTAGGCAACCCCAAACACAATAAAATAAAGGGGTACGAACCTTTGTGGCATATCTAGTCGCCGCCATCTTGATTTCAAGAGAAGTAAAGATCGCCATGAGTCCATAATATGACACAAATGGCGATCTTTACTTCCAAATATCTCGGAAACGTGACACTTTAGGATACCATGTTATTTAACATTTTTTGTTTGGATAAGTGTCCTCTATACAAATATACCACTTTTATCGTGCTCGGAAATTTTGAAAAAAAAATCAAGATGGCGGCGGCTAGATATGCCAGGCTCCATACAAAAATGTTCGAACCCCTTTCATCATCATCATTCTCCTGTCCTGCTCCCAATTCATTTGGGGTCGGCGCAGTATGTCTTCTTCTTCCATACGTCTATTACTCGTCATTATAAAATAAAACTAAAAACAAATTAATATTTAGTCGAGTCTGCCAGCTGTAATGCGGGTACGTACTATTGGTTACACCTCTGTCAAACCCTTCAAGGATTATAAGCGTGAAGAAATTGTAATGACTTATACACATATCAATTGTAACCTATAGCTTGAAATTAGTAAGTCATGGTGAAATTTCTGCGATTGGAACGGAAACTTACCTCCGTCTTCGCAAATGCAGTAATTTCCACCAGAATCAAAAATCCGTTTCCGTTAAAATGACATATGAAACATCCCTAGTTAGATAGCATGTTATTTTTCCTCATCATCTTCTGCCTGCCTTTTTCACAATAACTTCACACGGTAATTCAGATGATTCAGACTGCCCCTATGGTTGTGGAGCAGGACCAGCATTGAGCCGAACATTGTTATCATCAATGTAATCCCCCAACTTATAATATGCTTGCCTACATAGTGTGCGTTTTATGCAAGATCTAATTTCGTTGTAAAATGGGGGAGGTATTTTATTGTAGCATTTCAAACAGTACCTCATGAAAGATGAGTCTACTTTAGCTAACATAAAACCTGGCTGAACTAGTCGGTCCCTGGGGGTCTACTCTCTAAGCACGAAGTCCGTAGTTTCGGCCGAAGTTACGGTCGTTTCCTACTCCTTATTACTTACGGACATAAGATTCGTTGGAGCCCGAACTAAAAATGAATGACAATACGATTGGACAGTTGTTCTTACTCCCGATGTTTTAAAAACTCATAAATCTGAAAATATGCGAGAGTAGGGTTCATTTCAAAGTATAAAGCTAGTTACGGACGGACCCGTACTTTCGTTGACGGACATAGAGAGTAGGCCCCCTGTTTTTAGTATTATAGTGGTTCTTTCACCACTTTTCCTAAAAAAATGCAGGATTTTCCTAAGGTACATGATGTATGTCATCCGACTAGCATTTTTCCAACTACGTTGGAGTCTTCCAGTCTAACCAGATGAAGCTGAATACTAGTATTTTACACAGAGTCACTGCCTATCTAACCTCCACCACCTAGTTACTTGGTAACACTATACTTCTTGGTAAAACTGATTGTCAGATTCCTGAATACAGAAGCAACTCAATACCTTGAGCACGTTGCTACTCCTCGTACAAGCTCCTTGGGCTATATTTCTTTTCGATATTATGTTTGTACTTTGTAGACGCGACGTGCCACCGCCTAGCCTTTTCCCAAATATGTAGGGGTTAGTCTAGGTTAGGTAGGCTTCTAGTCGAACCGGTTGCAGCTGAATATTTAAAGACGCGACGTGCGTCATAACAAAAAAAACCGCAGTAACAAAACAAAGTAAGAACGGCACAAAAAAGGTTAATACAAAATTACATAAGATTCAATTCAATTCAATTAAGATCACAATTTCGAATAATTTAAAACAAAAAAGGTTGAATAATACAAGATAGTAGAAGAAAAAGAAAATTGGTTGCTCGTCATTTATCGCCGCTTATAGTTTGTATTGTGTTTTTTGAATGTCGGTTTTTACAGTTAAGTAAATCAACATCTGAAAATTACGGCTTAACTTGTTGTATTTCAATCCTACCACAAAGTCCGGCAAGGAATACGTCGAGTTACCAGTTATAACCCCGTATAAAAGTTCCGTTTTGCCATTTTGCAACGGAACCTTAAAAACATGGCTTTCAAACTTTAATTAATGGGTAACAATGATTCTTTTTTTCTTTTTCTAATATCTTTGGTCGTTCTTAATCAATGTTAAGAAGTTATATATATTTCTTTTTTTTTTTGTATTCGGGAAGAAAAAAGGCTTTTTATTCATTATTATTTTTGATAATAGGGGACCGGACTGGGTAAAGAAAACGACATTATGTTTTGTCCGTCAGACAGGTAATACAAAAATATTAGACACGTATTTTTTTGTTTTATCAAAATATCAAAAAATTACTTAGTTAAAACTCATTAAAGTTGGAGAGTGGGGGCTTACTACGTCACAAGTGGGTATAAAACTCACGTACATGTGACGTCATGCGCCATTTCAACTCAATATATCTCCGTAATTTTACGACTACGTGAAAAAAGAAAAAATAGGTGTCGAATACTTTTCAATAAACTACCCGACGGACAAAGAAAAAAAAAATTGGATTATCCCCTATTACACACAACATTAACTTTCCATTTCGTCATAGTTGCATAGGTATTTACTTTATTGTACGTATTTATATTATTGGTATATATTTTGTCTTTGTACAACGTTGTAGTTACGCGTAATTTAGTATACTTTTACATTTTAAATAGTTATTTGCTTTATGTTTATGTATTCCATTCTCTTTTCTTCTTAAACACACTATGTCTGCATCTTTTTTTTTTTACACATCTCCTTTCGCAGGTATGCTGGAATAGATTTCTTTAGAAATAAGCATGAACTATGTACCTATTTTCTGTTCCATTCTTCTTTTCTGTAGTAAGTGTGTACTTATATATATAGTTAAATAAATCTTATATATAAATAAAAAGAGTTGTCCTGACTGTCTGATTGACTGACTCATCAACGCCCAGCCCAAACCCTTGGACCTAGAAAGCTTAAATTTTGCACTGAGGTTCCCTTTATAATGTAGACAAGGAATAAGGAAGGAGTTTTCGAAATTCAACCCCTAATGGACTTAAATAGGGGATCAAAGGTTGTAATAAAAATATAATATAAGTTTAAAAAGCATAATTGCGTGATTTAATAAAAATAAAAACCCGTGTGGCGTTGTATGCATAAATAAATAACTTCGCATTAGAACTGGTTCAGAATCATAAAAAGTTTATTTGTGTCACATGCACCGCAAATAACTTTAAAAATAATATGAAAACAGAATAAATTTGACTTTATTATTCTCTTCTATTTGCTTTGGTATTTAAACCAGTACAGTCAAGAAAAAAAAATAATACCATTAGGTAGATATCCGACCGTTCACGTTCTTCTATGGAATTTAGAATGAATATTGATAGATGTACAGTGTGATGGAGTCCAAAGAGAAGCAGGATGGATTGTATGAGGAATGGTTTGAAAGAAAAAACCGGCCAAGTGCTAGTCGGACTCGCGCACCGAGGGTTCCGTACCTACCAGCAAAAATTACTAAAGAGAATAATTAAAAATATGTGATGTAACTAAAAATTTAAGGTTTTCGGAATTTTTCCTTTATATGTGCTATAAAACATTGCTTCATGTCAAATTCCAAGATTCTAGGTCACCTGGAAGTACCCTTTAGGTTTTGATTCCCTTGCGAGTTAGAAAATATGGGGCTTGAATTGCTGTTTCTTTTGATTACGTTGACATAGAAGTTTGATTTTGTTACAGCTTAAAGGTATTATAGACTTGAGTATTTGATATGAATTTCAATTTAATCTCTACGCGTTCATGAGGAAAAGTGTAGTAAGTTTGAAATTATTAAAAATATTTTTATTATATAATGTAACTTCAAATATACGGTTTTCGCAATTTTTCCTTTTTCAGTGCTATAAGACGTTGCTTTGTACCAAATTTCAAGTTTCTGAGTACACGAGTGTCGTAAATTTGCCGAAATTTGCGTCATAAACGGCTATATCTTTTGTTTGCGGTGGCTTAGATGTTTGATTTTTTCAGAGCTCCAAGGGACAGTAGACAGTAGTATTTGATATAAATTCCAGCTTGATACCTTAACGCGTTTCTGAGAAAAAGGGTCTTGACAAACAGACAGACGGATGGACAACAAAGTGATCCTATAAGGGTTCCGTTTTTTCCTTTCGAGGGTACGGAACCTTAAAAAAGGAGTGAAAATAGTCTGCGTGACCGTTGAAAACGTGTTAAGCATACCCCAAGTATGGCTGAGTTCTTATTAGTGCGTTGCGTCGCGTCGTCCAACGGATCAACATATTTTATGCCACACCTGCGTTACGACGACGCGTGACGTCGTAACGCAGGTGACGACGGGCGCCACACGCCATTTTTTTATTAAATTGGACGCTATGATTTTTTCCTGTATCGTGGGTGCGTTTCCAAACATTTAAACTCGCATACACAAACAGCCAGACCCGGAACAACTATCTGTAGGCCATACAAATATTATTTTGTTCCGTGCGGGGATCGAACCCGCGACACGCAGAGCTGCAGTCAATTGCTCAACTACTGCGCCAGCCGTGCCGTCAATTACAGCGCACTTGTTTGTCTTTCTAACAGTGGAACACTGTCCGTCGTCGCACCGGAGCGAGCCCTGACAGTGCAGCGCATCACCCTGCCCCCGCTTCGTCTCTCGTCCGTCGATCCGTTGTTACTAAAATTTAAATTATGATGTTAAACGACGCGACGCAGCGTTGAAGCAGCGACGCTAATGAGGCCTCAGCCTTATATCGTATTTAGCTTACGTAGTAGTCCAAACTAGTTCTTTCTTTCTTTTTTCCGCAAACAACCCATCCATCTTTACTTTGGTTTTCGTGTCTTCCTCGCCATCCATCAACATTTGTATTCATCACTCTTTAAATAACATGCATTTTATTCTTCTTCATCACATTTCTCTATTACGACAGGCAACTTCCTTTCAATGTCAACTGAATAAAAAAATAATTATGACTGTATCAAGAAAAAATCTCCAATTACCTTGGTAATTAGAGATAACAATCAGTTCAACTGACATCGGTATATTAACTCACAAATCCTCAAGACATTTGATTAGAAACCACCGGAGAAAACTATAGTTTAATTACTGGTTACTTAGCTTGGCAACAATGAAAGAAGGAAACAATGGATGGATTGTGTTAGAAGACCTCTTTCATAAAATAAATCATCCATGGATCAAAGATGGCGACTATGAGTCCCCACAGACGGGAGACTTTCTATTGGCCGATAGTTTAGTCGAGTGGAGAGGGCCACTAGCGCTTACACTAGGTTTACTAAACGGTCGGGTTGGTGACGAATGCGCTAAGCAGGCTAAAAACCGGTCGAATAAAAATATACTGATCTAGCAGTTGGCCGATAGTTTGCCGATAATAAATTTTGAACTAGCCTATGACCGCGGCTTCGCACGCGTGGAGTACGGTAATTGTCCCACGCGATTGTACTACCGGGATAAAAGTATCGTATGTGTTAATCCAGGTTATAAACTACCCCTTTTTTACGGATGGGAAATCATCAAATGACCGGGTTTCCTACTCTAGGCGGAGTGGAAGGAAGTGTCAGACTTGTACTGACTAAAACCCATCCATGTTCCTTCCTAGCCCTTTTTGTTCCAGGGCCACGGTATCTCTTTCGAAAAGTCCCGCAGCCCTGGCTGGCATAGGCCCTCTCGGACCCCTTCCAATTTGCTGACATCTCTTTGAGGCGCGCGTGGATGACGAATACGCCGTCGACACGGTCTGTCGTCATAAGACGGACGGACGGTGAGCTAGCACCAAACATCCAAATGCGTCCAGTAGTTTTCGCGTGAAAGAGTAACAAACATCCATTCTCACAAACTATCGCATTTATAATATTAGTCGGATTCAAACGTAAAATTGCACTCGTGTAGCCCTTCAAACTGATTTATCGGCTGATACCAAAGAGTAGTAATATACAAGCTTATGATGTTCATACTGGGGACTATAGTCGGTAATTGAAAGTATTTGATTTGATTTGAAGAAACTATTGCCGTCGCGCTGCGCCCGACCAAGCCCCCGAAAAGTGCGAAAGGGACAACCAGCAGCTCAGGCTGATTTTACGTACAAAAATCTTGACCAAAAAACGTTTTGTATTCCGCTGTTTTCTTCTTCAAAACTAAACTGATCTAAATAATTCTTATATCAAAATTTAGAGGAAAAGTATGTCCATGCTTTCATTATTTTTTTTCTTTTTTGTTAAAAACTTATCTAATTTGTCTGATAGTCGTCTGAACATGACGGTAAAAACGGGTTTTTTATCGGGTTTTTAGATTGGCTTAATTCTTTTAGTGATTATGTTTTAAAAAAAAAAAGGAAATGATAGGGGCATGTATTAATAAGCCCTAAATTTTTTGGAAAAAAAACATCATTGCTCTAGATGCATTATCCACGAAGAAAACAGCGGAATACGTTTGTATGGAGAAATACCGACTAGAGTCCCCTCTTAAGAGCCGGCTTAACTATCGGCCGATAAAAAATCTGCAGTCTGCGCGGACTTTATTAGTATTAATGAAGAAGATATGCTGTGTCACCCAATAAATTTGGATACGAGCACGAGAAAGATAAGGGCATAAGTTCGATTTACTGGAGAAAATAATATTAATTGCCGATGTCTTAGCACGGCGATAAAACTGTCGAAAATCATACGACATAATTTTCAGCCTGATAAGTCATTAAAAGAGCGTTGAAAAAAACAAAACTGCAATTTTTGTTGCGTAATTTTAATAGTTGTATCTAACCTTACGCATAGTTTTTTAACAAAAAAAAAAATAAAGGCGATCAGCACACTTAAACCACGTGTTAATGCTGTAAGCGTCAAAATTGTAAAGATATTTAGGGTAATTGACACTGACAGCAACAAAATTTCATGAGGTGATCGCGTTTAGTAGTTGAAATTCGCTCTTCATCGGTAAGACAGTCTTTTAATCCTTCGCATCGGCAGCGTTACGTAATTTTGTCATCGACTGTACAAAACTCAAAATGAATCTCATTAGCAGGCAGTTTATAAGTATAAGCTTGTTTATAGGCGAATCCAGTTGGTCATTCAGCCTCTATGATAGTAAACGCCTTTTATAAGCAATCTATTAAAAAAAAACATTGACCAGTGCTACTAAAAATTCTGATCATTAGGAAACAAGATAATTTATTAACTTAATTTAACTTCGACGTATTTTTTTTTTGGTTCTAAAATCATGGAATTTATACATGAGAACCGATATTTACAAATACCCCCAAATGCCTTATACGATATCAGGAAGATCCATAATTTAGAACCAGGAATGATTGAGCAAGCTGTTAATATTATGCAGGCGTGGATTTTGAAACAGGATCATATTACCAAGAAGGATTTTAGTAAGTACCTTTCACTTATAAATAATCTTTTCTTGGTTTATTTTTTGCCTCTACTATCCCAATTTTGGGCAATTTCCGACGTTATTTAAAAAAAAAAAAATAGGCAGCTGGTATATCACCCTTCGTCTTCAGAAACAGTAAATTCAGCCCCATTTTTAACATCAGTTTTTTAGGGTTCCGTACCCAAAGTGTCAAGCGGACAGCGAAGTATCAGTAATAGAGTCCCCTTTTACTGATACTTCGCTGTCCGTCTGTCCGTCCGTCCGTCTGTCACCAAGCTGTATCTCATGAACCGTGATAGTTATAAGCCAGTTGTAATTTCTACAGCTTATGTATTTCTGTTGCCGCTATAACAACAAATACCTACTAAAAACAGAATAAAATAAATATTTAAGGGGGCTCTCATACAAAAAAAAATATTTTTGTTGTTGTTTTTATAAATAATGGTACGGAACCCTTCGTGCGCGAGTCCAACTCGCACTTTGCCGGTTTTTTTATTACTCGTTTATTTGTTTAAATTATTTACTTATTATTTTAATTGTCAGAAAAAAAAACGTGTTGGGCTGACCTCAAATAACAAAAGACAAGGGCATGAAGATAATGCCTTATTAATTATTTAATTACATACTTAATTATCAAATCCTACTAATATTATAAATGCGAAAGTTTGTGAGGATGGATGGATGGATGGATGGATGGATGGATGTTTGTTACTCTTTCAAGCAAAAACTACTGAATGGATTTGGATGAAATTTGGCACACGGGTAGATTATAACCTGGATTAACAAATAGGATGCTTTTTATCCCGATAGTATGTTCCCGTGGGACAATTATCGTTTTCCACGCGTTCGGCACCGCGGGCATAAGCTAGTTAAGAAATAAAATTATGTAAGTTCATACACTTAAAGCGAAATCAACATCAATTAATACTAGATCTCCTTTTTTTTCTGGCCAGTTAACCCATTTTTATAAGTTGACATAACATAACGCTTGTAATAGGGATGGTGACTCATTTTTTTTTATTTGTCTATCGGGTAGATTATTAAAAAGTATTTGACACGTATTTTTTCTTTTTTCACGTTATCGTAAAATTACGGAGATATTTTGAGTTGAAATGGCGCATGACGTCACGGTTTAGTACATTTTATACCTAGTTGTGACGTAGTTAGCCCCCACTCTCCAACTTTAATGCGTTTTAACTAAGTATTTTTTTGTTATCTTGATAATACAAAAAATACGTATCCAATATTTTTGTATTACCTGATTGACGGACAAAATAGAATTTCGTTTTCTTTACCCAGTCATCATCCCTATTCTCATAGGGAAAGGCAGAAGTGTAACAAATAGCTTAGTACACCCACATTCCACCAGTGCCTCGTATTTTTAAACTTTAAAATCCCGTGGAAATAGGAGAGAACCTATTACCATCAACTGGGCACAAATCCAGACTCCATGGCTACTACTGAAAAACCCAATAACACTTTGCCCGATACGGGAATCGAACCCAGGACCTCATTATCAGCAGTCGCTCTTGCAACCATTCGACCAACAAGGCTGTCCCATTTTTTATACAAAGAACATTTTAACTAAGTATAATAATAAAGGTTGTAACGGCTCGTATTGTTAGGAGGTTCCTTTCTATGGAGCCCTGATCGCCGGTAGCTTGGACCCTGTTCTCGATACCGGTGGGCTACAATTTTTTATATTTTTTAATGTTTTTTATTATTTTTTATTATTTATAAGAAATATTTAAAAATTTATGAAATTTGGTTATAAAATGAATAAAGGGTGTAAAACACCTCTTAACGAAGCCAAAAGGCACTGGTTCTTCCTGTCATTGCGATTATTTTTTTGTTCTACACCATACCTGGGAACCTTCTAGTTACGGAGATATTAGGGGCCAAAGTTCAAACTTTTTGACAAGTATTTTTTTAAATACAAGTTTTTAATGTAAGATTTTTACTTTAAACACCTCCACGACCCCCGTACTATTCAATCCGTCCATCAGCACAATGTTTTGAGTGCGTTACATTGAGTTCTACCACAAAACATGATTTTACACCCCAAAAAAAAAATCGTTTCCCAGCAATAATTTTTGCGTAAAGTTACTTAGTTTCATGTACAGAATGCTTGGTTGACGGCTTCGTGATGAGGTGATTTACACGGTGTATGTAAAAAAATGTTTTGCAACTTAACGCGAGTTAGAACCAACCTAATTCCATGACAATGAAATAGAAGAGATAGTAGTCAAGCGAGCACAAGTAATATAAAATCTATACTAATATAAATCTGAAGAGTTTGTTTGCTTGATGAAGTAATAAATAAATATTAGTTATTCGCTTCGAAATCCGTAAAAATGTGACTCTCCCTCTAATCTTTGATTTAAGAGAAGGATAATTCTAAAAAAATTGGATTTTGTAGTTCTACAAACCCAATTTTAGACTACCTGTAACGACTGTCAAAGATCTACAAATAACAGCTGGGACCAACGGATTGGGTGTAATGTGTGGTCACCCATCCACGGAACAACCAAGGCAAGCGTGGCTTAACTTAAATATCGACCTGACTGACTCTAATATACCTAAAGATCGACCTGGCTGGTATTATTTAGCCTCCTTTTTTTTTCATTTACATGCTATGAAAAACCAGTAACGCTGTTGAGCGTTAAAATATTATTGTTATTATGTTGTTTAGTGCTGCGGAACCCTTTGTGCACGAGGTCGATTCGCATATGGCCCTTAGTTTTTCACTCTAAATACACACATCAAAAGTGTCTAGGGATTAAGCATTTTTATGCGGATTTCTTGAGATTGAGATGTGGCTTTGTAATAAATTTATGATTTTATAAATTTATATGGATCCTTTTTGGTGCATTTCATAATTTGAATCAGGAACTGTGAATCAAATTCGAGTAAAAGATGAAAATCAGCTGTCAATATTTTCCCTATAAAAACATACAACGCATTGAAGACATTATTAGTGCTACTGTTTCCCTACTACTGATTAAAACCAACGTTATTATGGAGCGGCGACGTCATTTAAGCGCAGGGAAGAAATGCTCAGAGCCGTGGGAATGATAGAAGCTGGTTCCCGGCAACGTACTGTGGCTTTAGCTCGGAATACAAGTCAGAGTGTTATCAGTCGACTTTGGACACGTTACCGAAGCACTGGTACCGTGGCTGAGCGCCATGGAGGACGGTATCGCTGCACCACACGGAGACAAGACCGATACATTCAAATCTTAACTCGAAGAGCTCCAACAATAACCGCCATGATGTTAGCCGTGAGGCTTCATCACTCTTCAGGGAACTTAATTAGCGACCAAACAGTCAGAAACCGCTTGCATGAAGTGAACCTTCATTCCCGAAGACCGCTACGGGTACCACCTATAGCAATGCACAATCGTAGGATTCGATATCAATGGGCTCTTGAACACAGAAATTGGGCAGAAGAACAATGGCGTTTCGTGTGCTTTTCTGATGAGTCTCGTTTTGGTATGAGACCGGATACAAGACGTATACGACACTGGAGAACCCCTGGACGCCAACAGCGATTAAAATCCTGCCAGGAAGTCCATCCTTATAGTGGTGGAACCATCATGGTATGGGCGGGTATTTGGATCGGCGGAAGAACTGAGTTGATTTGGATCAGAGGCAACCTCAACGCTCAAATTTATGCTAAGACGATTGTATCAGACGTCATCGTTCCTCTACAAGTGCAAATCGGTCCCTTATTTCAGTTAATGCATGATAATGCACGACCGCACACCGCAAGAGTTGTAAGACAGACTCTCACCGCAGCTAACATCAATGGCCTGCCCTGGCCTGCTCAGTCGCCAGACTTGAACCCGATTGAGCATGCATGGGATATGCTACAGAGAAGAGCTCTGCCGAATATGGAGGGTATCCAGTCGCAAGAAGACCTTTTTTTGTTGTTGCAACGAACATGGGCGGCCATTCCACAGCGTGATTTGGATGAACTCATTTTGAGTATGCCAAACCGATGTTCTTGTGTTGTTAGTGTTCGCGGTAGAAACACGGATTATTAATTGTTTAAGTTACCCAATAAAATTTTAAAGAAAACTGTTATTTCAGTCTTTTTTTCGAACTTTAATGTTAGTGGTTCAAATGTCAAAAATCCCTTTATTAGAAAATGGCAAATTTCTTTATTAATGCAAAGGTGACTTGGTTTATCGTTACTGTGACAAACGAAAACACTTTATTTGATGAATCCTTAAAGAAAATTTTAATTAATATCAATCAGGAGAAAAGTTATTGCAAAAATATATGTTGATCCCTAGACACTTTTGATGTGTGTAGTAATGATAATAATAAATGGTGCAATAATAACTTATTCATTTGTCAGACGAAAAATCTACGGAACCCATTCTTTCTGATCTAGTCAAACCTGTGAGATTTAATTATATACGGCCATTTTTTTTTCTTAGGCTAGTAAAATAAGCCGGTTTAAAAAAAAAAAAATATTCTTTCTGGTTATTATTTATATTATAACTGGTTATTTTATTAAAATGCTAATTTTGCCAATTAATAATCTATCTAATCGTGTCTATCACATTAAGAAATAAACGCACTTCTATTTAAGTAGCAAAAACGTCATCAGTCCACGTTCCCACTGCTGGAGCACAGGCCTCTCTTAGTGAGATTGAGTGATATCCACCACGCGGGCCCAGTGCGAGCTGGTGGGTCAATCACATAATCTATCGTGCAAGGAGACTCCAACGTATGAAGGTCAAAATAGATGCAAAATGGCCCTCCCCGACCCTCGCTCGAGCCAGCCCGCGATGCTGTGCCAGTAGTTTTAAATCAGCCCCTAATTAATGATACCATTCAGATCCAGCCTGTCCCCATGCAGTCCTCCCCCAGCGACGCCCTAAGCCGAGGTTCGTACCCCACAGGGGGTGCCCTTAGCGTGCAGTCGCTTAGTTTGTAAGTTTTTATGCCCTGGCTGGAGGCCTTACTCTTAAGGCACCCACAGGATAGTCCAGTTAAGCAGACGACAACCTCATAGGCTGAACTGCGAGATGCCATTCACAAAAAAAAAAATGCAAAATGGCGCTTTTGTGATGGTATTTTGTTTAGTTGGCGAATTGGGAATGTTACTAGACGGGATGTAGGCTCTTTTGAGTATGTGGCGCATGATCGAGCGGTAACAGCGATGCAAGTTGTTGCGACGTGCACGTACTTACGCAAAGACTTAATGGCTGTACGATTACCGACAATTAACCGATTCAAAATCCGTAAAAAATCATAGCGAGGATAAATTCTTTCCGATGTATGTCATTTTGATCTGTTTTACCCAGTATGTACAGGATTACATATTAATAGCCAGAAGAGGCTATCTTGAAGGTTAGCTTGGGCCCTGTTCCAACACCGGTAGACCACTAAAATATTTTTTAATGCTATTGAATAGGTTTTTCTTTAAAGAAATATTTATAAAATAAAATAAATCAATGGATAAAGTTATCCATCAATCAAATCAATCAATTAAAATCATTTATTTCAAGTAGGCCAGTTACAGACACTTTTGAATAGTCAAAAAACAATAAAAATGTCACAACACATAATAACTGTTAAAGTACTGTAGTTGCCCATTCCAAAGCGTAGATTTCTATGGAGAAGATTGGGCAAGAAACTCCATGGACACTCTTTTAAATCAGAATCTTGTTACAAAAAACTTGGTAACATCATTCATGAAATGGTACATTATGTGAGAACGATGTAGCAAGACGTACACGTTAAAAGTGTCCATAGTAAAAACAAAAAAGACAGTTAAAAAATAAAATAATTAGTTCGAAATAATCCGTTGCAACTAAGAGATGACCAGGCAGAACTGATAGCGCCCGTTCACGAACATGACGAATGGATCAGCCATCATTCAACTCAACCATTTTGAAGGGAACTAAATGACCCGACACACCCGCCACCATCAGCGTGACATTTAAGTGAGCATGACATACTTTCGACCGCCAGGGCACATTCAAGTCAATAAAAGACGTAGGTTTCCTGTAAATGATAGCTAGTACATAGTACTCACACAATATGGGCTATGCATTTATATAATAAGTTATGCAATCTTCAGCAGCTCCAACAATACTATTTAATGCTATCAATATAAGCGCCTCTGTCCTTGTGGAGCAGGACCGGCATTGAGCCTTTAGGGGTATGAGGAACAGGGTGTAAAGTTCCTCGATACTCCTTAGAAAAGGGAGGATCCTCCGGCCAGACAGGTGTTATGTCCGGCGGGCAACTGCCCGATAGTTGTTATCGGGTTTCTCTATATATACTAAAGTCGATGTAAACTTTGCTTGCGACTTGTAGGAAATTGATGTTAGTTCCTCCGTCGCATCATAGATGGCGCTGTAGTACTTTTTGTAGTATGTTGCTTTTTGTGGTCGCTACAAGCTAACCATTATTATCAGCGATATAATCGTCCAATTTGTAATAAGCTTGCTTACATAGTGTGCGTTTAATGAATGTTTTAAATTTCGTCTCACTCAGTTCAAGAATACTTTGTGGAATTTTATTGTAGCATCTTAAACAGTACCCCATGAAAGATGAGTCTAATTTAGCGAGTCTGAAGCCTGGCTGAACTAACTCGTCTCTATTTCTAGACTTAGTGTTGTAATTGTGTCTGTCACCTCTTTTACTAAAAAGATTCAGATATTTCCTTACGTACATTATGTTTTCATAAATGTATTGACAATGTACTGTCATGATATTAATGTCCTTAAACAGTTCCCTTAGAGAATCGCGCCTACGTAGATTATAAATGGCTCTGATGACTCTTTTTTGCAGAATAAAAATAGACTCGATGTCTGCAGCTCGTCCCCATAACAAAATGCCGTAAGACATTATACTACGAAAGTAACTAAAATAGACTAATCTCGCGGTATCTACATCGGTGTTTTGACGGATTTTTCGAACAGCATATGCTGCTGAACTGAGCCGCCCCGCAAGAGATGCTAAATGAGAACCCCATTGCAGCCTTGAATCAAGCGTAATCCCCAGGAAAACCGTTTTATCTACAAATTCTAGTTTCTCTTTATTCAATATTATATCACAATCACTACTTTTAACATTCGGTAATGAAAATCTTAAGCATTTAGTTTTTTTTTCATTTAATACTATATTGTTTGCTGTGAACCAATTATGAACCTGAAGTAGGGCAATATTAACGTCATCGTCGGCTTTTGGGCCCGTTTATTAATCTTAAAAATTAAGGAAGTGTGATCAGCAAATAACACCATATTTTGAGGTTGGTTTTTCAATAAATAGGATAGATCGTTAATATATACTAGAAAGAGGAAAAAACCCAATATTGAGCCTTGTGGAACCCCCATTTTTACTTTTATACCCTGTGAATTAACACCATTTATTTGAGCTTGCTGTTTCCTGTCACTCAAATAAGATTTAACCAAACTAAGTGCAAGTTTACCAAGTCCGTAATGCTCAAGTTTCAAAAGCAATGTGTCGTGATTAACGCAATCAAATGCTTTGGAGAGGTCACAAAAAATTCCTATGGCGTCTTGGGACTCTTCCCACGCTGTAAATATGTGCTTTAATAAGGTTACACCGGCGTCTGTCGTACAACGTCCCTTGGTGACACCATACTGTTGATCGTGAAACATTTTGATGGTGTTAAAATGATTAAGCATTTGATTCAGCATTACCTTTTCAAACACCTTGCTAAAAACTGGCAACACGGATACAGGTCTATAATTATTAGTATCTTTACTGTCTCCGGATTTGAAAAGAGGGATAACTTTACTATATTTCATTAAATCAGGGAAAACTCCTTGGTCCACACACAAATAAAAAATTAAAGCAAGGTATGGTGCTATAGTCTCAACTATGGATGTACAAACTTTGATTGACATTCCCCATGGATCTTCCTGATCAGAGCTTTTAGGACCATATTTAGTATCTTATGTAAAGCTAGTGTTAAGTTTTTTTTTTTTTGTTAGTCTCATTATTTATAATTTTCCAAACTGACTTTATTTAATTTTCTGCGTTTTTGATCCTCTTTGCTTATGTGCAAGGCTTTAGCAGCCTTGCATGTATTTCTAAAAAAATTTGAATAATTAGCAACATACTTGTTAAAAATTTCAGTGTTTATGAAAGGTTTAAGGCCGTACAGCTCAAATAGTCGTTCCCTACTTTTTCTTACCCCCGTAGTTGCCCAATCACTAAATATAAATTTAGGGCAGATGCTTTTCACCTTCTTTTCAAAAGTTTTATTGAATTGAGTGTGAACTATTGAAAAGAAATGATCGTACAACTGATTTACATTACTATCGTCCATATGATGGCTCATAATACTTAACCTGTTCTGTAGGGAATTATGATATCTATTTAATTTGCTAGTTGTTAGCTAGTTAATATTATAGCCAAAAATTATCATGTTTTTTTTTTTACTTTTTAGGCAAGGAATACCTAGAAAGAACGCTGATATGCTGCAAAGGTTCAGTAGAAAAGTCAAAGAAGCAAATAGACCGATTGTGCACGATGAAGACGCTGATACCGAATTTCTTTTCAAAGACCGATGTCAAGACGGAACTGCAAAGCTTTTTAAAAATAGCGTAAGTAATATTGCAAAAAATATAACGGACTGAGTCAAAAGTCATTGTAGCAAACGTCGTAGAAGATGGCGGGATGAGCTGGACATAACAACCAACGACCAGTGATTCACGTTATCTGTCGATTAAAAAACTGAAAGTCTTGGAGAGAGGCCTTGGCCTAGCAGTAGGATTACGAAGACTAGGAGTGTCAGTAATATTGAATTGGTGACAATACAATAAAGTTAGAAGGCCTATAATTATTTCACCTTCAAATCGCTTTAAAAAAAAAAAGTGGCTTCCAAAAAAAAAACTAAAAAAATAACTTTACTTTCGGAAGACGGTGGTAAAAAGTTAATGAAAGTCACCGTTTTTGTCACCGACTTCCGAAAGTAATATTTATTTTTGAATTTTGAGTGTTTTTTTAAGCCGTGTTACCTTGCAATTGTAGTATACTTACAAAATCTATAGTTATTACATTGGAACTAGAAGCTGTTAAGGGGCTATCAAGTCGTCAAGATAGGCCAAGAAGAATAAATGTGTAATTAATAAGGAACTAACTCATAAACTACTCAAGCAACTGACTATAAAAAAATCATTAGTATTAGTAAACTACTACTACCGATTTTTTTTTAATCGGCTTAATTTGGTACTTAAATGTCTGAACAATGGTTTGCAGGAAGCTGGTCCCATTGCCGGTTCAAACTGAGGATTACTACAGACTAGTAGTCATTCAAATCAGCGACAAGGAATTAACCCACGGCAGTTTTATGCAGTATTTCCAGTACTGTCTCAACGTAAGTAGTTTATATAAAACTTGATTTGTTCTAACGGTACAGCGGTTTTAGGAAGCTTCATTGGGTCTTCTCGCCACGTATTCCACAAAGCCTAAAGACATCACAGAGTCTTCAATATGTGCGTCTTGCCTGTAATAACTTACGGAGCCAAAAAACGTGGAAACTCACGGTACGATTGGTCTATAAATTCAAGGTTGTTCAGCGAGCTATGGAGCGGGATAAGCTTGCAGTCTCTCTGTGGGATTACATTCGGGACGAGGAACTGAGAAGCAGAGTTGTCGACATAGCTCACAGAATAAGTAAGCTGAAGTGGCAATGGGCCGGCCATATTATCGTTGGTGTAGACGTGTTCTTGATTGGAGACCGCGGCGAATTTGCAGGCGTTAGGTGTTCAGACCCGGTGGAGCGACGATCTTCGCTAGGCGGTTGGTAGCAACGAGATGAGAGTTGCCGAGACTCGAGTTAAGTGGGGTGCGATTGGAGAGCCCTATGTCCAGCAGGGGACAATTGTAGGCTGATGATGAACGGTAACTAGGTACAACTGCGAAAGCAGCCACAACAGCAACCAGAAGTGGGGAAGCCACTCAATTGCAATGAGACAGTGCAGCGATACGCCTGGTGTCTTTGTAACTTCATAAAATATATAGATGTATTTATTTACCTTCTTCTAAGCGTGTCGATGACAATTTAAATTGGGTCAGCACAAAATTTGGCGATGAGCATTATTAATACCTCTTTTTGACTGCCTGCGTAACGACTGTCACTAATATGAATGACAAAATAATTAAGTGACAGGCGGAAGACGTACCTCTGAGTTGTTGTTTCCAGTGTTTCTTCTCAGAGTGCCATAGTACAAGGTATCGTTTACCTATCGTGAATTCTTACCGTTTAGAAGTATCTAAAAAAAACCTTTTATTTGTTTTCAGGTCTGTGAATACTTAAAAGCCAATGACTACTGTAATGGTTTTATTTGTATATACGACTGCAGAAAGATAAATATGTTCGATTTAATATCAAAAATAAACACAGTGGAACTACAGCAATTTATAACAATATTAGTCGTAAGTATTTTATTTAATTAGCTACTACTACTATATTTCCCTATACGCCTATTGCATAATGGCAATGAAGATGAGCCGTTAGCTTAAATTTATAAATAACTAGCTGTCCCGCGCAACTTCGTCTGCGTTTTTTTGTTTTCGCTACATTTTCCATTGCTGCTTCGCTCCTATTAGTCGTAGGGTGATGATATGTAGCCTATGTCCATCCCTAGGTTAAAATCTATCTTCTTGCCAAATTTCATTAAGATCCGATCAGCCGTTTAGTCGTGAAAAGGTAACAAACAAACATACAAACTGAGTGACTTTCAAATTTATTAGTTTGGATTACTTTGTCGATGATAGTGTTACTGGGTTTTGCTATTAGAATATTCTCATTAGGGGCTCGTTATTTGCACGTTCGTTGGTCCAGCTGATGACAATAAGGTCATCCCCATTTACACAGGGCTTAATTACAAGGTGTTGTTTTTCAACCTCGTCAAATTCGAGGAGGTAACTATGCTAATGATTCTCGACCCAAATCAATAATAAAATGGTTAGGTATTTTTTTTGATAACTTATTCTAAATGTGAACCACCCGTGTTCTAAACACGGCCCGTTTGATCCTCACCCTATAACCGCGCCTTCACACATACAAACAATCTTAAACTTTATTTGATAATTTCTTATTCCCTAAACCACGTTAAGGGGGTTATTCTGAGTGGACGGTGAGTAATTTTTTTTTTTTTTTTAAAAACGTTGCCCCACACTAAGAATTTCTCCTGTATCGTGGGTGCGTTTACAAACATTTAAACTGACATACACAAACAGCCAGACCCGAAACAACTATCTGTAGGCCATACAAATATTTGTTTCGTGCGGGGATCGAACCCGCGACACGCAGCGCAGCAGTCGATCGCTCAGCCACTGCGCCAACCGTGTCGTCAGTAATGGGCTAGCTCACCGTCCGTCCGTCTCATGACGACAGGCCGTGTCGACGGCGCGTACGTGTTCCACGCGCGCCTCAAGGAGATGTCAGCAAACCGGAAGGGGTCCGAGAGGGCCGATGCCTGCCATGGCTGCGGGTTGTTCGAAAGAGATACCGCGGCCCTGGAACACAAAGGGCGAAGAAGGAACATGGGTGGGTTTTAGTCAGTACAAGTCTGACACTCCCTCCCGCTCCACCCAGAGCGGGAGAAGTCAATTGAAGATTTCCCAACCGTAAAAAAAAAGGGGGTTATTCTGATATACTGACAAACTTAAAAAAAAAAAAAACAAGCAGTATTTTTTAATAATTAACCGTAATTTAATTGATTGTTTATGTCTTTTGTGACAACGTCATGAATTTTGACAAGGATGCAAAATAACTTAAACAACACCTTTTATACCTAACTGGCAAAATGTGGTGTAGTATAAAGGCGGAAACATACTTACGTGTCGTGACGCGCCAGAAGCAAATCGGTTTCATACATTTAATATGGTTAGGGACATATTTGCATGGCGTGTCGTGTCGCAACGATGTATGAAACCGTATGCTTCTGGCGCGTCACGACACGCCACGACACGTAAGTGTGTTTCCGCCTTAACTCGTAGGCACACCTTTAACTAACCTTGCGGGGATAGCGTAATGATTTTACGTCCTGACATATCCGCATCTGCTTAGCTTTTTCCCAATTATATTGGGGTCGGCTTCCAGTTTAACTGGATGCAGCTAGATACCAGTACTTTACATGAAATGACTGCCTATCTGACCTCTACCACCTGGGTATTACTGGGTAACACGATTCCCCGTAACAAAACTGGTTGCCAGACTTTTGGGCCACGAGACCAACGGTTTATTATTAATCATTTTATTTTCAGTATTAAAACATTCTATATATTGTTAGTAAATAATACCTACTTGTAGCTATGTTAGTACATTACTATTACATATTAAAATTATTAATTTATTCACACATTTGCACTATTTTACATTTTAAACGATACTTCCAGACCCTTGAACGGTATTCTGCTTCAGAACCGGTCAATCAACCCTTCCCCAATATGGTATTCAGAACACTGCTGGTGTTGCCCCGCACACGGCGCATCAGGGAGTCCACTCTTTTATGTTCTATCGCTCTTAAGCAGTCAGTGCTGGCCTCAGAAATCATACCTGATACACTGCAAAAACGAGGCAACCCCAACAGCATTCTAAAACCATTATTGTACAGGACCCCTATGGTATTGAAAGATCAAAATCTTTTTTTTGCATAAATAAGGTACAGAAGGTTGGTAAATTTTACAAAATAGTACTTATTCTGCCTTTAATTTCGGTGTGCAAATATAAAATACAGTTACATATTTTATTTAAATTAATTATTGATCAAAATCAAGCAGTCATGAGAGCAGCGTTGGCCCAGTGGTGGCAGCCTCGACTTACGAACAGTAAGCCGTGGGTTCGAACCCAGGCAGGCACATTACTTTGTGTAATTTATTTCATCACCGCTGCCCTCAAAAACGGTGAAGGAAAACATCGTGAGGTAACCGGCATGTCTTAGAATTAAAAATTCGAAGTCATGTGACATCTACCAACCCGTCACAGAGGGACTAATAAATATAGAAAACTTTCAGTTATCTGTGCACTTGTGCAGCTTCAGAAAACGATTTCAATTGACAACGACAATTGAAAGAGACAACGTGAAAGACTTGCCCATTATTTTGCTAAAGCCACGAAATTCACTAAATACAGCCAAAGCGCTCTTCCCCACTTACAATTTCTGTACTTCATAATGCTGTAGTGCGAAGAAACATGTAATAGCGACAATCATCCTAATTAATGCTTGTCGAGTTAAAATTACCTAAGAAACGGTATCTTGCTACCGAGTTTCCTCATGAGTTTGTTACAAAGCTGTGTAGTTTTTTTATAGTGAATTATAATAAATATTTATTGTTTATGACATTTTGTTATCAAAAATGAAAATATACTCGTGATATGGTTATTTTTTTGGAATGTTACTTCATTTTCCCCCTGTTGTCCAATTTAATATAAAATAATAAGTCTGTCTGGTCTCAAAAACGGTGAAGGAAAACATCGTCAGGAAACCGGCATGTCCTAGAACTATAAATTCGAAGACATGTGACATCGTGGCGACATGTGACAGCGTAGTGGATTACAGCCCATTCCCTCTCATAGAGAGGAGGCCTGTGTCCCAGCAGTGGGAACATTATAGGCTTTGATGATGAAGCAGTCATTAAACAGATAATCCCATTAAAATCTACGTGTATAACGGTCCCACAGGCTGAAGGCATAAAAATTCTGGCAGTATGCCGTAACAAGAACAATTTTAACTTCTTTTGTGCACCTTGCAAACCTGCGCGCCCACATATTGGACTCTCTCACACCCAATGCCCCTACCTTTCGGGTCGGGTCCAGTGCCTCAGGTACTTGAATTTTGTGACTATTACTTAACGACGAACGAACGAACTTTCCGAGCCATGCTGGAAAATCAGTAGGTAATGGGTGCTCATTCACGGACCAACCCAGGCAAGCACAGCTTACCCTAAACATCGACCCAAGGGGCTGTTATTAGTTAGCCTCGAGCTCCTCATCCTGACCCATATAATTCATTTTTACAGGAAGGCTACGGCGCCAGATTGAAAAGCATTCATATGATAACCGAATCAAAAGCCATAGAAATGTTAATTAATATAGTTAAGCAATTTGTTAACGAGAAGATCGCCAATAGAATGCATTGCCAAAAATCTATAGAAGACTTACATAAAGTAGTGCCCAGAGAACTCCTGCCGTTGGAGTACGGTGGAAAACAGAAATCTGTTGAAGTATTGCATGGTAAGTAACAAAATTACCTTTGATGACAAACTAAGTCGTTTAACGCGCAGGAACACAGGGCGTTGTCTGTGAGGAGCAATATGCTTGCCCGCAGGTTCGCTCGTTGTGGTACAGATGTTAAAGTAACCCTCTTTAAGGCGTTCTGTCAATCGTTCTAAACGAGTGGCCTGTGGGTGTCATACACTCGACGAGCCTACAAAGTCCTGCGCGTCCAATATAATAATGCCTTCAGGATGTTGTTGGGATTGCCATGGCACTATAGCGCGTCAGGAATGTTCACTAACAAAGCTATGGACTACAGTCTGAAATAAACTTTTATTTATTTATTTTAACTAAATAGTACACGGGACAACGCGACCAAAACCGTTATCTGCTTGTAAAAATTAGCTTCTCGAGTGCGTAACTAACGCTGCCAGCTTCATCATTCTTCTTCTCTTATTATTTAATCTTCATCACATCATACACCTCCTTTTTTGCCATATTATCATCGTCAGTCCATCCATCATTTCTTTGGTCTTCCGCTACTCTTTTAGACCCATCCACATTCATACTCAAAACTTTTCTAACCTCATTTCTCCGCATCACATGCCTATACTTCGAAAACCGATTACCACAAAACTTTTCAGTCGCCGGCGCTACTTTCAGACTACTTCTTATCATTTCTTATTTTATCCATTTGCGAGACAACACACATCTAACCAGAACTAACACTGCCATCTTGTTCAATACAATTTCCACAAACAATTTTGTTTTCAAACGCCTTCCAACAGAGATTTTCAGACCATGTCAAAGAAACGCCAAAAAAAACAACGTATACATGTTCTAGTGTAAGGTTTTAATAAATATAATTTTGCTTCAAGGCGTCTCTAGACATGGAATCATTTTTTTTTCAATAGAACTTCAATTAATCAAAGCAATAACGTTACTTTTACAGAGGAGATAATGCAAGAATTAAGTTCAGTACAACATGTGGACTATGTGAAAAATATGTTCAAAGCTTGCTCAGATGAAACAAAAAGAAACGTACAAAAATTTAATGAGGAATACATGGGCATGCCCGGATCTTTCAGATGTTTGACTGTGGACTAATTTTTATTAGGTTTTAAATCAATGTATAAGCCAAAAACATCTAAGTTAGAAGCGCTAGGGTAGCCCGAAATTCATCTTAAGTTTTTTTACAATTTGCTGGTCAGTGTATGATTAATATATGATTTAGAAAATTTTAATTTCGCGGGTTACCCTTGCGCTTCCACCTTAAAAGGTTTTACCCTCCTTTAGGTTACGGACACGGCTACGGACACTGGACTCTCACACATACGAGAGTATTTTATCTGTTACGTTAAGTTGTTTCTTCTGTCCATACCGGATTAACCAAACCTGTACTCATTTTTTTTGTCTTTAATTTATATTTATTTTTTAAAATATAAAAAACTAGCTGTCCCCGAAATGCGTTGCAATGCAATTTTTACCTACCCTATCTACCTACCTACCATACCCTACCCTACCTACCTACCCTACCTACCCTACCCTACCCTACCCTATCCTACCCTACCCTACCCTATCCTACCCTACCCTACCCTACCCTAACCTAAACCTTCCCTGGACTACGACAAACATTTTAAAACGAATATCAGCTAAATCGGCCCAGCCGTTCTTGAGTTTTAAAATTACAACGAAAAGTGGCATTGATTTTTATGTAGATAGATAGATAGATGGCTCTTCGGCAACAAGAACCAGGTCTGCCCTGACCACGTTGCTAGGGCTTCAGTGAGAGGAAGCTCCTCACTATGATTGCCCTGTCGATGAGTACTGCTTTCTGGGTCCCTATCCATTTGCATAAAATTTTATGACCTAATATAACTTAGCATAATTTTGTTTGGGATAATTATATTTTCGCATAATATAATTACGCATAACAGCTTACGCATATTTTTTTAAGCATAATTTCTCTAACCATAATAATGATTAAGCATAATATTCTAAAGCATAAATTTATTAAGCATAAAGTTCTAAAGCATAACTTTTTTATAAGCAAGCATACAGCATGCAAGCAAGCATACAGCATGCAAGCAAGCATGCAGCAAACAAGCAAGCATGCAACATGCAGCATGCAAGCTTGCACGCTGCATTCAAGCAAGCATGCAACATGCAGCAGGCAGGGTTTCTGTCACGGCTCCGGCGCTGCGAGCCTCCAGCGGCCCCACGCGTCTACGCGATTTTAAATTACACTCTAGGGGTAGGACAAACAAGACTACGTGCAGTCGGTTTTGCAGCAATTCGGTTCTATGACTAACTTTTGTTGCACAGCATACTAAATTTCTAACCTAGTTAGTATTTTTAGGCCTACTAACGTTATGCGAATCAAATATATGCCAAAACAAATTTGTCTTTAAGATGATTATGCCAACATAAAATGTATGCCTAAAAAAAATAAGCCGAAGTATTATTATGCCAAAACAAATTGTGCCAAAATTGTTATGCCGAAGTATATTAGGACAAAGAACATTATGCGAAAAGAAGGGATCCCCTGCTTTCTGAATCAAAGCAATGACAGCCGCCTCCTATACGAACCTTTATTGTGTTGGTATTTTGCCAATTCTATAGAAAAGCATTTGAATTAAGTTTACAGCTATTACAACGTCACTGAAATTATGATTAGTTTAGCAAATTGAAAAGTAAAAAAATAATTCTTCACATCACCCAAAATGTGCCTGACTACAATAAAAGCCGTAAAGTTATGTCAGCAGAAATTGAACTCCACCATATTTTGATTGTGATAGTTTATGTTAATTTCTAATTTTTTTAGGTTAAATTTTATTTTATTTCGTTAGTTCCTGTCGTGGTAATAATAAAATTATCTTACAAACAAAACTACGGTATTATTACCATAGATCGGAGTAGATAGATTGAATTGGGGTCATTGATCCGAAACGTATATGTTAATATGGACATTCCTCCGGAATTGGTTGAGTTGATTTTGACAAAAAATTGTGGCCTTTAAAAAAAAAAGGCTAAAAATAAAATAAATATTAATGCGATAGGAATTAGTTTTTTTTATGCTACAGATTTATAATAAATAAATTTAGTTTTGACACCTTCCTTTAAATTTTGAATTGAGTAGTAATAATATCACCACCAACATTAACAATATTTAATTGAATCCGGAATTACTTTCCGGAAAAATGGCGTATCCATGACGTTATTCTTTCTGTGTGCAATTATGATACAAGTACCAAAATCAATGTACCTACTCCGATCACTGATTATTACATAACAATACCCCAATCAAATGACTGCATGGTTGGTCGAGTGGTCCTACGACTGCTCAGCTTGAGGTCCAGGGTTCGATTCCCGGGTAGGGCAAAGTGTTATTGGGTTTTTCAATCAGGAAATTCTCAGAAGCAGCAATGAAGTCTGGATTTGTGACTGGATGATGGCAATAGGCTGGCCCCTTTTACATGGGACTTAAACATAACTGGTGAAATAGTGGGTGTACTATAATTAGCTACACCTCTGTCTAACTCTTCCCATTCAACAATCTATACTTTTAATATTACAAAGATGAAGAGTTTGTTTGTTTGTTTGCTTGAACGCGCTAATCTCAGGAACTACTGGTCCGATTTGAATAAGAAAAATCTTTCAGTTAGATAGTTAGATAGCCCATTTATAGAGGAAGGCTACAGGCTATATATCATCACGATGCTACGATCAATAGGAGCAGCAATGAAAAATGTTGCAAAAACGGGGAAAATGTGTCGCAGACGAAGTTGCGCTGGACAGCTAGTGGTGATATAAAAATTGGATTGTGGTGGTCAGATAAATAGCCACTCAACACAAAATATTAGTATTCATCTACTAGCGGTTAGCCAACCGCATCATAGTAGGTAAAGGCTAAGCAGATGATGATGGTGACAGCGGTTTAGTAATTCGATAGTGTGAAAGACCACTGGATACAGGTTATCGATATTGATGACATACACAAATTGACGGTGTAGTTATACAAGAACTTGCACAGAAAGGAAACACATGATGCGGTCTAGGGTGGAGCATGCTTGCCTAGAAGAACCCGATTTACTCGAGCTTTGAAGTGATCCAGATTCTAATGATCTGGGAACAAATAAGAGATCAAAAGTGTCAGATTTTTTACACTCTGTATCATTAGAAAAAAAGTTAAGTTTGGAATTTCGGGCCTACGCTGTCCTCCCATACTTAAGCACCAACGCTGTAACCTTAAATATTGTAAAACCAAATGATTTTAAAAGAGTAAACATGGAGTTTCTTGCCGGTTCTTCTCCATAGGAAACGACCAACCTGAACCGAGCACTTTTTTTTCGACGTTTTATAAGTGCCAATGTAGGCCTTTGTGAAATAAAGATATTTTGATTTGATTTAGACTGTAAAGATAAAGTTCCAATGAAAAAAAAGTTAGAACAAAATACATTTTACCGACATTCAACCCATATGCTGAAGTTTACATTTTTTTCTTAGTACTTAGAACAAAATGTTGTAATTTAGTTTTTACATATTATGACGATTCTGCTTAGTTTTAGCTAAGTACACACGTATTTTTAGGGTTCCTATACTGAGACTTCCGTCCATTTCACCTGTAATGTTTATGTCCTATGCAATAGGGGACGAGCCTATTTGCCATCAACCGGGCACAAATCCAGACTCCTTGACTGTGACTGAGAAAACTAATGTTGGAAAACACAATAAAACCTGTCCATCCAAAGAATCGAACCCATGACCTTATGCTCAACAGACACGTTTGCGTCCAATGAACCAACGAGTCAGTCAAAACCAGCCTTTTCGCACACTATCTTGGGATCCAGTGTAACCGAATGTAGCTGAGTACCAGTATTTTACATGAAGCGACTGCCTATCTGACCTCCACAACCCAGTAACTGGGTAATGCGATACCCCTTGGTAAGACTGGGTGTCAGACTTTTAGCTTCTGACTACTCGTAACGACTGTCAAAGATCTACAAATGACAGCCGGGGCCAACGGTTTAACATGCTTTCCGAGGCACGTGCACGGAGGAAACTCGGTATGTAATTATGATCACCCATCCACGGACCAACCTCGGCAAGCACGGCTGAACCTTAAAGATCAACCCGTGTGGCTGTTTTTATTTAGCCACGAGCATCTCAAACAAAAACAAAAAACTAAGACAAACTATATAAATTGTTAAAAAAAAAAGCTAAGCATAAAACCCGGAGAATTTATGGCCAGTGGTCCATTCCATATGGAGATGGAACCATATCCAACGGACTGTTACATTTGCGGAGCGTGCATGCCGAGGGCATTGTCGATATTGCGACTAGCTTATGTTATACCACGTTCGATTGATATTTGTATTGACCGTGAGTGGTTTTAAAATACTGAATCTCATGTTTCATCTAGGTTTACGTCATAACATTGGTTTTCAAAGTCATTTTTTTTACTCAGTCAACAAGTTTGTAAGGTGCCTGGTTAAGTAAATGTTATTGTTATAGCGCAGCGTATGCATTGTATTAGTATTTTAATAGGCGCTTTATAAAAATTTTGAAGTGCCTTGTAAAATACTTAGGCGATTATCACACTGCTACGCATCATGCTGCATGTTTTGTGTCAACGCACTGAATGAATGCGCGTGGATGCATTTTCTGTGAGTTGGTCTGTGCGTGTTTTATAAACAAACGGAGATATTACAAGCAACGTTAAAACACGCATTCACGCGCTATGCTGCGTCGCAGTATGTTAATCGCCTTATACATGGATTTATTGCAGATGAAAGAAAGCAAGAGTGATGTTCTTTAAATTCATCATCAGCATAATAAAGTCAAAGCATTTATTTCAATTAGACCATTACAGGCACTTTTGAAAGTCAAAAAAACAAAATAAAACGCGAATATAATAACTTGTGAAAGTACTGTAGTTGCCCATTCCGTAGCGTAGATCTCTATGGAGAAGAATGGGCAAGAAACTCCATGGACACTCTTTTAAATCAAAATATGTTACAAAATCTTGGTTACATCATTCATGTTAAGAATTAAAAATATGTGAGAACAATGTAGAAAAACGGGCAAGTTAAGAGCGTCCAGAGTAACAGATTAAATCAGTAATTAAAAAATAAAGTAATTAAAATAAACCGTGGCAGCTAAGAGATGACCAGTCACAACTGACTATAATGTTCCCACTGAATATAATGTTCCCACTGCTGGGACACTGGCCTCCTCTCTATGAGAGGGAGTGGGCTGTAATCCACCACGCAGGCCCAATGCGTGTTGGTAGATGTCACATGACTTCGAATTTCTAGTTCATTTAAATTTATTTTTTTGATCTTACAATTATATCACTTATTATATTTCTTCTTTGTTTTTTTTCCATAAACATTTCGATAGTGTTGATCATAGACATGATACTGCCTTTAAAAAAACTTAAGGCGTACTATGTTTGTATAACGTTATTATCGTTATATATGGTGTTAATATTAGTTAACAAAACAAACATTCATTTTGATTTTGTCTAAGGCCTTCAACTGCGTCATTCACTAGGTACATGATAAATTGTAAATATAATAATTGTTTCCAATACGCAAGTAATAAAGAAAATAGTAGCAAAATAATACCACAATTATGACTGTTCAACTAGCAGTTTTTAATTCACGGCTGGTGTAATTAACTCATAAGATTTATAATGCGATTCTCAGTTCAATCATTAATTGAGTCCCACAGGAAATGCATGCACTGAAATAATGTAATATAAAATAATAGAAAATAATAGTACATTATGATATAAGTGCGGTAAGCTGAAAATTACAGCCGAGGCGATATTGCTAGCCCGAGCCGTAGGCGAGGGCTAACAAGAAAGCAGAGGCTGTAATTATCAAAGCGCACGTATGTCATACGACGTTTTATAACATATTTGTGAGGAAATAAATAAAAATCGGACGACATTTTCAACTAAAAACAAAACAGTGAAAAGAAAAAGCGCGCGGAATAATTTTTACTTGTTCACAAATTGAAATTAGCGATGTGCGTGCATTAGCGCTTTTTTTTAAGGCGAGGGCACAGAAACAGCCAGCATTACTAATAAAGTAAATTAATATTTTTGTGTTTTGTTACAGATAAATGGTTGTAATTTATGGTCAATGTTTAGTAATGTCAATGTCACGTCATTGTCAAACTAAATATGAGTTTGACAGTAGTTTGTCTCTGCCCTTCTAACTACACAATGAACAGAGTGCACACGTCTCTTGAGATTTTTTATAAATATTAAAGAGTTTAAAAGTGAATTACAGTGGTTTCCTTCAAGATCCCAAACATTTTGGTCCTTCGAAAGCCGTGAATACAAGGATCGCCATCTTTTTTCTTCGCGTCGTGTGGTGTGGATGTGGAGGTGGAGAAAACGAAGCAAACATCGCTCGTACGCATCACGCAAACACGGGAGTTTGGGCGGCGAACCAGCAGCGGGCAGCGACAACAGTCGAAAATCAATAATAAATTCAAGTAATCAATCAACCAAGACACTGCTTTACCGACAATCAAACATTTTTACCAACATAACAAGACATACCGCACATCGACATCTACAGTCGCACACAGGCAACAGCCAATACTTGTACATCGGCATCTCTAATCGGCCAATCAGCGAACACGCAAAACCGTCATCTACAGGACGTCCGTTAACAGAAACTTTTCGCGAGCGGGCATTGGGCAAGTGAGTAGAACAATTTGGAACATCCGACTTCCGCTACGCCATTTTTTCTTCCCTTTTTTTTGACTCTCGGCAACGCACGCGCTTAGCAAGCGTTATCATACAAAAATATCTAAAATGTCTCAAAATGAAGAAGGAAATCTCGAAATCAATCTACAAACCCTCAAACAGAAGAGAAGCGCAGTCAAAGGCAAGCTTACTAGGATAGAAAGATACATAGAGAACTTCGATGCAGATCGACACTCCATGAACGAAATCAAAGTCCGACAAGGCGATGTAGAACAATTGATTCAGCGGTTCGAGGAACTACAACTACAAATCGAATCAATCGACGACGCCGCGGACAGACAAGACATTCACGAAGAGGAGCGGGGCGCCTTCGAGGACAGATTCTATGGACTGAAGGCAGCCATTTTAAACGCCTTAACGGCAAGATCGCCAATACCCGCGGCGGCGGCATCGCCTTCACGCCACGCTGATCAATCTAGCTGTACATATTACGACCACACCAAGCCACGTGTCAAGCTGCCTCAACTGGAACTCCCTAAGTTCGATGGGGACATCCGGCAATGGCCAGCGTTCAAGAACATCTTCTACGCGTCCGTGGACAGCACTGAACTACCCTTGGTGAACAAGCTGCAGTACCTGAAGACGGCGCTAACGGGGGAGGCTGCGGGCCTCATAGCCTCACTGCTCATCATTGAAGAGAACTATCCCAAAGCGCTCAAGATCCTAGCTAAGAGGTATGAAAATCAAACAATAATTGTGAATTTTCACTTAAAAAGTATCACTAGTTTTAGTACTATCACTCGAAATAACCTCAAAGAGTACTTGGTTCTGCTACAACAAAGTTTAGATTCCCTACGAGCCATCCAGCTCCCTGTTGAGCACTGGGATGCATTGTTGGTTTTTCTAATAACACAAAAATTAGACAATTCACTGAGAGCCGCTTGGGAAATCAACCGCAAAGAAAATTCTATTGCTACCCTGAGCGAGCTGCTTGATTTCTTAAACCAACGCAGAACAGCCTTCGAGTTAATGTATGATGCTAAACCTAATAATGATAAAATTCAAAATGTCAAAGTCTCTCATCTAGCATCTACAACCATCAGGGAAACATGTATTCTATGCAATAGCGGTCATGCTTTGCATAAATGCCCTACATATCTTGAGCTTACAACTCAGAAACGTATAGAACTGATCAAATCTAAATCACTGTGTTATAACTGTTTACAGCCCTACAAATTCAGGCATAAGTGTTCCAAATATCACTGCCTGAAATGCAAAGGTAAACATCACACATCCATACACGAGGACAGGCCTCAACCACAGGTCAATCACATTACAGCTATTCACAGCCAACAGGCAAACATCCCAACTCACAGTCAACAGACATGCAATACATATAATTCCTTACAAACCCAACCAGCGGTAGATTCTACACTTGCAACAGCAAACACTCTGACAACAGCTACTACACAAGCACACATACAACCAGGTTCTTTACAGCCTGCTCACACTCGATCTTCAAACACATCATTCACTGTACCTTCTACAGTATTAGTAACAAACACTAACAGATATCAAATGTTGCTTTCTACAGCTCTGGTACGAATTCAACATGCCTCGGGCCGGTGGATCACTGCCCGAGCACTTCTGGACACAGGAAGTGAAGTCAACGTTGCTACCCACAGACTTGCAACTCAACTGGAACTACAGGTCAATCAGCAATCATGTCTTATAGTTGGTGTAGGCAATAGCCAAGAGCATACTCAAGTAAGTGTAAACACAAATGTTGCATCTCGTTACAACTCCTATCTAAGCAATCAAACTTTCTTGGTCATGGACAGTATTTCAGTACCACTACCTCACACGCATGTACATACTCAAACATGGCATATACCAGAAAAACAAGCTCAATTCCTTGCTGACCCCACATTCTTCATTCCGGGTTCTATAGACTTACTGCTTAATGCTGAAGTGTTCTATGCTACACTTCAAACTGGGCGCATAGCGCTTGGTTCACGCCTACCTTTCCTAATTGAAACACAATTTGGATGGGTCGTTTCTGGATCCTACCTACCTGATACTCACCTATATACTCCAAAATGCACCTTGCACGTTAGCATGTTTTCTACTCCTACATCAACAGATGACATACTACAATCCTTCTGGGAGCAAGAGGAGCTGCTTCCTAAAAACCTACTCTCACCTGAAGACAAACACTGTGAAGAGTTATATATGTCTACAACCACACAGGACAGCTCAGGCAGATACACAGTGGACCTACCACTACAGGTTAATAGAATAGAGGATCTAGGTAATTCTTTCAATACAGCTTATAGATGCTTTCTAAAACTTGAATCTAAAATGCAAAAAGATACAAATCTCTACACACAGTATAAAGCTTTCATACATGAGTTCATACAGTTAGGACATGCTCACTACATAGAGGAATACTCACCCACAGATACACATGCTTACTACATGCCACATCTAGCGGTCATAAAGCCTGACAGTATCACAACTAAATTACGTACAGTCTTCAATGCTAGTGCCAAGACTTCTACTGGTATATCACTCAATGATATAATGTATGAAGGTCCAAACATATACAATGATCTTTTAGAAATTATCCTCAGATTTAGGCTCTACAAGTATGCTTTCTCTTGTGACATAGTCAAAATGTTTAGAGCCATAAAAATAAATTCACAACAGACATCTTTACAAAGGGTGTTATGGAGAGACTCCAGATCTGAACCGCTCAAGTGTTTGGAGATCAACAGGGTCTGCTATGGCACAAAGTGTGCCCCATACTTAGCCTGTCGCACAATGATACATTTAGCTGACTCACACTCAGATACTCACCCCCAGGCAGCTGACTGTATTAAAAGCTCTGGGTACATGGATGACTATCTGTATGGATCTCAAACCCTAGAACACTGTAAACAGATATGCTCTGAGCTTACAGACTTATTGAGCAAAGCAGGATTTCAACTGCACAAGTGGTCATCCAACCACACTGACATACTGTCACATGTAGGCACAAGTTCTATAGAAAACACAAAAAATATACAATCATTACATAACAATGTAGAATCAGATACACAAGAAACATACAATTTTGCATCATCTTCTGTCAAAACGCTTGGCTTACAATGGCTACCTACACAAGACACTCTTCAGGTCAGCATACCTGCCTACAGTGATGCTCCTTGCACTAAAAGGAACATACTTTCACAAATAGCTCAAATATTTGATCCTATAGGTATCCTAGCACCTACAACTATTCTAGCTAAGATATTGATGCAAGACATATGGAAACAAAGTATTGACTGGGATTCCTTGATCTCAAAGGACTCTATAGTCATCTGGCAGAACTATGTTCAGCAACTACACTGTTTAAAAACTATACACATGCCTAGATGTTATTTTACAGATATACCTACACAAATAATATTACTAGGGTTCTGTGATGCTTCACACAAAGCTTATGGTGCTTGCCTGTACCTAAGAGCAACCTACCTTAACAAACCTACAAGCTGCACACTAATTACAGCTAAATCTAAAGTTGCACCTATCAAAAAACAACAATCTATACCGCGCTTAGAGCTGTGTGGATCACTTTTGCTAGCTCAATTAGCAAAAAGGTTCATAAACACTATAAATAACAAAATTAACATTGAGAAAACTTATTTATTTACAGATTCATCTATTGTACTACACTGGATCAAAGCTCCATACAAGCACAAACACGACACATATGTCACTCACCGCCTCATGCAGGTCATTGACACCACCAGCGGTGATAACTGGTACTACATAAACACAAAACAAAATCCAGCTGATCTGATCACCCGGGGAGTCATGCCTAAAGATCTTCAATCTTGTACACTATGGTGGCAAGGCCCTTCATGGTTGACTCAAGATCAATCACAATGGCCATCTTCAATGACACAGACACCAAATCTACACATAAATACTACACACAATCAAACCTCGCAAGTCAAAGTACTCAATTTCTGCACAGATTCACTCATCAATCATTCATTCTTCTTTGATAAATTTACAGAACACTCCAGTTTCTCTAAGCTTGTCAGAATTGTTGCATACACACTTAGATTTGTACATAACATAAAAAACAAACATGACAAACGTACATCCCATTTGACAGTTACTGAACTAAAACTTGCTCACAACTTTATAGTTCACACAACACAAAGTCATTATTTCTCAAAGGAAATGTATGAACTACAATCTTTAAAAAACATTACTAACTTGCAGACTTCACATACACAAAAGTCTTACACATTCACAACCAGCCCACTAAGGAAACTGAATCCGTTCTTAGATGGAGACAACATACTAAGAGTTGGTGGTCGCATAAAACACTCAGACGTTCCATTCAATCAAGCACATCCTATCATACTTCCTGCCAAAAACCACATCACACAAATTTTGATACAGCATTATCACCTCAAGCTACTGCACTCAGGTGTTCAGAACACACTCTGTAACATAAGACTGAAATACTGGCCTATCAATGGCAGAGGGGAAGTAAAGAAATGCATATATTCCTGTGTTAGATGCACTAGATATAGAGGCAAGGTCTGTGGGCAGCAGATGTCAGATCTTCCTGCTCCCAGAGTCACATTGACTCGTGCATTTACTCATGTAGGGATTGACTTTAGTGGTGCTATAGCCATTAGAAGTTCAATGACCCGAAACAGTAAATACTCTAAAGGTTATATATGCCTATTTGTTTGCCTAGCTACTAGAGCTATTCATTTGGAATTAGTTACTGACCTATCTGCACAAGCCTTTATTTGTGCTCTTAAAAGATTTATTTCTAGGAGAGGAATACCTACCTGCTTATATACTGACAATGCAACAAATTTTAAAGGTTCCAAAACTGAGTTACATGCACTCTATAAAATGTTTAAAAATGATACCAGCTACAGTGAAATTATTGATTTATGTACAGCAAATTGCATAGAATACAAGTTTACCTGTCCTCTTGCAAGCCACATGGGAGGTATATATGAAGCAGGGATTAAATCTGTGAAATCTCTCCTCAAGAGACACCTATTTAACACCAAATTAACATATGAGTTATTGTATACTGTTCTGGTTCAAATTGAGGGAATACTTAATTCCAGACCGTTGTGTCCTGTTACTGATTTACCTAATGATTTAACTTGCCTGACACCTGCTCATTTTATTATAGGTGCTCCAATAACTGACCTACCTGAACCTAATGTACTAGATGTTAGTCAATCTAGACTGAATGTATACCAAAAAATAATACAATTTAAACAAAGATTTTGGAAACAATTCTATTTTAGCTATTTATCTGAATTACAAACTAGAAATAAGTGGCTACAAGTGCAAAATAATTTAAGTATAGGCGACTTAGTTTTAATCAAAGACGAAGCTTGTCCACCCACTTCATGGGCTTTAGGTCGAATTACCTCTGTAAACATTAACAAGACAGATGGCCTATGTAGATCTGTAAAGATTCGAACTAGTAAAGGAGAATTTACTAGACCTGTTAATAAAATAATATTGCTACCAAGCAAAGATTTAAACTAGCAAGTGTCTTAATATTTTGTATTTTTTATTTGTGTTAACATATACCTATGTATAACTTTCTATATTATAAACATAAGTGTGTGTATATAATGGTTCCTAAGACTTAGACTTAACCTAGATTAAGATTTACCTAGCCATGTTGTTCATTTAACTTCTATGTTCTCAAGAATGCTAAATTTATTAGATTAACTTTTTTACTTACCTAAACTAATACTTTTACTAAACTAATCTAGTAGGTACCTAATTAATTATGTTTACCTATGTAACTTATCTGATAAATAAATACTTATGTGTTAAATGTAAGAAATAAAACTACTTCATATGTGATGATGTAATATAATATAATCATTGCTTTATCTATACTTACTTTATATTATTATATAACTATTTTCTGCTCATGGTAAGGCTCTAAATATCTAACGTACCTAAATGTTATATTAAAATTTAATGATTTGATTTATTATTGTGCAAACTTAGATATGTACCTACCGAGGGCTTACCTTTCTTTGGAGGCCCGAGAATGTTTAGTAATGTCAATGTCACGTCATTGTCAAACTAAATATGAGTTTGACAGTAGTTTGTCTCTGCCCTTCTAACTACACAATGAACAGAGTGCACACGTCTCTTGAGATTTTTTATAAATATTAAAGAGTTTAAAAGTGAATTACAGTGGTTTCCTTCAAGATCCCAAACAGTCAAAATTGATTAAATTAAAGAATTAAATGTTTATTTATTATATTTTAGTGACGATACTACATTTTGATAAATTAACAAAATTTGCAGTATGTATTTTAGCTAGGCTAAAGTACAAGTGCGATTGCTCACCGTACAAAGATGAAAGGAAGTTTTGATGGAAGTAAAATGAAAAGACATATTTGCGTAGATGAGCCTAATCTTTCAATGAATAACTACTTTGATTGAGAAGTAAAAAGGTGCATCTGTTCATTAAGTTCGTGTGACAATGAAATTAAAATTATCGGGGGCAGATGTGTGCATTTTACATTCTGAATGTTTTCAAGTCAATAAAACATTTAGTTCCACGTTAACAATTACCTCTATAGAATCTGCGGTGTCGTTTGACCCTATGCTGAGGTCACTATACACGTGACGAAGTATTGTTGACTCACGTGTCTGCAGACATGACTTTAAAGGAAAATATTATAAATTTTCTGCAGTCATACATGTTGACTGCATGTTTGTGACAATTAAGGTAATTTAACGCAATTACGAACATTTTAATGAACTGCAATTTTAATTGCGTGGTATCTTAAGTGTCGATCTTTGAGACCAAATCCAATTGAAATATTAAGTTTCACTTTTGTCGTCAGTTTTGTCGGTGGTCAAGGTACTCCTTCCCTTAAAAAAAAACCAAATTGTTTATTTCTCCCGCAAGATTGTAACAATTAGTTTGTGATTGGAGCCTTATTTTAGCAAACAGTGAGTGTATTAGAAGACTCCGCTCTTCCATAACAAAAGAAAGAAAGATATAACACATTTAACATAGGCAAGTAAACAAATTAACACAGACAAGATTGGCATAAGTATAGTTTGTGTGTGTGTGTGTGGGTGTGTGTGTTGTGTGCTTGCGTAGGTGTTCGTGTGCATGTGTGAGAGTGAGAGTATACATTATGTCGTTGGGTTCAAAAGTTCTTCCGTTTCTTCTTAAGTGAGTGGTTTAATCCATTTCAGTATACTTTTTTTACAATCATAATATTGGTTTATAACCGCAGACCGTGTATTAAATTGCATGGAGGCAAACAATGTTTTTGACTGGGGGACTTCTGCAACAGTATGCTTTCTCCGCTTTGTTACTTTAGATGCATCGTGAGGTAGGGTCTTCATCTTCATGGAGACCTACGAAGAAGGGAGGACTCACGACACCTGAGGATCGGTGTCGTGAACCCAATCTCAATTCTTTTCTTAGTAGATGATGATGTATTTTCTTAGTCTACAGGGTGTAAACCTTTACGAAACCGTCAACCAAGCATTCTACATAACAAACAAGTTAGTTTACGCAAAATCATTGCTAGGAAACTATTGTTAGGGGTGAAAAATCACGCTTTACGGTAGGACTCAATGAAACGGACGTATAAAGTTAAAACATTCATTATCATCATCATCAGCCTATAATGTTCCCACTGCTGGGACACAGGCCTCCTCTCAATGAGAGGGAATGGGCGTTAATCCACCACGCGAGCCCAGTGCGCGTTGGAAGATGTCACATGTCTTCGAATTTACCCCCAAGTTAAAACATGTAATTAAAAAACCGGCCAAATGTGAGTCGGACTCGCGCACGAAGGGTTCCGTACCAATATTTATAAAAAAGAGCAAAAAAAACTTTTTTTTTTATGGGAGCCCCTTAAATATTTATTTTATTCTGTTTTTAGTATTTGTAGTTATAGCGGCAACAGAAATACATAATCTGTAGGAATTTCAACTGGCTAACTATCACGGTTCATGAGATACAGCTTGGTGACAGACGGACGGACGGACGGACGGACAGCAAAGTCTTGACCCAGTGGGTACGGAACCCTAAAAAAAACTTGTGAAAACGTTAGAACTTTGACCTCCAATATCTCTGACTAGAAGGTTCCCATGACATGTAACCATGTCCCCAAAAAACACAATGACGGGAAGACTTTTGCCTTCGTTAAGGGTATTTTTACACCCATTATATACACTCATCATCTGCCCAGCCTTTTCCAAAATTTATTGTGGTCGGCTTCCAGTCTTACCGGGTAAAGCTGAATACCAGAATTTACATGGAGCGACTGCCTATGTGACCTCCACAACCCAGTTACTATTGGGTAATACGATACCGCTTGGTAAGAAACTTTATATATAATTATGGTCACCCATCCACAGCCCGACCTTGGCAAGCGCGGCTTAACCTTAAAGATCGACCCGTGCGGCAGTTATTATTTAGCCACGAGAACCTCCCCATTAAAACACTGTGGATGCGGAAACTCCATCGCGTAATTTTCGCCATAATATGTCGCCACGCCAATGCATCGATTAATAAGATTATGTTCTCCAGTGAACTGATCCCTAATCATCAAATTCCTCCAGCCCTTATCATAATGTACTAACGAGTTCACTGACGGTCCGTCACTTTTCACCCTTATGTGGTAAGCAATAAGGTTGAAAAGTGATCGACCGTCAGTGAACTCGGTAGTAAGTAATAGGTAATCTTTGTTGACTGCAACTTATGATCTTTTAAGGCAAATATTATAAAACGAAACCTTGTGACTTAGAAGCATAAATAGTTGTCCCAGTTACAAATAGCAGTTAATTTGCCTGTCCACCTTGTGATACTAGTTTATTTTCCTATGTCGGACAAAAAGTCTGCCTAAGAAATACGTATTTTAAAGTACTTGTTTTGATTTTGCTTACAAACAAAAAGTTCTAAAGCCACGTCGAGTTTGGGAGTTTAAAAAAAAAAAGCTTTTAGTGCTATTTTATCATTGACACGATCAAAACGTTAGTTTTAATTAATTCTTGTGTAATTTAATAACTATCTGTCCCACGCAACTTTGTCTGCGTCACATTTTCCCCGTTTTCTCAACATTTTTCATTGCTGCTTCTCCCTTTCCATTTTTTTGATTTCCTCGTTGATCTAGTGGTTCCTACCAGCAACTGCTCAGCTTGAGATCTTGTGGTCCATTCCCAGGTTGGGCAAAGTGTTATTGGGTTTTTCAGTAGCAGCCACGGAGTCTGGATTGGCAATAGGCTCAAAAATAAAAATCAAAATATTTCATTTAACATAGGCCTACATGGGCACTTATAAAACGTCGACAAAAGGTGCACGGTTCGGTTTGGTCGTTTCCTATAGAGAAAAACCGGCGAAAAACTCCATGGTTACTCTTTTAAAATCATTTTTGGTTTTACAATATTTGAATGTAACAGCGTTAGTACTTAAGTATGGGAGGACAGCGTAGGCCCGACAATAAGTCGTTGCTTACTACAAAATTTAGAACAACATAAAGTAAAAAAAATATCTTGCCTCGCTCTACTACTACAACTGCAATATGGAGGCTTCTGTCTGACTAGCAGTGGACAGCAACAGGCTGAGGTGGTTGTTCATAAATAGTATAGTCTTTTTCGAGGAATTCTGAAAGTGGCGCCCCGGTGCGCGGTGACTGATAAGTTGTGTAGTAATCGGATGTTTTAGTAAAGGCGTAGCTCCCTAGAATGGTATGTATTAGAATATCTAAAACTGAAATTTCGACAGCTACAATGAGCACAAGGCTTAATCCTAAAATTAAAATACCAAACACTCCTTGTTATGATATAACGCTCCAGTATAAAACTTATAAGCTTAACCTACACAACAGCTAAGTAACATAATGTCAAAGTGCAAATAATTGTCATGGCGCTGCTATGACAAATATTTTTATGATGCCAAATGTACCTAAAATTCAAGGTCATCGTAAATGACAATATTTAAAAATAACGTATTCAATGTAGCCAGTGCTCTTATGTCTGTCTGCATGGTTTAAAGCAAAACTTATTTTCGCTTACTCTCTGGATCCCGCCATCCCCTTCGGACCTAAACTTTCCGAGCCAGGGTGCCCAAGTCCCGAGCTTGCTTCACTCACTCTTGCATCCTGAGTTCTCCTTGCCACATTGCTTTTTTACTGTGTTGAGGAGTGTTAGGGTTTATTGCATATATACCGGGCTATCCTGTGGGTGCCTTGCATATAAGGTCTCCAGGAAAGGCATAAAAACTACTTACAAACTAAGCGATTACACGTTAAGGGCACCTCCTGTGGGGTACGAGCCTCGGCTTAGGGCGTCGCTGGGGGTGGACAGCATGGGGACAGGCTGGATCTGAATGATTTCATTATTTAGGGGCTGATTTAAAACTACTGGCACAGCATCGCGGGCTGGCTCGAGCGAGGGTCGGGGAAGGCAAGGACCGGGTCGTTGCGACGGACCTCAACGGCCAGGTTGGAAAAACGGCGGTTTGCTTCTGAACTATTTAAGAGTGCTAGTCTCTTTGCTACTTTCGTGGAGATGGTTGATAGCATCATCGAGAGTGACGAGGGTATGCCTCGGACAGCGTACGGAACTAATGCGCGAGGGTTTGTAACGCGCGGCCGCTGCGATCAGGGGATTACGGTGCTTAATGGCATTATCGAAGAAACGCTTCGAAAGACGTTTTACAAACTGAAGGACGGTGGGCATTCTAAGCTTTGCTTCTAATGGATGTACTTAGGCTTGGTGTGTACACGACGCAAACGTACGTCATAATGGGACGATTGGCTTGCTTCTCCCAAGAGATAGGCTTACTGTACGTTATAGTGAACGGGCTGAGGGCGGGTGGCTTAATATTTTTAAATCAAATGACAGTGTTCGGAGGTTATTCTAAAGTACAACAAGTAAAATTATTACCAGGCTATGTTTTGCCTTTTTCCATTCACTAGAGTCGCAAATAACTGCATAACCTCTACAATTAACAGTCGCATGTAACATTGTTAAAATTGTAATCATTATCGCCTCAATTGGCAAATTCATAACTGCACAAGTTACAGCGACAAGAAAACGAACAAAAATATAGTTAAGTAAAAAATTTGGAGGTTATCTAGAGCAGTGAGAGGGTCTAACGACTTAACATCCGTAGTATAAGTATTCTACACTTTAGACTTGACAAAATTGACGTACGCTAAGGTAGGTTTTTCATTGTTTTTTTTGATCGCTCATTGAAAACTACCGTGTATCAAATCAAATCAAATCAAAATCATTTATTTCAAGTAGGCCAGTTACAGGCACTTTTGAATAGTCGAAAAACAATAAAAATGAAGCTACAGTCCCAGTCACAAGACATCATAACTGTGAAAGTACTGTAGTTGCCCATTCCAAAGCGTAGATCTCTATGGAGAAGAATGGGCAAGAAACTCCATGGACACTCTTTTAAATCAGAATCTTGTTACAAAACCTTGGTTACATCATTCATTTAGAGATGGTACATTATGTGAGAACGATGTAGCAAGACGTGCACGTTAAAAGTGTCCATAGTAAAAACGAATAGAACGTCATTACTAGGTACTTGCACCAAAATATATCTCAGGTTAGTGTTCAGGTTCCCTTAGATTCACATTGTTGTAAGCTCATCTTTTAAAATCGAATCCGTCTTCGGTATTGAAAATCACTTAATGGAACTCAAATGTACCCCAACAAGAAGCAGTGAAAACAGGTGGAGTAAAGTTATGACCGAGTAACGTCTTAGGTCTGGGGGTCTACTCTGTAAATCCGTCAACGAAAATACGGGTCCGTCCGTAAATAGCTTTATACTTCGAAATGAACCCTACTCCCTAATATTTTCGAATTCATGAGTTTTGAAAACACATCGCGAGTCAGGGCAACTGTCCAATTGTGTAGTCATTAATTTTTTGTTCGGACCCCTAACGAATCTTATGTCCGTAAGGAGTAGGAAACAATTAATTGTAACTTCGGCCGAAACTACGGATTTCGTGCTAGAGAGTAGACCCCCTGGAACAAGAGGTGTCGATGGTCTGGTAGCAAGATGTGTTATGTAGACGACGCAATGTCAACGCGGGAACATCCGCCGCCGGGGCCGCGCATTATGAGTCACGCTGGCTCAGAATCGTCATGTGCGGAGCATGGGGCGGTATCCTACCGCTTGACACAGGGACTGTCAGGGTATGACTACTTCATCAGGTACCTGTAAAGATAGCGAGACGGAAAACGCAATGCGCCACCCGTGTGATTGCAGCGAGACATACCCTCCAGCAATTTCCAATGTCTCTTGGGTGGAGCACCGCCGTGTTGTCGCGGCAAGAGTCGGAGGAGACTTGTTGCTGCCGGCCTTGGTTATATTATGTATGGTTGGCATAGTAGTTGATAGTCTTGGGAGTAGCATCCTTCTGCAAGGAAATGATCTCGTAAAAGGAAGCAGCATAGCGGGTCCCAATAGAAGACTCCTTTTCGCCCTAATCTGCCGCAGGAGGATAGGCATGCGCATGCGGCGTCACGTCCCCTTTACCGACTGACCGGGGAAACTCCGTTGGCATTTCGTTAGTTGGGTGATGTGACTTCGGTCCCGGACATCACTAAGGAGAAGGAGGCCAAAATCGGCAATCATGCATATTCTGGGCATTTTAACTATATCTAACTGGAAAAATGAGCTAGGGGTGACACCAGCGAAAAAACACCTAAATTTAAGTTTTGCCGTTGACGTAAGCGGATGTAAAACGATCATTTTCAAGTTATAAAAATCATTTAATTAATAGAAGACGCAATCATAATATTCATAACTTGGAACAGCGCTCGGTTTTCAAGAAAAAATGTTTTAAAAAGCTTGCCAAAAATGTAGTAAAAACAACATGATCTTGTAAGTGCTACATAATAGTGTTTTAGATTTTAACTTTTAGGGTTCCGTACCCAAAGGGTCAAACGGGACCCTATTACTAGGACTTCGCTGTCCGTCCGTCCGTCCGTCCGTCTGTCACCCGACTGTATCTCATAAACCGTGATAGGCAGCCAGTTGAAATTTCTACAGATTATGTATTTCTGTTGATGCTATAGCAACAAATACAAAAAACAGAATAAAATAAATATTTAAGGGTGCTCTCATACAAAAAAGTGATTTTTTGCTCGTTTTTATAAATAATGGTACGGAACCCTTCGGGCGCGAGTCCGACTTGCAATTGGCCGGTTTTTAAATTGCATATTTTGGTCTTTGGGTTCGACACTCGGGTCAGGTCCAGCAGTGGACGTCTTTCGGCAAAAATAATGATAATGACGCACATTTGCATGCATATTTCGACGAATTTAAGTTATAGAATATATGATTTAAGCTACATACAAGCGGTGCCAAGTGATGAGGCTCATCAGTTCATAAGTAAGATTGTGGGAAAGATTGTTTTCAGGCAACTATTACAGTAGCTACGTTAATGAAGTATAATGTCTAATAAACCTTGACATTTATTACCAGGTGACAAATTACCATGATGAAAACTCATTATTCTCAACTGTCAATTACATACTATTTCAAGAGGGAATAATACAATAATTTGAACCTCCATTACGGAAGTTTAGGTTCTGTGATACAAAGTTATGATTTTTAAGATATTTTTGAATATCAGAGTAAGCATGCTGAAGTGACAATGGGCTGACCAGAATCAATTTTTTAACAAAATTTGTCTTATTTAATCTAACTTTATGCTGAATCTGTTGGATATCACCTTATCACTGATTGCAGCTCTGATTTCTATCTCAACATCTGCCTGGCCCAATTATGTGGGGGTCGGCTTACAGTCCAAGCAGATGCAGCTGAATATCAGTATCTCATATGGAGCTACTGCCTATCGGACCTTCAAAATCCTCTTATTATTTGGGTAACATGACACGCCTTGACACGCCTGGCTTTCAGGCTTCGGACTATCCGTACTGCCAAAGATCTGCAAATGACAGCCGAGACCAACGGCGGAATGAATGTATGTATGGAATGAAATGCTTTTCGAGTCACAGAGGGACTAATAAATATAGAAAAGTTACAGTTATCTGTGCACTTGTGCAGCTTCAGAAAACGATTTCAATTGACGGAGCCAATGCAAAAAAACAACGTGAAAGACTTGCCCATTATTTTGCTAAAGCCACGAAATTCACTAAATACAGCCAAAGCGCTCTTCCCCACTTACAATTTCTGTACTTCGTAATGCTGTAGTGCGAAGAAACATGTAATAGCGACAATCATCCTAATTAATGCTTGTCGAGTTAAAATTACCTAAGAAACGGTATCTTGCTACCGAGTTTCCTCATGAGTTTGTTACAAAGCTGTGTAGTTTTTTTATAGTGAATTATAATAAATATTTATTGTTTATGACATTTTGTTATCAAAAATGAAAATATACTCGTGATATGGTTATTTTTTTGGAATGTTACTTCATTTTCCCCCTGTTGTCCAATTTAACATCAAATAATAAGTCTGTCTGGTCTCAAAAACGGTGAAGGAAAACATCGTCAGGAAACCGGCATGTGCTAGAACTATAAATTCGAAGACATGATTGTGACATCTACGCACCCGCACTGGGCCCGCGTGGTGGATTACATCCCATTCCCTCTCATAGAGAGGAGGCCTGTGTCTCAGCAGTGGGAACATTCTATGCTGATGATGATGATGAATAAGTCTGTATAGACATTTTTTTTGGAGACATAAGATTATGTTGCTGCTAGGTTGGACTTGTATACTGTGAAAGGATTTCAAGTTGATTCTTAGTACAGGGGTGTGAAGAACAGGATGTAAAGTTTTATGTAAATATTATGTCTGGTGGGCTACTGCCAGTCAGTTGTTTTTGGGTCCTATATACTTTTATGTCGTGGATAACTATAATAGCACGATTCAGAATGTTGATGTTAGTTTTTTTCTTCGTGGCCTAGATGGCGTTTTAGTTTTATTTTTGTACTATGTTGATGTAGTACTTTTTGCACTGTATCTTAACTGTTTTTTTTCTTATTTAATCTGCGAATATTGGTATCTATGTATGGGTGCTGCTTGTGATGGTGGATTTGCTGACCTTGGTATTATTATTAATTTAATTTAACTTTTTGTTGGGTTTTTTTACTGCTGTTGCAGTAAAAAATCCAACAAAAAGTTAAATTAATTTCGTAATAAATTTATTTCGTCTTAGTTAATCGTTGACGTCTAGCTACAGTTATACAACATACGAACGCGTCACAGCATTGCACATGTAGGCGAGAGGTGTGTAAGGTAAGATAACCAAGGTTACCGACGTAGCTAGCCCGAAGAATTGCCAAACTGAAGTGGCAGAGGGCAGGGCACATTGCTCGCAGAACGGATGGGCTATTGTGCCGAAAAGTTCTGGAATGGCGACGCGAACCGGAAGACGATGCGTTGGAAGGCCTCCCACTGGGTGGCCCGATAACCTGGTGAAGTTTGTGGGAATCCGCTGGAAGTTGCACGGCACCGGTCTATGTGGTGACACTTGGGGGAGGCCTATGTCCAGCAGTAGACGTCTTTCGGCTGAAATGATGATGATGATGATGATGACATGTAGGCGGGCACACTCTTTATACTTGGATGCTATTAGGGTATTCATCATCATCATCAGCCTATATTGTTCCCACTGCTGGGACGCAGGCCTTCTCTCTATGAGAGGGAATGGGTTGTAATCCACCACGCGGGCCCAGTGCGGGTTGGTAGATGTCACATGTCTTCGAATTTTTAGTTCCAGGACATGCCGGTTTCCTCACGATGTTTTCCTTCACCGTTTTGAGAGCAGCGGTGATGAAATAAATTACACAAATTAATGCGCCTGCCTGGGTTCGAACCTACGACTTACTGCTCGTAAGTCGGGGCTGCTAATTAGGGTATTAGGAGGTATTTATTAAATTGCGCTCGGGCAGTTCTTCCTTCAATGGAAACTTTGTCATGTTAGTCTTTATTATTTAGGTAGGTGCAAAGGTTTTCTTTACTATACATTCCTCGTCTCCTCGCATCACGTGACCATACTATCTGAGACGGCTCTCAGTAAGTTACAATTAATAAATTAATTAAATGTTTTATTTCACTATTGTAAGGTTGTTCCTTTCGAATTTATTGTACATAAAATCCGAATCTTCTAACCTATCAGACAGATGTGTTGCTGGGGAAAATGTGCTGCCACTTTTTCATCCCAGCTAAAACACTGAGAAATTCCCGTTTTGAGGAACTGTGTAATTGACACTGTATTATAATTTTAATTCTTTGAAATATGGAGTATTGGACATCATATTATGTGTAATACCTATGTAACAACAATATTCTAACAAATAAATTTATTATTATTATTTCCGTTATTTATTTTTTCACAAGTTGTTTACATTTCTATATACCTTACAAAAACTAAATAAAAAACATTTAAAATATAGGGAACAGGGTCCAAGCTACGCCGGATCAGGGCTCCAGAGAAAGGGACGTCCTAACAATACGAGCCATGTCCAAGAGTACCGCTTTCTGAATCAAGCTCTTGATCCAGCTGCCTTACGAGAGCCTCGAATACCCGTAATAAGGCACTTCCGATTCCACAAGGCTGTATTTTAGAGCAAGTTGCTGATGGATAATCCTGGCTACAAGGTTGTGTTTATACAAGTTTTCTGCGTTAGCTAAACAGCAGGACAATGTGACGGAACGATTTGCCCGGACGGTGGCATGCCCGACATATGTCAACTGTGCCTTCCTTCACAAGAAATCTCCGTTAGTCATTCGTCATCATAATTTTCTAATGATTTCCAACTCCTGTTTTCACAGAAACCACTGAGCTGACTGAGATATAACCAGATTTTTCCAACTTATTGATAAAATGCAAACTCATTTGTTCACGAGACTACTACTCTAGGCATATCTTGCTCATCTTGCTTATCACTCACATTCTTATCTGATAACATGGAAGATAACAACGATTCCAGTGTTAAAGTTTAGTCACAGCTGTTGTTTGTTGAGTATTCTAATATTTTTCCAGTGAATTGTAGAGTGTATGTGTTATTTTACCTGGAGTTATATAGATTCGTACTTTGTGAGTTACACAATTAGGTACGTACATTTTTTTACACATTTGTTTATTAGTTTAATAATTTTATTTATTTTATAGTATTTTTTATTTTATTTTACTTTATTTTATTCGTCTGTATGCACGTGTAAGCGGGCACGCCCTTTATGTCTGGAGGCTTTATTTATTCTTGAGTATATTTTTTAATATTTAATTTTATTATTGGTGTGTGCTAGCTGACATGTGACATTAATTTGATGTAATAGTACATGGAGGACTTATAGCTAATAAAAACAAACAAAAAGGGAACCAAAGTCACCAGAAAGCCAAAACAAATCCTCAGCCTAGTAATAATGTTTAGTTTGTTCAGTTTTTTTAGTAACAGCTGTATTATTGTTGGTTTCTGCTTTCATTTGTAGATCTTTGATAGTCGTAACAAGTAGTCAGAAGCTTAAATGTCTGCCAACCAGTCTTCATCATCATCATCATCATTAGCCTATAATGTTCCCACCGCTAGGACACAGGCCTCCTCTCTATGAGAGGGAATGGGTTGTAATCCACCACGCGGGCCCAGTGCGGGTTGGTAGATGTCACATGTCTTCGAATTTTTAGTTCTAGGACATGCCGGTTTCCTCACGATGTTTTCCTTCACCGTTTTTGAGGGCAGCGGTGATGAAATAAATTACACAAAGTAATGCGCCTGCCTGGGTTTGAACCCACGGCTTACTGCTCGTAAGTCGGGGCTGCCACCACTGGGCCACCGCTGCTCTACCAGTCTTATCAAGGGATATTGTCGTACCCAGGTACTAACTGGGTTGTGGAGATCAGAAACTTAGGCAGTCATTTCATGTAAAATATTGGTACTCCGTTGCATCAGGTTAGAATGCAAGGCGATATCCACTTGCATAAAAAAGCCTTTAATTTTGAACTTTATTTTATTATATCCCGTTATCGCGGCCACTTTCATATAATTATACGCTCTGTGAAAATTTCAAGTTTTAAAAGATTTTGCCCTGTAACAGACAGACCAAGAGTCAGCAGAGGCATAGTAATAGAGTCCCATTAAAAGCCTTTGGGCACGGAATCCTAAAAATTATCCACCACGAAGACCCAGTCCCAGTTGATGTTTATCACAAAATGTCTTAGTTGAATAGCTTAATTGAGTGAGTTTTTAGTTCTAGGATATGCTGTTTTCTTGGTTTTAAAATATTCCAGTTTCCTCATAAGTCATTTTATTTAACCGTTTTATAGGTGCAGTAATGAAATAAATTGGTATATAAATGAAGTTAAGGGTGCTTGTCTAAGTTCAAGTCCACGACCTTCGTTAGTCAGAGACCTGTAATTCAAGGTCATTACCTATTGTTCGTGACCAATTGGTAGCGACCATGATAATAATATTATGTTTGCACTAATAAAATAATAAATTTCTCATCTTTTAACTGTGACAAATTCGAAGTCAAATAAATTAAAATTATTAACAATGCGTGTCGTTCTTTTTTAGTTTTGTTCAAATAATACATACAAAACATCATGCTTCTAATTTCCGAAGGCAGAGGCAGAGAAAGAAAGAAAATGTATTTATTTGGCACATGTCACAAGTGCACACAAAAAAAAAACTTAAAGCTAAACAGAAAAAGATAACATGTGTGTCTCACGGCTGCGCCAAAAAGGCCCAGTTCAGCAAACTGCCGAGCAGCTAGTGCCCGACGCTGGTTTTGAACTGGACCCGAGATAATGACGTGACGTACGAAAAACAGTTAAGTAGGTATGTAGGTACTTTGTGTTATGAATTATGTGTATGAATAATGAATAGGTATGTTCTTATAAACAATAAATATCAGTGCAATAATATCAAATAAAACTACATATTAATTAAAATCAAGAAAAAGTGCTAAAACAAAACAAAAACCGCTAGGTAAGTACAAAAGTAAATGAGACGGAGGAACGTAAACAAACCTGTTTCACACGTTTCGTTATAACTACTAGACGCACAATCCATACTTCCATACTTACTAATATTATAAATGCGAAAGTCACTCTGTTTGTATGTTTGTTTGTTACCTTTTCACGACCAAACGGCTGATCGGATCTTAATGAAATTTGGCAACAAGATAGATTTCAACCTAGGGAAGGACATAGGCATATATATATCATCACGCTACGACCAATAGGAGTGGAGCAGCAATGAAAAATGTTGCGAAAACGGGGAAAATATGACGCAGACGAAGTTGCGCGGGACTGCTAGTATTTAATAAATCCGTGCACTTCGTCAATATACTGCAAGCGACCGAGCGCGAATTTGTAAGAAATAACGGAAAATTTTGCAGATGCGATGGCAATTGTGTAGGTACATAAAACGTTATAATATTAGTGGTGTACCTAATAGTGCACTATGATTTGCCAGTTATATTTAACAGGGTTTACGCTGTCGGCATTTCGTACAAACTTTCAGGTCTTTGTTTTCCGAAATGACTGAACCGATTTAAATGAAAGTTAATACGCGTAGGCAAAATGTCTTTAAAAAAAAGATAATTGGATAGGAGACGGGCGAGACTACATGTATTTTGGGACCCACTCTTAGAGGTAGCATTCAATATAGCAACTTATACATAGTTGCAAAACGACTCAAGACTATCAGATGAGATGGAAAGTAAGACGGAAAAGTTAGGGGAAAAGAGATATTCGTCTATATACAAGATAACCTAAAAATCTTACGATTAATGTTTATGACAGTGGTATGTCTCCGAAATTAAGATGAATCAAAACATAGTAATGTTTAAGACGACTCGTAAAGCAAGATTCGAATTAACTAATATATTTACCACGCAGTTTTAGTTCTGACTTTACGTGTTTTGCTTCTCGTCAAAAGCCAAAACCCGATTTTTTACTTCATTGCCTGTACCTAATTGATGAATCATAAAAATGCTAGACTGCAGCTAGAGACTAAACTGATTACCAACCCAGTAATTAGTTCAATCACTATTAAAACTATGTCGTTACGATTTTGATCTATAAGCGAATATAGTCAAGTAAAACTATTCTTATTACGCTGGGAGGAGATAATATTGTTTTACATAAATTATAACAGCCAGAGTTCACTAGCTATGTACAGCTATTGAATGGCAGGGTTTGTTGAATAAAAAAAGTATAAGTAATAAATCTTATTTATTGGTATTTTCACATAGTTTTTGTTTTATGCAACACAGACGTTACGATGGCCAATTTGCTGTCGGGTTTCATTTTCAGGGTCGCAGCTTATCAGCCCCCAACATGTGTGACAAATGTAGTCATCTCCTGTTATCTGGAATTAATTAATTATTTTAAAATAAATAAATTCACCTATAGTGTAATAAATATAAAGAGTTCCATGTATAAGGAACAAAAGTGCCTGACTCGCAGGTCTCCAGGTCCCCACCAGAAAGAAAAACAGAAATACCGTTTGATATGAAAGAGAATATGACCTCTGATACCATTGGAGGGATATATAAATATTTCAAGACAAAATGCAACAGCCAAACTCAACAAATCAAAATGAAAGATGGGTATCTTCCATTTTGATGACTGAAAGATCTCAGTAAAATATTATATTCTACTGCTACTCGTACCTCGGCCAGTCTTTTACTGCATACTGTTTTAATCAGATAAAGATAAAGCAACAGTAACAAGGTGCCTAAAATAAGATTACAACAGTATGTATTTATACATATAAAAGCTGGACAAATCTGTTTGTTGTTTAGATAGATATCCTAAATAAGTTCTTAACGTATGATATAAATACATGTTTTTTTATGAATATACTTACATCACGTGGATACACGCATCTCTGAACTTTTTCAAAGCTCTAAGCACCTTTATCAGAGAGACGACGCCTCCGTGTTTGTGGTTAAAATCACAGCCCAAATCAAAAACAACTCATTGTCCAGAGAAGAATGCGGTAGTCTAAGACAGGGTGCAGTATCTTCAGTTCAAGACATAAAGGCCAAATCGTCGAGAATCTACAAAATCGCAAAGATAAACATAAAATCCCAGACAAACGTAACGATGGACTAGATCATCACAGATCTGACAGTGACAGTAGTGACGGGACTCAATCGATCACCATTGATAACGTTCCTTTTTAAGATATACTACAAAATCGCCATAGTTCCATTTTTATTAGATGCTTTTGAATTGTTAATTGGCGTTTTAATATCAGGTTTGCATATTGTTTTTATTAATTTTTGACATCATAGAATCTATAAAAACCAAGAGAAAGAGCCATTTATGGTAAGAAAACCCTTGAGCAAAAACACATGTCATTGGATTGGAACGTAATCGGAAAAAAATTGCGTTTTGTAATTGCACGATTACTTAATTTGAGTAAATTGAGAGTTAAAATATTTTTAACTTTTGATTCTCGTGTCCTAAGAACACAACATTTTTAAAATAAATATCTAATATTATTGTAGTTATAATTATTTTATATTTACACTGGAACGGAGCTTCGTTAATTAATAGATTCTTTGGGTCCACTTTCGCCCGTCTCCTTTCTGTTCCCATAGAGAATTTGTAATCGATCTAATGTAGCTGTAAAACTATTTAGTAACTTTTTAGACCTGTGTATAATGCTTATGCGTATTAATATCATTAAAATCGCTTCAGTCATTTTGGAAATTAGAGACTTGACTAGTTTGTATGAAAATGTCGCAAGGTGTAAAAGCGCTTAAGTCTCAAGACAACCAATAGTCCAACAAGGTACACAGTATATCACAAGTAGTGTTGCAACAGAGGCCCTAACAACAGCTAGCTCTGTACACATAACGTCAACGTCGAGTCAGTATATTGTGTTTGAGGCGGGTACCAGGTGTCTTCTTGATGTGCCTCCCATACGGCTAAGCGGTGTTCCTCTTGAGCGAGTGGACCAGTTTAAATACTTAGCAGGTAACCTAAGTCACCACTGACCTCAAGGACAATGCTGACATTGAAAGGGAACGGAGGGCTCTGTCCGTGCGCGCGAATATGATAGCCCGTAGGTTTGCACGTTGTACTGCAGACGTAAAGGTGACGCTCAGCGTCGTATGGAGCCCTTCGGGTCCAGTTCAATAATGCGTTCAGGAAACTGATGGGGTTGTCATGGCGTTGTAGTGCGTCAGGGATGTTTGCGGCGGCGTGAGTAGATTGCTTTTACACCATAATGCGAAAGCGCGCAGCATCAATGGTAGCTAGTTATAAAATTTTTATTCATAGTCTCATATCGTTCTCTTGTCGCACATCTCACAAATTTTCTCACTCATCGAGTAACTCTAAAAGGCCGTGTTTTTGACGTGACAACGTTTAATAAATCGATGAACGCCGGCTGCATGCACGAAAAAGGATGACTCTTTGTCCCGTTACGCTCATTGTACGCTTGCGCCGCATCAATGTTTTATTATGACGTTGTCACGTCAAACTATCGTCCGTAAACCAACTTTACAGACATTTTTTTTATTCCCAGCGTCATCAATTGCCTAGCCTTTTCCCAAATTATTTTAGGCACGGAGGAAACTCGGTATGTAATTATGGTCACCCATCTACGGACCAACTTCGGAAAGCACGGCTTAACCTTAAAGATCGACCCCTGCGGCTGTTATTATTAAGTAACGAGCTCCTCTTTTATTCTCAGCGTATTTTCCTCAAAATAATGTACCTCTGAAATATTATTTAATTAAAATAATTTCGCAGGAAGTGTCGTTCATCCTTTTAAGGATTAATCATGTCCGCTCAAGCGACTAATTAATCAAATAAGTTGATTCACAAATGAAAAGGTTGACAAATCTGATCTCCTGTTAATTTCCTTATTGAATCTGTCTCTCATTTACAGACTGAGAGAGCATTTTATTTGCAGACTGTTTTGTTTTGGTGAAAAACGCCTAGGGTAGGCATATAATGATTCCTCCCCTCGCCTCCCCTCCCCTCGCCTCCCTTTCGCAACTATGTTGGGGTCGGCTTCCAGTCTAACCAGATGCAGCTGAGAATCAGTATTTTACATGAAGCGACTGCCTATCTGCCTCCACAACCTAGTAACTGGGTATTATGAAACACCTTGGTAAGAATGGATGTGACTTTCAGCTTCTGACTACTTGAAACGAATGTCAAAGATCTACAAATCACAGCTGGGACCAACGGCTTAGCGTGCTTTCCGAAACACGAATGAAACTTGGTATGTAATGGGTGGTCACCCATCTAAAGACCGACCTGGGCATTTGGGCAAGCACGGCTTAACCTTGAAGATCGACCCGTGCGGCTGTTATTATTTAGCCACGTTCTCCTATTAATTTGTATATGAAATAGATTAAACAAAATTGATAAATTGAAATAATATTGTGCAATGTCATAGGGAACACAATTTAAGAATTCACTGACGGCGTAATAGCATTTTTCGATTAGGAGTTTAGTTAATTTCTTCTTGAAAAAATTCTTGGCTTCATTTTTAGGGTTCCGTAGCCGAATGGCAAAAAACGGAACCCCTAAAGATTCGTCATGTCTGTCTGTCTGTCTGTCCGTCCGTATCACAGCCACTTTATTCCGAAACTATTAGGACTACACAGCTGAAACTTGGTAGGTAGATGTATTCTGTACACCGCATTATGATTTCTGTACAAAATTTAAAAAAAAAAATATAGATAAGGATATCCCCCCTACATGAAATTGAAACTAAAAAAAAAAAACTATCAAACCTATACGTGTGGGGTGTCTATAGATAGGTCTTTAAAAATGACATTGAGGTTCCTGAAACCATTTTTTTTTCAAAGTCAATTGTTTGAAAGATAGACACTTCCAAAGTGGTGAAACGAGTGTCCCCCCCTCTAATTTCTAAAGTAACAGGAGAAAAAATCTGAATAAAATATGGGATGTAGACCGTAAAAAAAACTTTCAACGAAAATTGGTTTGAATAAGATTTGATATGTAGTTTTTGAGATATGGGACTTTTTCACCAAACTGCAGCAGTAACTTTGTTTTTCATTAACTTACTATGAAAAACAAATTTAGTTTTGCGGTTGAGTGAAGGTTTACTAATGAATGACCGTTCAAAACATTGTCATTATATTGTTTGGGGCTATGGAACCCTGTGTGCGAGTAAGACTCGCACTTGGCCCGTTTTTAATCTCGTTAGGTATTTTATAAATGACGGAGAGAACCAGAGCCTTTTGGCTAAGTTAAGAGTCTTTTTACACCCATTAAAATATAAATATTATTTCTTTGTTATAATTAGGTACGGTGTTACCGTTTTGAAAGTACATAGTCTAAAGTACTCTTAAACTTGACACTACGAGTAATTCCGTCATAATAAGCAGAGACCTGTAATAACCTACAAGTTACCTATTTCGACATCTAAGGCTGGATACAGACGAACAAAATAATTAACACGAAGCTAGTACTCGTACTAAGTTACCAAAACCTTTGACGTATTCCAAAGGTGTATACTATTTTTTTTTTTTTTTTTTTTAATTATTTTATTAATTTTTCAGTGTTAACCTAATGTGATAGCCTATTACCAATTTGCCATTAGCAGGACATACACCTACATTTTAAAATCTTAGAATAAAATAAGTCTTAAGAGCGTTTACATCTTACGACATTTCATACAAACTTTGAATTCCTTATTTTCCGAAATAACTGAAACCGTTTTTAATGAAATTTCATACGTATAAGCAGGATACACAGGTTTAAAAAGTTACTAAAAACCGTTTTGAAAAATAGTGTTTCAGCTAAACTAGACCGATTAAATTATCTATGGAAACAGAAATTTCCAATTATCTTTTTTTAAAGACATTTTGTAAATGTTTTTTAGTATCTTTTTAGACCTATGTATCCTGCTTATGCGTATTAAGTTTCATTAAAATCGGTTCAGCCATTTCGGAAAATAAGGACTTGTAAGTTTTTATGAAATGCGGAAAGGCGTAAACGCTCTTAAATAATAATAGTCCTCCTAACTGTTTTTGGTCACGGCGCCCAATCTTAGCGAAAATTAGCCATCGTCGCGGGAGATATTAAAGTGTGTAGGCCTACGCTGTCCTGCCATACTTAAGTACTAAAGCTGTAACATTCAAATATTCTAAAACCAAATGATTTTAAAAGAGTAACCATGAAGTTTCTTGTCCGTTATTCTCCATAGGAAACGACCAACCCGAATCAAGCACCTTTTGTCTACGTTTTATAAGTGCCCATGTAGGCCTAAGTAAAATAAAATATTTTGATTTTAAAGGTGCTTTCTCTGTTTCTTTATTCGCATAGTCTAATTGGTTAATTAACCAATAAACCAAAATATTACTGTCACTATCACAAAAATAAAATATAAGAATCGTCTGTTATCTTCCTAAGAAATGAGACCCTGATGTTACCGGATACTGAGTATCATATTACTATGTAAACTCATGTACTTATGTCATCATAAGAACAGTACGTAAATAATAATTAAAGTCAATTATTTTGCGAAACAAATACGTCACAATAAAGCGACCGGGGTATCTTTGACTATGTTGACAATTATTGCAAATCAAACAGATCCGTCAACTGAAGGCAACTCTTTGTGGTCTTGTTTGGATGATAGATTTTTTGGGGAAAAAAGCGTCTTGCAATGCCTAGGTTAGTCCGCTGATGGGTGAGCACCCATTATATCCCACCCATCCGTGCCACGCAATGCACGTTAAGCCGTTGGTCCGAGCTGTCAATTGTAGATTGGCAGTTATAGGTAGGATTCGAAAGTCTGACAACCGGTCTAAGTCCTCAGTACTATCTGGGTTGTGAAGGTCAGATAGGCAGTCACTTCTTTGTAAAGTATTGGTATTTAGCTGCATGCGGTTAGACTGAAATTCAAACCCAACTTAGTTGGTTAAGCTAAGCAGATGATGATCTTATACAAGATGTTGTTTTGCATCCTCGTCAAAATTCAGGATGTTGTTGCAAAAGACATAAATAATCAATTAAAATTACGGTACCTAGTTAATTATTAATAAACGAAGATTTTTTTGGTTGTTTAAGTTAAGTCCGTATTTCAGAATAACCCTTAACGCGGTAATGGGAATCAGAAATTATCGAATAAACGTTTGTGATTGTTTGTATGTGTGAAATCGCGGTTATAGGGCGAGAATCATTTGGGCCGCGTTTAAATCACGGGTGGTTCACACTTTCCCAATGCCGTAAATAAGAAGAAAAAAAAAAGATTTGTGCCCGGTTGATGGCAATAGGCTCGCCCCTTATTACATGGGACTTCAAATACAAAATTTGGGTATACTATTAGGTACGCCACTAGCGGAGAAAATACAGGCGTTAAATGACGTTATGTTATTTTTTTCTGCTACTTCAACCCTTGGTCACCCAATGCTGAGTGTAGGTCTCTTCCAAATCTCTGGCGGTCATGTGTCATGGCTATCCAGTTTCTTCCGGCCACTTTAATGAGATCGTCAGTCCAACTTATCGGTTGTCTTCCCACATTCCTCCGTCCCGTCCGTGGTCTCCACTCCAGCATTTTCTTCCCCCATCTTCCATCCAGTCTACGGCATATATGGCCCGCTAACTTTCACTTTCTTTTTGCTATCACTTCCGCTATGTCCGTGCGTCTCGTTCGTCTCCGTGTTTCAGTATTTTTCTGCTGCAGAACATAAATCTCCAAATTGACCGTTACACTGACAAGTCGTGATTTAGTTATCACAACATTTTGACAAATATATCCAACGTGTTTGTTGTCGATTAACGACTAATAAGGTGTCAATTGATCGTAACCAATGATTTCAGTATCGTGGAATGTCATAAAGGATAGATCGTTTTACTCTAAGTTGAAACCAAGTCGATAGCGTGTCTGATTTCGTACTTAAGACATAGAGCACGTGAATCAGAATGATCAACAAGGTGTCACTTGATATGTCTGATTTAGAGTCAAATTGAGTGTCATCTGAGTAATATTTGCCATCATCTGCTTGCCATTTCCCAATTATGCCGCGGTCGGCTTCCAGTCTAACCGGATTCAGCTGAAAACCAGTATTCTACATGGAGAGACTACATATCTGAACTCCTTAACTAAATAATAGGATACCCCTTGGTAAGACTGGCTATCAAACTTTCGGGCCACTAATTACCTGTAACGATTGTCAAAGATCTACAAATGACAGCCAGGACCAACGGCTTAACGTACTTTCCGAGGCATGGATGGAACTATGAATGATAAGGGTTGTCACTCATACATGTACCAACCAAGGCAAGCGCGGCTTAGCCTAAAGATCTGTTAAGCTGTTTGCTGTCTGTGTGTCTGAGGCTGTTATTATTTAGCCACGAGCTCTTCGTGGGTCGACTAGTATGATACAAAAATATCCGTTGTCGTTTGTGAAGCGTCCAAGCCTCCGTTGTTTTACTGCTTTGTACTACTAGAATACTACTTAAGTGTAGTAATGACGCCATCAAGGATGTTACGAGCTCTCTGGTTTCCAAGGGCATTGTGAAAAATTGCAAAAGATACTTATTTTTATAACTTATGTCGTGTTAACATCAGTTTTTGTTGTAATGAATATGTAAGTAGTGGCTTAATTAATGTAATTGGTCATAAAACGTTTCAGCCTTATCTTTTGTTTAAAATGTTTTGAAGTGCCTTTTATTTTTTTTTAAGAATTATTTATTATTCTACTTACTTACTACTGACGCAAAATAAACCATGTAAAGACATGTTTCTCATCATCTTATCCAACATTATCTTTAATCCCCTGTTTTTAACAGATTTTATTTCCATGAAATCTGTCAAGTATTCTTATACCCTGATGATTCATCATCATCATTTTAGCCGGAAAACGTCAACTGCTAGTATTAGGCCTCCCCCAAGTGTCGCCACATTGAGCTGTCCCGTGCGACTCGCCTGCAGCGGATCTCCGCAATCTTCACCAGGTCATCGGTCCACCTAGTGGAGGCCTTCCAACGCATCGTCTTCCGGTTCGTGGTTGCCATTTCGGAACTTTTTGGCCCCATCGGCAATCCGTTCTGCGAGCAATGTGCCCTGCCCACTGCCACTTAACTTTGGCAATTCTTTGGGCTACGTCGGTAAACTTGGTTGTTTTGCCGCAAGACAACAAAGTTAACCGGCATAGCCCAAGCGGATATCCTCATTTCTGATTTGATCACGCAAGGAAACTCCGAGCATAGCCTTCTCCATTGCGCTTTGGGTGACTTTGAGCCTTCTGATGAGACCCACAGTGAGCGACCACGTTTCGATCCCGTATGTAACCACTGGCAACACACACTGGTCATAGACTTTCGTCTTGAGGCACTGCGGTAAGTTGGACGAGAAGAGGCCACGCAACTTCCCGAACGCTGCCCAGCCGAGTCGGATTCGACTACTAACCTCTTCATGACGATTGTAACTATACATATGGCTAATCGTTTCATGCTGACACAGAAACTGCCCCTTGCTCAAGAAAGGCCTTACACTCAAGGCACCCACAGGAAAGTCCGTTTAAGAAGACGACAATCTCCTAGTTTAACTTGCGAGATAACAGTCATAAAAAAAAACGGGCCAAGTGCGAGTCTTACTCGCACACAGGGTTCCATAGCCCCAAACAATATAATGACAATGTTTTGAACGGTCATTCATTAGTAAACCTTCACTCAACCGCAAAACTAAATTTGTTTTTCATAGTAAGTTAATGAAAAACAAAGTTACTGCTGCAGTTTGGTGAAAAAGTCCCATATCTCAAAAACTACATATCAAATCTTATTCAAACCAATTTTCGTTGAAATTTTTTTTTACGGTCTACATCCCCATATTTTTTTCAGATTTTTTCTCCCGTTACTTTAGAAATTAGAGGGGGGGGGACACTCGTTTTACCACTTTGGAAGTCTATCTTTCAAACAATTATTTTGAAAAAAAATGGTTTCAGGAACCTCAATGTCATTTTTAAAGACCTATCTATGGACACCCCACACGTATAGGTTTGATAGTTTTTTTTTTTTTTAGTTTCAATTTCATGTATGGGGGGATATCCTTATCTATATTCTTTTTAAAATTTTGTACGAAAATCATAATGCGGTTCACAGAATACATCTACCTACCAAGTTTCAGCTGTGTAGTCCTAATAGTTTCGGAATAAAGTGGCTGTGATACGGACGGACAGACAGACAGACAGACATGACGAATCTATAAGGGTTCCGTTTTTTGCCATTCGGCTACGGAACCCTAAAAACACACACATGATCGACGACCTTACGCAATGCGACCAGCGTCAAGCAACAAGAGCGCACGTCATTTGCTTCTTCCGTGGTTACCGTTCGGGTTGCGGACTGCAGAGACTCGTTGCCTCGTTTTGTAGCATGTTCTAAAAGACTTCTTTCTATTGTTTTTGCCATAGTCACACGCAACACGTGTGTGTAGCTCTTGGCCGCGGCAAAGTTACTGCATCTAATGTTATATTGCAAACAGGTTGAGTTTTTGAGTAAATCGATTTGATTTTTTTACAATATTGGTTAAAACAACCCATGAAACTATGACAATAATATTTGACTCATTCAAACACAATTACAAATACTTTGGCAGGTGGATAAAATCAGAACTTCCAATTTGATTTTATGAAACATGTTTATAAACAGCGGCAGGTTAACAAGCAGCAGGCATGAGTAAATAAGAGGAAGTCTGAAAATGGCGCCGGAGACTGCAAAGTTGTGTGGTAATCGGTTATCGTGGTATGGACGATGGACATGAATATCGTGTGTGGTATGTGATGCGGGGGAATGAGGAAAATGTTGAGTATAAAATGGCTATGGAGTAGAGAAAGACCAAAGAAACGATGCGGGACTGACTGAAGGATAGTAGGGGGTGAAAAGAGGTGACTGCTGAAATGCTGAAATGACGAATAACACAAAAGTATGGAAGAAAAAGACATGCTGCGCCGACCCCAAATAAATTTACACATAAGATTAGAAGAGATTATTATTAGACTAGAGAATTTAGGACATAAGAGTGATGATGTTTACATGTTGTCTTGTTTTTTGAGGAGCTCGCGTGGCGTCATGTTCGTGAACGGGCGCTTTCAGTTGTGACTGGTCATCTCTTACGTAGCTGCCACGGTTTATTTTAATTACTTTATTTTTGAATTACTGATTGAATCTTTTACTCTGGACGCTCTTAACTTGCCCGTATTTCTACATCGTTCTTACATATTTGTAATTCTTAACATGAATGATGTAACCAAGATTTTGTAACATTATTTTGATTTAAAGGGTGTCCATGGAGTTTCTTGCCCATTCTTCTCCATAGAGATCTACGCTACGGAAAGGGTAAGTACAGTACTTTCACAAGTTATTATGCCTTGTGACTGGGATTGTAGCTTTGCGTTTTAATTTGTTTTTTTTTTTGACTTTCAAAAGTGCCTGTAATGGTCTAATTGAAATAAATGCTTTGAGTTTTGAGTCCGTGCCTCGGAAAGCACGTTAAGTCGTTGGTCCCGGCTTTCATTTGTAGATCTTTCACAGTCAATACAAGCAGTCAGAAGCCGAAAATCTGATTCCCAATCTTACCAAGGGGTTTCGTATTACCCAGTTACTGGGTTGTAGAGGTCAGATAGGCAGTCGCTTCATGTAAAATACTGATACTCAGCTGCATCCGGTTAGACTGGAAGCCGACCCCTACAAAGTTTGAGAAATGGCAGATGATGATGACTGATGATGTTTACAAACAGCGTGTTCCTGTTAATGTCATTAAATTGCCAAAAGATTCTTGCATCTATCAATTGCAAAAAAAAACCGAGCGCAAATGTAAGGCAATTTTAAAGTTGCCTCACAGTTGCGGAGTGTGTAGTCAGCTTATTTGTGTTTTTTAGTAAGTACAAACAGGTAGTAATGTATCGTTTAACGTTTGCAAAGTCAGTTTATCAGTAGGAATAGACACGTTGCAAGGTTGGTACATATTACTGTCAATATATAGTGAGGAATAATTTATTTATTTTGCTGTGTTTTATATGAAAGTGATTGTGCTGATTTTATAGTTTGAGGTTTATGTTTTGAGTAAAATAATATAGCCTAGTTATAAAGTAAGTGCAAGAAAAATATTCGGGTATTTTTATGTAAAATATAAACAACTTTAGTAATATTGACTCCTAAGACAAAGGCACATACATTTAGTTTAGGAGTCAGAGCATTAATATTATTGTGACCTAGTTATAGGCTTTATACACCGTGTAAATCACCTCATCACGAAGCCGTCAACCAAGCATTCTGTACATGAAACTAAATAACTTTACGCAAAAATTATTGCTGGGAAACGACTTTTTTTTGGGGGGTGTAAAATCATGTTTTGTGGTAGAACTCAATGTAACGTGCTGATGGATGGATTGAATAGTGTGGGGATCGTGAAGGTGTTTAAAAGTAAAAATCTTACAATAAAAACTTGTATTTAAAAAAATACTTGTCAAAAAGTTGGAACTTTGACCCCTAATATCTCCGTAACTAGAAGGTTCCTAGGTATGGTGTAGAACAAAAAAAATGATCGTAATTACAGGGATAACCAGTGTCTTTCGGCTTCGTTAAGAGGTGTTTTACACCCTATATGCTCTTAGTATGTGGATCATGTACTGTGATGGGTTTTTAAGTGAAAAAAAAGATTTTTTTAATTATTGGATTAAGAATAACTATCCGCTCACCTCGATCATCAGATTAAGCCGCACTTGCCTATCATGGTTTGTAGATGGATGATCACTACATATCGAGTTTCCTCCGTATCTCGCGATATATAAAGGGTGTAAAACACCTCTTAACGAAGCCGAAAGGCACTGGTTCTCCCTGTCATTGCGATCATTTTTTTGTTCTACACCATACCTGGGAACCTTCTAGTTACGGAAATATTAGGGGTCAAAATTCCAACTTTTTGACAATTATTTTTTTAAATACAAGTTTTTAATGTAAGATTTTAACTTTAAACACCTCCACGACCCCCGTACTATTCAATCCTTCAATCAGCAGAATGTTTTAAGTGCGTTACATTGAGTTCTACCACAAAACATGATTTTACACCCCCAATCAAAAGTCGTTTCCCAGCAATAATTTTTGCGTAAAGTTACTTACTTTCATGTACAGAATGCTTGGTTGACGGCTTCGTGATGAGGTGATTTACACCGTGTATATATTAGCGAGACAGCCCCAACACAAGTTAGGTTGAACTGCGAGATGCCATTCACAAAAAAAAAAAAAAACAACACAAGTACTATTGTAACTTACTGGGGCTGCCTCAGATTATGTAAGACACAATGTTTGAGAAGAAATATTTTTTTTTGTATTTTTTTGTATCTCGGAAAGTAGGTTGAGCCGTTGATTTCAGCTGTCAGTTGTAGATCTTTGACTGTCGTTCCAGTGGTCCGGAAGTCTGACCACTGAGTCTTACCAAGAGTTATAGTATTATTATATCTGTTATCTGTACCTATCTCTATATTTAGGAATAAGTAAAACTGCTATAACGTTGAGTAAATATAAAAACCGGCCAAGTGCGAGTCGGACTCGCGCACGAAGGGTTCCGTACCATTATTAATAAAAAAAGCAAAAAAAAACTTTTTTGTATGGGAGCCCCCTTAAATATTTATTTTATTATGTTTTTAGTATTTGTTGTTGTAGCATCAACAGAAATCCACAATCTGTAGAAATTTAAACTGGTGGCTAACTATCACGGTTCATGAGATACAGCCTGGTGACAGACGGACAGCGAAGTCTCAGTAATAGGGTCCCGTTTGACCCTTTGGATACGGAACCCTAAAAAAGATTGTATTTTTAGTTTTAATGGTTGGTTTATCGAAAGTAGGTTATAATTGGTTGATAGTGTTTTCCCAATATAAGTTTTTAAACTGACATGGTCACTAACACTATTAATAAAACTTACTACGGGATATTTACCATGTGTATTATTTGTTTCGAGTTCCCGATATTTCGGCGCTGTTGCAAACGCCATGATCTACTACTATCCGTGTAATATGTTTATCCGTGATCATGGCGTTTGCAAAAGCGCCGAAATATCGGGAACTCGAAACAAATAATACACATGGTAAATATCCCGTAGTAAGTGTTATTAATAGTGTTTTCCCATCCCTTAAAATACCTTTTTCCTAAAAAGTCAATTTCAGTGGTTTATGATATATTAAATAACTTTGCTTCACAAAGTAAAATAATATGTGTATTCGAATAAAAATTAACTGAAGCCTGAATTTGGACAAGTTAATTTTGTAGATACATTTTGCTGTAGTGTATGAGTATCACGTGCTACCAACATACCAACAAGCACTCCGGTGAATTTTTAAAATGTGTATTTTGTTTATTTCAGGAGTGGTGGAGGTGCCGTTACTATATTAAAACAGAAGATATTTTTGATTATTGACAAAGCCTGAAAATGGATAACATCTCAGAACCAGAGAATAAACTAATAAAATACGGATCAGAAGTAGTTGAAGTAATACGAAAAGAAAATAATCTTGATAACAAAATAAATAGGGAACAAGCCATTGCTATCATAGACAAGTGGGTGAAGACACAGGAGCATTTAGTTAAAAAGGATTATAGTAAGTAACCTTATATTAACAAACTGCGGCAAAGCCCAAAAGGAGGGTTATGTGTTTGACATGTATGTGATGTACAGACTCCAGCACAGCAGGCTACCTGAAACTATCAAATTTTCCCAATCAACCTTGAACCTAATTCTTAAGTGAAATAGTTAAAAATCGATTAAAGAAAATAGCTAGATTGTTTTAGCTAGATGTGCGCCACGTCTGTACAAGCAATTGGGATGATTTGGTTTTTCAACGGACTCATAGCAAAATGGTCAGCATAAAACATAACTAAGTACTGTAATTCTTATGGCCTAAGAATGCCAGCTAGCAACGTAAAAAATACTATGTTCGTTCATTCGTTGGCACATTTTGTAAGCTAAGTATTAAAATTGTAAGACTTTTCCTCAAGCAAGATTATATTATTTAAACGGCCTGGTAGACGGACTTAATTTACCTACAAGTAATTTATGGTCTAATTATAATCATAATAAAAAATAAACACACAGCAATTTACTTCTTTTTGAATTCATTGGGTAAACCACTTGAACAAGATTTATTTTCATTTGTTTCTAAGAACTGCAAGAAATTGGGGTAATAAATAAATATTATTGGTTTATTTCCGTCTTCCCCACCGGTCTGCTACCACTGGTGGTAGTTGCCACTATTAACTAATTGAAATAAGGATGGCCTGTCTCTGGGAATCATCATCATCATCAGCCTATAATGTTCCCACTGCTGGGACACAGGCCTCATCTCTATGAGGAACGGGCTGTAATCCACCACGCGGGCCCAGTGCGGGTTGGTAGATGTCACATGTCTTCGAATTTTTAGTTCAAGGACATGCCGGTTTCCTCACGATGTTTTCCTTCACCGTTTTTGAGAGCAGCGGTAATGAAATAAATTACACAAAGTAATGCGCCTGTCTGGGTTTGAAACCACGGCTTACTGCTCGTAAGTCGGGGCTGCCACCACTGGGCCACCGCTGCTCTCTGGGAATAATGGGTGACATTCAACTCACAAGGGATCCACCACCACTGATCATCCACTGGCTCCTAAAAGGCTAATCAAGTTTTTGATTTAACTGGTGTCAAATATAATATAAAGGTGTGGGATTGGTGGCCGATAAAAAACCACAAACGATTAAATTACTTGACATACCTAATATTTCACAGCAAATAAATGCCAGTCAAAAAAAGAAGGTCATCACGTCTCTATAAAAATAGTTAGTCGCATTAGACCAGATAGTTTGTGTTTCCAGGTTTAAAAAACCAAATTGCTCTGCCGGCTTCTCTGTTCCCTGAGCATTATGATCTGGATCTCTTCAAAGTTTGAGTAAATCGGGTTCTTCTGGGCAAGCGTGCTCAACTCCTGGCCGCGTCAGCGTTTCACAACAAGCGAGTTGCGTTTACAAAAAAAGGTGTTGCAGCCACTTTGATAGGTCCCACTCATAAAAAAACCTTGCTTTTCAAGGCTAGGTTACGCACATATTTTTTTTAGTAAAATTTTACCGGCCAGCATCTAAAAAATAAACAAGTTTTTGGTATAACTTCTTGTCAAAGAGTTTTTATTAAAAAAAGCTTTTTATTATCTAATAGCGTCCCGCCTGCTGATTTCTGCAGGGTTTCATCATCATCATCATCATCAGCCTATAATGTTCCCACTGCTGGGACGCAGGCCTCCTCTCTATGAGAGGGAGTGGGCTTTAATCCAACACGCGGGCCCAGTGCGGGTTGGTAGATGTCACATGTCTTCGAATTTATAGTTCTAGGACATGCCGGTTTCCTCACGACGTTTTCCTTCACCGTTTTTCAGAGCAGCGGTGATGAAATAAATTACAAAAAGTAATGCGCCTGCCTAGGTTCGAACTCACGGCTTACTGCTCGTAAGTCGGGGCTGCCACCAGTGGGCCACCGCTGCTCTCAGTGTTTACTGTTTGACAACCTTGGTAGTTTTACTCATTACCTGCTTCTCCATACAAATGTACATAACATCACGCATGTAATCCCCAAATTAGTAGGCAGAGATAGGTGTACTTACAAAATAGCATACTCACAATTTGCCAGTTATGTTTAAGTCCCCTGTAACATGGGTCGAGCCTGTTGTTATCATCCGGGAACTAATCCAAACTCCGTGACTGCTATTGAAAAATTATTGTTGGGAAAACCCAATTACACTTTGCCCGACCCGGGAATCGAACCCAAGGCATCATGCTCAGAACTCGCGCTAGCGACCACTTATAGTCCAACGAACCTTTGGGAACAAATTCTCCCCGAATGATCATAAAGTGATGTGCAAGTGAAGTGACATTAATAACGTAGTTTTAAGTTTCATATACTAACAGAATTGTTGTTATAGTAGTATGTATATTTATCTATGGGTCTTTGTAACCAGATAATAAATCGATTATTATTATATTATTATTATTATAAAGACCGCATCAAGTTATTATTGCATCGTAGTTAATAAAAAACCGGCCAAGTGCGAGTCGATCTCGCGCACGAACGATTCCGTACCATTATTTCTAAAAACGAGCAAAAGATCACTTTTTTGGATGAGAGCCCCCTTAAATATTTATTTTATTCTGTTTTTAGTATTTGTCGTTATAGCACTAACCGAAATAGGTACATAATCTGTAGAAATTTCAACTGGCTACCTATCACAGTTCATGAGATACAGCCTGGTGACAGATGGCCAGCGAAGTCTCAGTAATAGGGTCCCGTGTCACCCTTTGGGTATGGAACCCAAAAAAACTATGCGGTTACCTAGATGGACAGATAAAGCTATTTTTGAATTCATAAAGTATTAATAATACTAATACTTTAAGGATGCAAGAAACAAATACACACATCAAAAGTGTCTAGGGATCAAGCATTTTTATGCGGATTTCTTGAGATTGAGATGTGGCTTTGTAATAAATTTATGATTTTATAAATTTATATGGATCCTTTTTGGTGCATTTCATAATTTGAATCAGGAACTGTGAATCAAATTCGAGTAAAAGATGAAAATCAGCTGTCAATATTTTCCCTATAAAAACATACAACGCATTGAAGACATTATTAGTGCTACTGTTTCCCTACTACTGATTAAAACCAACGTTATTATGGAGCGGCGACGTCATTTAAGCAGGGAAGAAATGCTCAGAGCCGTGGGAATGATAGAAGCTGGTTCCCGGCAACGTACTGTGGCTTTAGCTCTGAATACAAGTCAGAGTGTTATCAGTCGACTTTGGACACGTTACCGAAGCACTGGTACCGTGGCTGAGCGCCATGGAGGACGGTATCGCTGCACCACACGGAGACAAGACCGATACATTCAAATCTTAATTCGAAGAGCTCCAACAATAACCGCCATGATGTTAGCCGTGAGGCTTCATCACTCTTCAGGGAACTTAATTAGCGACCAAACAGTCAGAAACCGCTGGCATGAAGTGAACCTTCATTCCCGAAGACCGCTACGGGTACCACCTATAGCAATGCACAATCGTAGGATTCGATATCAATGGGCTCTTGAACACAGAAATTGGGCAGAAGAACAATGGCGTTTCGTGTGCTTTTCTGATGAGTCTCGTTTTGGTATGAGACCGGATACAAGACGTATACGACACTGGAGAACCCCTGGACGCCAACAGCGATTAAAATCCTGCCAGGAAGTCCATCCTTATAGTGGTGGAACCATCATGGTATGGGCGGGTATTTGGATCGGCGGAAGAACTGAGTTGATTTGGATCAGAGGCAACCTCAACGCTCAAATTTATGGTGAGACGATTGTATCAGACGTCATCGTTCCTCTACAAGTGCAAATCGGTCCCTTATTTCAGTTAATGCATGATAATGCACGACCGCACACCGCAAGAGTTGTAAGACAGACTCTCGCCGCAGCTTACATCAATGTCCTGCCCTGGCCTGCTCAGTCGCCAGACTTGAACCCGATTGAGCATGCATGGGATATGCTACAGACAAGAGCTCTGCCGAATATGGAGGGTATCCAGTCGCAAGAAGACCTTTTTTTGTTGTTGCAACGAACATGGGCGGCCATTCCACAGCGTGATTTGGATGAACTCATTTTGAGTATGCCTAACCGATGTTCTTGTGTTGTTAGTGTTCGCGGTAGAAACACGGATTATTAATTGTTTAAGTTACCCAATAAAATTTTAAAGAAAACTGTTATTTCAGTCTTTTTTTCGAACTTTAATGTTAGTGGTTCAAATGTCAAAAATCCCTTTATTAGAAAATGGCAAATTTCTTTATTAATGCAAAGGTGACTTGGTTTATCGTTACTGTGACAAACGAAAACACTTTATTTGATGAATCCTTAAAGAAAATTTTAATTAATATCAATCAGGAGAAAAGTTATTGCAAAAATATATGTTGATCCCTAGACACTTTTGATGTGTGTAAAATAAAATTAAAGTGTCACTTTGTAATTTTAATATACCTTTTTTTATTATAAAGGGTGTAAAACACCTCTTAACGAAGCCGAAAGGCACTGGTTCTCCCTGTCATTGCAATCATTTTTTTGTTCTATACCATACCTGGGAACCTCCTAGTTACGGAGATATTAGGGGTCAAAGTTCCAACTTTTTGACAAGTATTTTTTTTAAATACAAGTTTTTAATGTAATATTTTTTCTTTAAACACCTCCAAGACCTATTCTATTCAATCCGTCCATCAGCACAATGTTTTGAGTGCGTTACATTGAGTTCTACCACAAAACATGATTTTACACCCCCAAAAAAAAAGTGGTTTCCCAGAAATAATTTTTGCGTAAAGTTACTTAGTTTCATGTACAGAATGCTTGGTTGACGGCTTCGTGATGAGCTGATTTACACGGTGTATACAGTATGTTAGGTTAAACGAGGGACATATTGAGGGAGGGTATTCAGTATTCGATTCTCGTCCCAAATATGTAAAAAACCTATAACGTATATAGAAGAATTTTTAATGTTTTGTTTAGTGCCTAGATATTTTGGACTGTCCTAAGCCAGGTAAGTTTAAAGTATGAAGGGAAAATGGATTATACCTAAGAGTCATTGACCCGCTCACATGTTCTGCGATAGTATTAAGTCGCTAGCGCAAGGGTGTATACACGTTGCGTGACATTTGCGAAAATTTTGGTATGGTTCTGTCTGTTATTTATCAGTGTTTATTTTTTTGTTTATATTTTTATTAGTATCATGTTAGCATGTACTATTATGGGTTTGAATATGTCCCTCATTTAAACTAACATACTGTATAAGGTGTAAACCAATCCTTTACGAACCCGTCACCCAAGCATTCTGTACCTCAAACTAAGTAACTCTACGCAAAAATTTTTGCTGAGAAACGACTTTTATTTTTGGATGAGTAATCACGTTTTACGGTAGAACTCAATGTAAAGCATTCAAAACATTGTGCTGGTGAATGCATTTTTTTTTTAAACACATTTATAATAAAATATCAGCTCATGTCCCTTACATTTGGATCGAATAGGTATTGAAATTTTGTATGGGGCAGCAGATATTTTTTTCGCTATTACAACGTTTGTCCAATGGAGAAACATGTTCAGTTTGAGGGTCTGTTCAGTTTGACAGACCTTTCCGTTACACCCTGTATACGACACTTTTAACAAAAAACTTTTTTTATTTTATCTGTCTGTCCGTTTGTTTGTCTGTCCGGTTGTCTCTCTGTCTGTTTGTTGCGGCTTATATCCGAAAAGGCTGGATCGAATTTTGCGGGACTTTACTGGCGGGATATAGCTGATGTTAGGAGAAGGCAAATTTATTTTAGAAAAATGTTTCGTGTAAAAATAAACTCTTGAAGTTGTTAACAGAATACGATTCAAATGGGGAAGTAATTTTTTTTATAATAGTTGCACATGGACAAAGGTCGCAGGGCACAGCTAGTTACAAATATAATAGTGCCATATTTTTTAATCGTTTCAATTATTTTCTTGACTTTTAACCTCTTTGTTTTTTCTAAGAACAACAATTTTAAAACAATTAACTTCAAAATTTGTACTAACGTTTTTCCTTATGCGAATTTCAGGTAAAGCCTACTTAGAAAGATCTTTAATCACCTGCAAGGGTTCCCTAGAAAGAGTGAAAAAACAGATAGACAAAATAAGCACATTGAGAACATTGATGCCGAAATACTTTCAAACTACAAAAATTCTTGAAAGTGAGATTGCACCAATTTTAGACAGAGGGTAAGTACCTTATATATTTTTAAAATTACCTTCTCTGTTATGATTCAAGCTACACAATAGCAGACCAATGCTTGCACTGACTGGACAGGTCCACTCAAATCTGTGCGATTCTTTTTTCAAAAGACCATCTTAGACACTGATATGCTCCTCATGTGAGTTGGTTAGAGCTAAGTCAGAGGACTCTGAGTCTGCCCATGGGTGGCATAAAAACTCTGACACCAGGTGAGGCATTCACCACATGATGAAGATGTGAGTTGGTTAAGATTATGTCTGGACCTTAAAAGAGATCATAAGATCTCTGAGTTCGTTTCAGCTGTTTCTTAGCAGAATAGACAGGTACGAAACACCAGCCTCATCTAGTTTCAAAAATGTCGACGTACATGACGTAGGTACAAATTCTCTAGCGCGGTATGGTCGTCGACGAACTCTAGGCCTGACATCTCCCGTCACCATTTCGACGACGAATTATGGCTTGAAACAAATTCTTTAAATTATAATCAATAAATCTCGACTGAGAGTTTTATGGGCTTAAAATGTATAATATTGGTCTAGTTTTAAGTATTCCGCTAGATCCTTTTTGTTCCTCCAGAGGAACATCACTTTTTTGCTTATCGGCCCGCTGTTCCTCTGGTGGAACAACTCGTACGAGCAACTTTAAACCCTTATCGTACGTAAAGTAAGGTTCTAATTCGTTTGTAAAAATTTACGTCTATGGCCAACTAGAGTTCGATTAAAATGAAACCATCATACCAACCTTACAACTGCACAAAATTATTTAAAAAAAAAAGAAACGCGTCTTTGTCGACTGTCAAAATGCGTCATGGCGGCCAGTGTGGAACGGTGATGTTTTGTTTTGGAATGCAGTGAAATTTTTGTGTTTTGCGTTGTTAAACTTTGGTAAGTAAATGTATAGTATGTTATAAGTGTATAATGTAACTTTTTAGATAGTCATTTGCTGGAAAAATTATCTAAAAATTATGTTTTTGACCCAAAAATTCCTCCAAAAATTCCTTTGTTGTGAAGTTGGTCAGTCGAAATTGAAAATATGAATTTGACTCTTTTACAATGAAATATGGTCTTGGAAACATTAGCAAAAAGCGAAAAAATAGTGATAATTCATTATTTAATGCATTCGAGGCATATTTATTCATATTTATTGATATTTCAAGTATTTTCATGCATTGAACTGCGCAGTTAGAAAATGGCCGATTCTAATAAGACGTTTGAATTGGAATCTTGCAAGAATAATTTATGTAGGACTCCTAAAAAACACTGTCATTAGATTACTTGTATATTTGTTATGCTAAATCTAAAGTTTCGTGTAAATTCATTCAGTAGTTTTACCAAAAAAAAACAAACTACGACAACAGTATGTTTGCGGTGAGCTCTCTGATTTCTATGCGATGTTTATAATTCTCAAGTAGTTATGAAACAGTTGTTTATATTGTAATACATGGTCTCGTTAATCAAGAACCCGAAACTGTTTACCGTTTGAGATAAGAGCTAACAGAACTCGCGCGATAAGCATTTTTGTGAGCGCCGGCCACTTGACACGCGCGATGACGTAATTATGGGGCCGAAAGGGGTCCGCGCGATGACGTAACTCAGGCCGCTCGAGTACCGAGAGGTTAAGGAATTGAGTGAAACTACTAATGATTTTCATAATTACAAGAGGTTAAATAATGCATTTTTATAAAATTACATGAATGGCTGAATGAAAATAAAATTCCTTTGCCTATTTCGTAACTAAGCAACCTAAGCAACGGGCTGTCCTGTCACTGACTGTCACATACACAATACTCGCAGTCAATTCACAATTTTTTTGTCTGTTGTTTTTTATCTATTTTAATCGCCATTGCTCAACCATTTGGGACGAATGAACTACTGGCGTTCCTGCAGCACAAGTTGGATGTGATGGACGAGGTGTCCGCAGTCCAAATCTGCGCTACGAACTTCAGTGAAGACGACATTGCTGCTGCGAAACTGCTGCTGTACCGGTCGCTCATGAAAAGTGACCAGATGGTGTCCCGCCAGCGTGATAGGACTAAGAACAGCATACAGGACATCATCACACTGCTAAACGTGACTGACCCTGACGACGTGCCGACGTTCGTGGCGAAGGACTTGCACAAGCTCCCTCCCGTCACATTCGACCACGTCGATGTAACTAGCCTGATGTGCAGAAGAAGTTAGATGCATCCCAAAGGCACCGATTCGGGCTGATGATGGTTTCGTGACTGTGTTGAGGAGGAAGCGCCGTCAACGAACCAACAAGAACAGCTGCGGCAAGGCTCCTTCGGAGCCCAACGTGCCTATTAGTACCGCGAAGCCGAACACTCCGGTATACATCTACCGCCTACACAACACCACTACGGCGGAGGACATCGTGGAGTACGTGCACCAGGAGATCAAGTACGTAGCGAGAGTGCAGCTGCTTGAGTCGCGCCGCAACGTCAACTTTGAGGCGTTCGTGGTGCGAATACCAACTTGTTATCTGCACCTCGTCTTGGAAGAGGACTTTTGGCCGCAGGGAGTGGTGTTCCGTCACTTCCGCGGGCAAGTGCCACATGAACGCACAGTGACGTAGTGTGCAAGTGAAGTGTTACTAACATATGTTGTTTTAAGGTTTTATTTACTAACACAAATTGTATTTTATCATATGTATTTTAGACTGTAAGGTATATATCTATGGGCCAAAGTAGCCTAAAAATATATAAATGCTGTGTTATTCTGTCTGTTATTTTAATCTATTTAAAAGTTTAAAAACATCTATGTGCTTGCAAAGCAGTAACTTGTTTTAAACTTAATTCTGTGGCTATGTGAAAAGTAAGTATTATATATTTACTTCACTGCTGCCTCATGACACAATATTATTGTTGTCCATGAAATATTTAGGTATTTATTTTATAACAATATGTTTATTTATATTAATTAGATCCTCAGAAAGAAAGCCTGTAAATGTGAATAAAATCTTTATCCCGGGATAGTCTAGTTAGCTTTGTTAATTCTCTCGCCTGTCGTGCTTTTTTTAAATTATCACTTTACTTAGCTTCTTCTAATAAATTTATCTTTATAATTAACCGAGCAGCAATTTTCAAAATTATTTACATATTAATTCAAGAATTTACGCGCTAAAATAGTGGCTTTTGGATTTGACAGACAAAATCGTGGCTGTGAGTGAGGCTGTCAGCGAGTTCGACGCTGTTTTTTCTTACGGAATACCAAAATGTATGAAGAACTGTAAACTTGCTCGACGTTGAGTAGTTCTAACTCACGACCGTCACAGCTTAGAGCGCTAGTGTCGCTATTATATTACCAACCTGTAGTTTCGTCGCTGGCACAGCGCTGCGCTCAAGGCTGTATCCTTAGAGAATAGCACTGGCTAATATTACTTACCAGCTTATAACTATTTCATCATCTGTATTGTCTTCTTAAAAATAATCAAATAAATATGGGAAATATAGATCATTAAAGTAAAGAGGCCTTTCACGAAGTTGACAACCAAGCATTATTTTCATTGAACTGAGTAATAATCGGGAATCTTTTTTGTGTATAACAACAACAACAACGGGTAGTGCGGTCGTGTGACAGGAGCGGGGCAGCGGGGTGCACGAGGAGCGCATTCCGCAGGCTCAGTATTCTTCGGCGGGGACAGCGACAAAACTGCTGACGAGAAACTGGCCGATGATACATCGAGGCCTGCTCCACGACGCATGTTGACGTTCGATGCACCTGACGGTGCCCAGATACCGTTGCCTTTTGACTGGCTCAATGAGTGGCTCATTGACTTGGTTGCGTAATTCAGCGACGGCATTTTGGGATGCATCTAACTTCTTCTGCACATCCCCTAGGCTTTCTTTAAGAAGAACGATGTCCTTCACCAGGCTAGTTACATCGATGTGACGGGAGGTAACTTGTGCCAGTCCTTCGCCACGAACGTCGTTCTTTCGTTCGTAAATTCTTAGTCCCATCACGCCAGCAGGACACCATCTGGTCACTCTTGTCGACCGGTACAGTAGCAGCTTGGCAGCAGCAATTTCGACTTCACTGAAGTTCGTGGCGCAGATTAGGACTGCGGGCACCTCGTCCATCATATCCAACTTCTGCTGCAGGACCGCCAGTAATTCATTCGCCACAAGTGGTTGTTCCATGGTTCCAAAATTTCGATATTAAGACGCGTATAAAATCTCGGTTTACGGTAGCGATCAATGAAATGCGCTCAGGGGTCATGAAGGTTTTTAAAGTAAATACATATCGAACGCATAAATGCTTACCACGGATTCAGTATAATATCATTCCAAAACCCCTATAAAGAAACTTATCATCGTAATTTTGATTTTGGTGAAAATGTGTATGAAACAACTGTTTCTTTTTCAATTTCCGATGAAACCTTTTTATGTTTGTGTGGTAACCGTTTTAGCATCGGAGACCAATCCACCTTGTATATGATTGGATAATAGATTGCATTAGCTAACGACTTCATTTTACTTTGGCAGGCTCTTCGCATTGGTACCAACTCTTACCGATGAATACCATCGGGTCGTCATCATCAAGGTCAAATCCAGCTCGGACGTGGGGCAAAACGACTATACGTTGCTCTTCAAACTGTTTGTAGTTGTAAGTATCAAATGGATAATTATATAAGCTTAAATATTGTCCACTAGGCAGACTTTAAACTTATTTTCGCACTACCCCGCATCGGACCAGCTTCTTCTCCTGGAAGTCTGCTATCTAAGCACGAAACCGGTAGACAATTCCTACTCAGTACCTATCACTTCCAGACAGATTTGTTAGAGGCCTGAACTACACATGGTGTTGTCATTGGCGATTGGACTCTAGTCCCTACTCCCGATGTGTTTTCAAAACTCATGAATCCGAATTTAATAGCGCGCAGGGTTCATTTCGAGCTACTTTCGGACGGGCCCGTATCTTCGTCGACGGACATAAAGTGTAGGTCCAGATATGTTGTTTTTTCTATCCTTCTCTGTCTGACTCCTGGGCAAACGCCTCTTCCACTTCCTCAACGAAAACTGTTCAGTACATCCCGCCATCTCTTTTGTGGCCTACTGCAACCCCGCCTCACTGTCTGAAGGCACACGTTTCCTGCTGTTTTGACCTACAGTTTGTCCACGTGGCAGACATATCTTGCCCAGTCCCATTTGATTTAGGCAGCCTTTTGAGACACGTCAGCTATATTTGTTTTGGAGTACAATGTTGCTTCAGACCTAGAATACTGTGCTTCATAGCAATGGAGTCCTAATTAAAACTTTCGTAACGAGCACGTTAGAAAACTTTAAGTTTGGGCTTCTGGATGTTAGACAAAGACCGAGTCAGTGCATCATAGGTTAGGATGGTTACAGAATCCAAAATCTATTTGTGTCAGTTGAGAAGATGGAGAACTCGTTCAGTGTTTATAACTAAGCGAAGCCCTAAAGAAAAAGTTTTGTAGAGCGCCGTTTCTGTCATTCTGCGACTGCCTTTTTATAAAAATATATGTGACAGATTTATGACCAAGTACTGGATATTATTGGAGATAATTTTCCGTGGGATCCTAGCGAGGAAAACTTTAGATGTCACCGCGATTCATGGCCATCTTGGCCATTCTCTGTTCAGATGTATAACTGACAAACAAATGAACCGCACAAATCAAATATAGTGAACTGCGCACATCCCACGTACCAATGGGTTGCTAAAGTAGATTTTTACAAGTTCCTGACTTCAAAAAAACTTCAAAAAAAAAAAACGATCTAGAAACCGCATGCAAATCATCTTGCATCTAATCATTATGGTAAATCCATAACAGTTAACATAAACGTTAATAAATTAAAGTAACCTATAGAAAGTAACTTACCATAAACTAAAAAATGGCGTCAAAAACATCCTCCTCAACGCTGCCGCTGTGGCTGTGAAGTGTTTCACCCCTATGTATAGTGTACAGGGGGAAGCGCCAGGGTAGTAGTAGGGTAGTCCGTAAAATTCAAAACTTGAACCGTATGTTGAACAAAATATGATTCTGATAAAAAAAAAAACGTAACAATTTTGCGGGCTACCGTAGCGCATCCTCCTTAAGGATCAAAATAATCAAAGTCTTCTCATTTCCTTTCCAGGTTGCTGAATATTTAAAAAACACTGACTACTGCAGAGGATTCACACTTATCAACGATATATACGACACTAGCGCGGCAGATGTTCTGTCGAAGCTGAACCTAGTTGAATTGCAGCAGTTTATTCCCGTTATTACGGTAAATGAGCTGATAGAAAAAAACTATAACGATCAAGTTTTTATGAAAGCTATTGAATAATAATTTAGGAATATCTATTCCTAAATTAATATTCAATTACTCAAGACTGATGACAGAATACTCAAGACAAATGGAGAATACTACTTATAATGAATGTTTCTCTTCACCCTGCGTGATAACTGGCATGCTCATAGCAAACCAGCACATATTATTGCAATGGCACTATTGCAATAGTGTTGGTACTGGGTCAAGTACTCTAGCACTGAAGCGTTAGACCAAGCAAAGCACCCATGCCCCAAAATGTAAGGTTTCGACTTTAGTAATCCTACTAACATTATGAATGTGAAAGTTTGTGACGATGTACGGATGTCTGAATGTTTAGTTCTTTTGGTAACTCTTTAACGCAAAAACTACTGAATGGATCTGGATGAAATTTAGCACAAGGATAGATAATAGTCTAGAATAGCACATAGTATACTTTTTAACTCGGTAGTACGGTCACGTGGGGCAATTACCGGGCAAAACGTGGGCGAAGCCGTTGACATAAGCTAGTACATTACATGTTTGTCTGGTTTTTAAATATTTTTTGTTTATGATTGTTACAGGAAGGCTACGGTACGAAAATAAAAGGAATCATTTTTTTAACTGGCTCAAAATTCATTGATGGCTTCGTCAAGATTGTCAAACCGTTCTTCTCTGAGAAGATTGCTAGCAGAATACATGTGGCAACTAGCATTGAGGGTTTGAAACAGTTTCTGCCAGTAGATATTTTACCTGAAGAGTATGGTGGAAAAGAACAATCGATTGAGATTTTGCACAGTAAGTGATTTAGACTAATGGACACAGAGACTGCTTGACTGACAGACTTACGGACAGAACGAATCTATACGGTACCTTTTTTTGCCATTTGGCAACAGAACACTAGAAAGAGCTGCCACTAAGAAATTGAAATGTTAAAAACCAATAAAACTTGGTCTAAAACCTCGAAACGTTGTATTAAATCAATATAAAAACTATAGTATAGAAGTTTGTCAATACGCAATAATACTATGGTTATTTCAATTTTACTCAAAACGGTGAAGGAAAACATCGTGAGGAAACCGGCAAGTCCTAGAACTAAAAATTCGAAGACATGTGACATCTACCAACCCGCACTGGGCCCGCGTGGTGGATTACAGCCCACTCCCCCTCTCATTGAGAGGAGGCCTGTGTCCCAGCAGTGGGAACAATATAGGCTGATGATGATGACTATGGTTATAACGCATACCCTTAATCCTTATACTAAAGCCTATGCTTTAAAAAAAAAAAAACATAAAATTAAGCGACTGCATGCTTTTCGACCGTTGAAGTTATCCACAGTCTCACACAACAAGAATTTCATTCGGAGTTTCAAATATTTTTATATTTATAAATGAATAATATTTTACCCAAGATTTATCGTTTTATTAGCATTATTCATTCATTTATTTATTTCATTTATTATTCATTAATGGAATATTTATAAAACGCCAAGAAGGATTTGCAATAAAATAGTTTGTCATTTGAATTTATATTATTCTTCTTTTTCTCAATTTTCAGGTAATCTAGTCAAGACATTAGCTTCAGATAGCCACGTAGAACTCATGAAAGAGATGAACAAAGCCTGCACAGATGAATCGAAGAGACAACGGGACAAATTTAACGAACAATACATGGGAATGCCGGGAACTTTTAGAACTTTAAGTTTGGATTAAATGGGACTTAGAATTTTTTATTGTGATGTTTTATTATTAATGATAAATGATGTTTATTTTGCAAGTAGGTTTTTACAAACACTTTTACACGTCATTTTTTTTAAGCTAGATGGGGCAGGTGTTTCGTACCTGACTACTCTGAGAAATTAATTGCCGATCTCTCACATCCACAATATACATAGATGAAGAGGGAGGATTTTGTACAGAAAGACATAAGTGAAGAAAGGGCTTGTGAATCATCGCATGAATGGTGACAAAGAAACAAAAAAAAAAATCTTAGTCTGCTGTAGTCCCGATCATTTCCTTTTTTTCAGCAATTAATAAATAAAGAAATTGTAGCCCACCAAAATTTAACATAAAATTCCCCATATTCATAGAGAAGAGGCCTGTGTCCCAGCAGTGGGAACATTATAGGCTGATTAGGCTATGCTAACGAATTCAATATTTTGTTTTTTTCATGTTTTTTTTATTTATTTTTTATGAATGGCATCTCACAGTTCAACTTATGAGGTTGTCGTCTGCTTAACCGGGCTTTCCTTTTGGTGACTTAAGTGTAAGGCCTCCAGCCAGGGCATAAAAACTTACAAACTAAGCGACTACACGCTAAGGGCACCCCCTGCGGGGTACGAGCCTTGGCTAAGGGCGTCGCTGGGGGAGGACTGCATGAGGACAGGCTGGATCTGAATTATATTGTTATTTAGGGGCTGATTTAGAACTACTGGCACAGCATCGCGGGCTGGCTCGAGCGAGGGTCGGGGAGGGCATGAACCGGGACGTCGCGTCAGACCTCGACGGCAAGGTCGGAAAGACGGCGGCTTGCGTCTAAACTTTTTAAGTTTGCTACTAACTTTCTTTGCTACTTTCCTGGAGGAGGGTGATAGCATCATCGGGGGTGACGAGAGTGTGCCTCGGATTACGGTGCTTAATGGCATTATCGAAGAAACGGATGGATCTTCATCATCAATTTCTTAGAAGCAGCCTCGGCAGTCTAGATTTGTGCCCGCTTCATGGCAATAGGCTCGCCCCCTATAATATGAGACTTAAATATAACTGCGGAATTTGGGCATGCCTTAAGTACAACTTTGCCTAACCCTTCGGGGATTATATGCTTGACGTTATTATTATGTTTTCAACAAAATTGTGGCTGTGAACAGTGTACAGTGTTTTGAAGGCACGGTTGGCGCAGTGCTTGAGCGATCGACTGATGCGCTGCGTGTCGCGGGTTCGATCCCCGCACGGAACAAATATTTGAATGGCCTACAGATAGTTGTTCCGGGTCTGGCTTTTTTTGTCTGTTAGTTTAAATGTTTGTAAACACACCCACGATAGATACAGGTGAAATTCCTAGTGTGGAGCAACATTTAAAAATTTCTTTTATTTCTCTACTTTTATAATTATCCAGAAACCTGTTATTTCCTTTCGATTACATCATTAATAATAAGTAATATTATTTCTTACTGTAAGAACCATCTTTTTTGTCCGCTTTATTTCCCCAGACAATTTATTCATGTGACTATATAATTTTTCACTTTGTTTTGCAAATATATGTATAGGTAGTAAAAAAACATCCTGTTTGCGAGTATGTTTGATATTATGGAAATTATCCAGTTACGTTTAGTTATGTTTTTTGAAAACATTACTTGTACCCAAACAAGAGGACAGAGATCGAATTGATGGGCTTGGAATAGAACGTAGACCTATATCATCTGCTTAGGCTTTTCCTATCCATGTTGAGTTCGGCTTCGGAATGAAGCTGAGTACCAGTATTTTACATGAAGCGACTGCCTATCTGACCTCTAAAACCCTGTAACTGGGTAATACTGTACCTCTTGGTAAGACTGAATGTCAGACTTTTGGCTTCTGACTACTCTTAACGACTGCCAAAGATCTACAAATGAGAGCCGGGACATCGGCTTAACGTGCTTTCCGAGGCACTGAGGAAACTCAGTATGTAATTATGGCCACCCATCCACGGACCAACCTCGGCAAACAGCTTGACCTTGAAGATGTTATTATTTAGCCACGAGCTCCTCTGCTAAGCCGCAGGCATTACTAAAGAAGTAATTTTTCTCATCGTCATTGAAGATTATTTATATGAAAAAGTTAAGCCCGCGTATCTTAATCTTCCTCCTATTATTAATTGGAAAGCAATTAAAACACTTTGATTGTTTTAGAAACTGAAACAATGGGTTTAAAATTTAATTGCAGTAGCACAAAAAATATTAATTAATTATAAAATTGACGGTAGTCTGTTCTCAAGCAGTGTTGCCATCGTCTGCGTCACGTTTTTCCCGTTTTTGCAACATTTTTCATGAAAATGAAAAAAAGTGAAAATGTTTTTCGAAACAGCGTCTTTTGCAACTACTTCATTCGAGTCCATGACCTTTAGAACCAGTGGGGCAGTGGAAAAATAATTCGCAACAGCGTGTGTCGCTACAGCGTGTGTCGCAACAGCGTGTGTCGCAACAGCGGCGTTCGAAACAACATAGGGGACCCCTGTCAAAGATCTACAAATAACAGCCGGGACCAACGGCTTAACGTGCTTTCCGAGGCACGGAGGAAACTCGGTATGTAATTATGGTCACCCATCCACGGACCAACCTCGGCAAGTACGGCTTAACCTTTAAAATCGACCCGGGTGGCTGTTATTATTTAGCCACGAGCTCCTCCGAGGTGCTACGGAAACCTTTCTACGCTTATGAAAGCCTCTCTAAAATTGTAGTTCAAATCTCTTTGCTGCCTTTCGATTCAGGTACAATGACCTTGAATGCCGCGTTGGCTGTTATTTTGCACTTAATTAGTGTTATTTAGTTTTATGAGTATGTTTACCTTTTATAATTATTGTTTACCCTAAAAATACAAATAAAAGGTTTACAAAGTCTGATACCTCGTAGGCTTTTTATTTTTCACATGATTTCTGCTATATGTGTTTGGCTAATCGAATAAATAATTTCAAACGTCTGTCCTGCCTCCTGGGTCTAGTGATCTCTACCGATGACCATGTGAGGTTCTGGGGTCGATTCTCGGGTCAGCCAAATTTTACTGGGTATTTCCATCAGGAATTTCTCAGTAGCAGCCACGGAGCCTAGATTTGGGCCCGGTTTATGGCAATAGGCTCGCCCTATATTACGTGAGACCTAAAACATAGTTCTGGTGAAATGTGGGTGTGTCATTACTTATTAAATTATAAAATGTATATTAAGGTATATTTTTTTATATTAAATTTTATATTATTATTGGTGTGTGCTTGCTGACATGTGACATTAATTTGATGTAATGGATTCCTTGTTTATATAAACTTGAACACTATTGTAAAGAATCTGGTTCTTCGAACCTAACAGACAGATGTGTTGCTGGGGAGTTTGTTCCGCTACTTCTTCTTCCCAGCCAAAACACTAGGAAGTGGCGAAGGGCGGGCGTTTTGGGGGACTGTCTCTTGTAATTTTGAAGTTGAAAAAGTGGTGATTATCAGCCTAATTTGAATAAATGACTTTTGATTTTGATTTTGAAACATCACTTATCGGGGTAATTTGGGACAAGAGGGACAGCGATCAAATACACGCATACTATGACGCATGTAATAGTAAGTTAAAGCTGATTGATTACCCTCAGGAATTTGGTTTATGCAGTAATGGCCACTGTAATAATACTAAGCATAGGGTAATTCTTGACCAGATGTATGAAACTATTGTAACTATATTGTCAGACGCTGCGGTACAGTGCGAAGTAGAAACTCGGTCTCTTAGACATTTTGACGCTGTTGGGTGGAACAAGCACGTGCGTGACGCCCACGCGAAGGCGAGGCTTAAGTATGAGCTATGTGTTTGGCACAATAAACCAACTTCGGGCGATGTCTACAACGACATGTGCTTGACTCGAAAGGTGTTTAAAAGCAAACTAGTGTGGTGTCATACTCATCAAGAACAAATTAAGCTTGATATTATAGCTTCTCTTCATAATGCCAATAATTTTCAGAAGTTATGGAAGGCTACCAAAAAGGTTGATCTTAAGCCTGGCCTTCCTGTGAGTGTTGGTGGTGTTGATCAGCCGGACAGTTAAAAATGGAGTCACCGCTGGGCTCTTCGTTGCGAGGGCTCGATGACAGATGCTGTCGTGAATCTGATCTCTGATGAGATCTGATCTTCGGTTTTGGCTAAGCAGGTGTCAACCATCATTAAGAAAATGACGAGAGGGAAGTCCCTGGGTCACGATGTTTTAAGCATCGAGCACTTGCAGCATGCCGGTGCTCACATAGCTAGTGTGTTCGCTATGTATTTGTCACTCGCACCTTCCCTGTGATCTCTTGCAAACTATTGTCGTGCCTATTGTTAAAAATAAAACGGGTGACGTTGCTGACAAGTGTAACTATCGACCCATCTTGGCTACTATAATCGCGAAGGTACTCGACAGTCAGTTGGACGCGCGGTTGGAAAGCTTTTTAAAATTACACGACGCACAGTTAGGACTTTGTAATGATCTTGGCACTGAAAGTGCGATTCTCGCCCTCAAGCATACGATGCAATACTACACCAAGCGTCAAACACCTGTGTATGCTTTCTTTTTAGATCTTTCTCGTGCCTTTGACCGAATGTGCCTTTGTATCTTAGAGAGGTTATGTCGGAAAAGCTGCGGGAATGAAAAGTGCCATCGGAGCTGTTGTGTATCTTCCAGTATTGGTATTATCACCAGACTAACAGTGTGAGATGGGCTGATGGGCTGTCTGTGTCATATGGGTTAGAATGTGGGGTAAGACAAGGAGGGATTATGTCACCAAAACTGTTTAACCTGTATATAGAAGGTCTAAGCATTGAGCTCAGCAGCAAGTAAATCGGATGTCGCATTGATGACGTTAGTGTCAACAACATCAGCTATGCTGACGATATGGTGCTGCTGAGCGCTACAGTTAGGTCGGTTACTGCTTAAATGTTGTGAGCGCTATGCTCAAGATCATGGCCTAGTTTATAATGTCAATAAAAGTGAGTTCTTGAACTTTAAGGCTGGCGGTGATAAATTTCCTGAGTATGTGCCCCCGATCAAACTAAATGGGAATGACTTATTGCGAGTGTACCAGGGCATTATGTAACCGACGACCATAATGACCAAGTGGACATTGAGAGGGAACGTAGGGCGCTGGCAGTCCGCTGTAATATGTTGGCTCGCAGGTTTGCACGCTGTAGCAGGACAGTAAAAATAACGCTTTCTAAAGCTTATTGCCAAGTGTTTAACACGTGCAGCCTGTGGACCAACTATACTCAGCGGGCTATCAGCGCCCTACGGGTCCAATATAATAACGGGTTCAGGATGTTGATGGGGCTGCCCTATTTCTACAGCACATCAGGTATGTTTGCGCAAGCACACGTTGATGGCTTCCACGCCATCGTCAGACAGAAATCTGCCTCTTTGCTCTGCAGAGTGCGGGGCATCTCCAACTCCATCCTGAAGACCATAGCAGGCAGGTACGATTCTCCTTTGTTATGTGATGTTGTTCAAAAATGCATTTTGAACAACAACCTGGTTGCTAAATAGATACATAACTAGTTTACTATCATAGGTATAAGTTATCTTTTTGTGTACTTACCCATATGGATGAGGCTTATCCGAAATAAAGTTTTTTTTTAATTAGGTTTATTTCTGCCTAGCCCTTCGTGGAGTACAGCCGTGATGTTATGTTATGTTTGTTAAAAAAACAGACTTTTGTATTTATTTGTTGGATAAAACGGACCTTTAAAAAATAAAATAAAAGGGCCAACGATGTAACAGGTAAGTAAATAATTATAAACTTTAACTTAACTCAATTTTATGGAACTAAATTCAACTTAATCAATAATTTAATGGAATTGATATAATTTGCATTTAATAATATTGTATTTAAATGGAAAATAATTTAATTAATTTGTTACCCATTAATGACAGCCATCACAGAACGCTCTGTACTCTGTAAAATCTGCTGTCTACCATAGTCATGAACCATTAGTCTGTTATCCTTTTGTTAATATAAAATATGTGGATATTGGTATGGGTTGCATGCCTGATAACTTTAGCTTTTAAGGATTTTTTTGTTTTCTGTTGCATGTAACTGTTTTATGTCCCTAAATAAATAAATAAAAGGTAAACTTAAAATCAAATCATACTAATGAAATGCATTATCTATTGACAAGGTGTTGTTTTGCATCCTCGTTAAAATTCAGGAGGTTGTCAGAAAAGACATGAATAATCAATTTAAATTACCGGAACTACTTAATTATTAATAAACGCTGATTTTTTTTGGTTGTTTAAGTTTGTCAGTTTATCAGAATAACCCCTTTTTTTTTTCGGATGGGAAATCATCAAATGACTTCTCCCGCTCTGGGCGGAGCGGGAGGGAGTGTCAGACTTGTACTGACTAAAACCCACCCATGTTCCTTCTTCGCCCTTTGTGTTCCAGGGCCGCGGTATCTCTTTCGAACAACCCGCAGGTCAGAATAACCCCTTTAACGTGGTTTAGGAAATAAGTAATTATCGAATAAACATTTGAGCTTTTTTTATGTGTGATGGCGTGCTTATGGAGCGAGAATCAGACGGGCCGCGTTTAAAACACGGGTGGTACACACCTGCCAATTTTCGTAAACAAGAAAAAACATAAAAATATACCTGCCCATTTAATTATTGATTCGAGAATCATTAGCATAGTTACCTCTTTGAATTTGACGAGGATGCAAAACAATACCTACATTGTATATAAAAATGAATTTTCCTTGGTCACGCAATTACATGAGAACTACTTAACCATTTAATTCATCTTTTTTTTAAACGATTTCTAATACTTTGTAAAAGGTTTTTAAGTAGGTAGTAGGTAGGTAGGTGGGTAGTTAGTAGTGGGTAGGAAAAGTGCATTGCAACGCATGCTGGGATCAGCTAGTGTGAATATGAATAAATAATAACAAACGCTTGATGAAAAACAAACGACAAACGTCAGACGTCAGACGTTTATAATGATTTATTCAACTAGCTGACTTCGTCTGCAACAACATTTTTCAATTATGTATCGGGATGTTTTATAGCCTTCATCGATAAATGAGCTATCCAACAATATTTTTTTTTTTAAATTCGAACTAGTTCCCGAGATGAGCGTTTTCAACCAAACAAACAAACAAATAAACTCTTCATTTTTTAATATTAGTATAGGTTAGCCAATCGTGTAAGATGATAGTGACAGAATTATTAATTTTATACAAAAATATCTTAATATGGAGTCCTGCGTGCTATGTTGTCTGTTCATTACAAGAACTGAGGATGATTCTAAAGGCGCGTAACTCTTAGCCTAGTTTTGGACAGACTCAATTGTGATAGCCATCAACACGATAACACCCCTTGTGTTACAGACATCGAGATGTAAACTGCAGCATGTACCCGATAGCCGAGGTCATGTTTAAGGGTTCAGCTGCCTCATAGGTCTAGTGTTCTCAACCACGACTGCTGAGCCTAAGGTCCTAGGTTTAATTTTCGGGTCATACAAATTGCTTTTGTGTTTTTCCATTAGATACGTTCTCAAAGGAAGTAAGATGATGGACTTATGCAAGGGGAAATCCCAAACTTTAGAACGCATCCGTTGCTACGTCTTTTTATTAGGTTGTAGGTTTATTATACTTATTTTTTAATGAATACCTGGTTTGTGCATTATGCATGAACAGTTTTTCGTTCTTCTTTTCATTATCGATGCAAACTAGTAGCAGGTCACAGTCCAGTTTTATATAAAACTTCGAGGAGCGCGTGGCTAAATGATACGCACGGGTCGATCTTCATCATCATCATCATCAGCCTATAATGTTCCCACTGCTTAGACACAGGCCTCCTCTCTATGAGAGGGAGTGGGCTGTAATCCACCAAGCGGGCCCAGTACGGGTTGGTATATGTCACATGTCTTCGAATTTTTAGTTCTAGGAACATGCCGGTTTCCTCACGATGTTTTCCTTACACAAAGTAATGCGCCTGCCTAGTAAGGTACGAACCCACGGCTTAAAGTCAAAGTCAAAGCATTTATTTCAATTAGACCATTACAGGCACTTTTGAAAGTCAAAAAAAAACAAAATAAAACGCGAAGCTACAGTCCCAGTCACAAGGCATAATAACTTGTGAAAGTACTGTAGTTGCCCATTCCGTAGCGTAGATCTCTATGGAGAAGAACGGGCAAGAAACTCTATGGACACTCTTTTAAATCAAAATATGTTACAAAATCTTGGTTACATCATTCATGTTAAAAGTTACAAATATGTGAGAACAATGTAGAAATACGGGCAAGTTAAGAGCGTCCAGAGTAAAAGATCAAATCAGTAATTAAAATAAACCGAGGCAGCTAAGAGATGACCAGTCACAACTGACAGCGCCCGTTCACGAACATGACGCATGTATCAGCCATTTTTCAACTCAACCATTTTGAAGGGAACTAAACGACCCGACACACCTTACTGCTCGTAAGTCGGAGTTACCAACACAGGGCCACCGCAGCTCTCTCTCGCTGGTCGATCTTCAAGGTTAAGCCAATGTTGGTCCGTGGATGTTGACCACCCATTGCATACCAAGTTACCGCAACGCCTCGGAAAGTACGTTATACAGTTGGTCTCGGCTTTTATTAAATTTGTAGATCATAGACAGCCGTTCACAACCAGTCTTACCAAGGGGTAACTTACCAGTACTAACTGAGTTGTGGAGGTCAGATAGGTAGTCGCTCCATATAAAATAATGGGATTCAGCTGTAATCGGATAGACTGAAAGCCTTAGTGTGGAAAAGGCTAGGCAGATGATTTAAATCCTTAGATCCGAATGCTTTTCAAGGGAAGGTCCATTTTTTTTTTTTTTTTGCGGATGGGAAATCATCAAATGACTTCTCCTGCTCTGGGCGGAGCGGGAGGGAGTGTCAGACTTGACTGACTAAAACCCACCCATGTTCCTTCTTAGCCCTTTGTGTTCCAGGACCGCGGTATCTCTTTCGAACAACCCGCAGCCCTGGCAGGCATCGGCCCTTTCGGACCCCTTCCGGTTTGCTGACATCTCCTTGAGGCGCGCGTGGAACACGTACGCCCCGTCGACACGGCCTGTCGTCATGAGACGGACGGACGGTGAGCTAGCCCATTACTCACCGTCCACAGGCTCGCGCCTACGGTGGCCGGGTGCCACTGGTTGCCCCCCGACGCCCGGGGCGTCTCCCGCGGCGGCTGGGACGTGAGGTTCTCTACCTCTCACGTTCCGCCACCTCCTTCGCTAGCATGACTGCTTCGCAGAAGGAGGCGACGGCTTCCCATTCCCTCTCGCTCCGGACCATGGATTGAACCAGGGCTGGACGCGAGAGGTCACCGCCGCCAATCGCCGCTACGAGGACACGGCGGTGCTCAGCCCAAGCGGGGCAGAGCTCCACGGAGTGCTCCACCGTGTCCTCCGGCCGATTCTTGCAGTGGTAAGGGAAGGTCCCTTACATACAATTCGTGAATGAAATTTGAATCGCATTTGAATTCCTTTCATAAAATTTTCCTGTAGTAATAATAGTAAATTACCTTGACGTGATTAGCAATTTTAATTGTTTATTTAGATTTGCCATCTCAAAACGTAAGCAGCAATTGATAACTGATATCATAGGCGCGTGTAGAAATATACCTAATTAAAATCACTAACAAAGTATTTTGTATGTTTGAGGAAAACACTTTTTTGCAAAAAACTGACTTCAAAACAAAAAAGTGAAAAATAAGTCTAGCATTGGAAGTTAGTGGTTACAAAAGTGAATCAAACAAACAAAAGTCACCGACCTCCGAAGCTGAAGTTATTTTTCACTTTTTGGTTATAATGTCATTATTTTTTTAGTTGTGATGTCCTACACAAATTATTGCTCATGACGTATGTATTTTACTTTATTAACTACATGTCATGGTAATAGGCTTTACCTTAGTTAAATTGTATATTAAAACTGGATAAATTCAGGTGTATAGTACCCTTTCAAAGCATACTGCCGTGATGTTGTGTTATGGAGTTCTGTAAACAATATATTTCCAAGGAATAAGGGGATGATCACTATTTTTTTTTTCTTTGTCTGTCGGGTAGATTATTGAAAAGTATGGACACGTATTTTTTCTTTTTTCACGTAGTCATAAAGTTACGGAGATGTATTGAGTTGAAATGACGCATGACGTCACGTGTAGGTAATCTTTATACCTACTTGTGACGTAGTGAACCCCCACTCTCCAACTTTAATGAGTTTTAATTACGTAATTTTTTTGACATTTTGATACTTAAAACAAAAAATACGTGTCTAATATTTTTGTGTTACCTGTCTGACGGACAAAATAGAATTTCGTTTTCTTTACCCAGTCTTCACCCCCATTGTTGCAACCACGACAGGTTTACTGACTGTTTTTGAAGAGTTACTATGTATACAATATATCTCCGAAGATAAGCATCAGATACTCACTAAATTTTAACCTAAAGACTCCGGAACAATACTCTTCCAATTAAAAAATAATCAGCGAAATCGGTTCACAATAATTCCGCGATCATCCCTCCCGGCGGTTCGACCGAGGAGCACATTCTCCTCATCAAGGACCTCACCGTCCTCTTTAACTTGAGCTACTCCGTTATCATGGCGGGCCACCTCAACACCAAACACCCCACCTGGAACAGCACGACGACCTCTGCCAGAGGAAGATACGTGTACAACCTGGGCAAGTCCCTCAACTTTGATCCCATCGTTCCTCTGGAGTACACACATGCGTTATTTACGGCGTGCTGCAAAGAAACGCAATAGTGAGCATCGTTTTGATCAATGCGCTGGCTTCCAGCGTGAAGCGATGACGGGTGTGTTAATCTCGAAATAAAAAAGGCTTTCGACAAAGTCTGACACAACGCCTTATTATACAAGCTGTACAAACTAGGAACGCCAATGCCTCTCCTCTTGCCTTACTTAGTTCACCAGCGATATCCCCAAGAGCAAGAAGGCTCAGTTAGACGACACGGCCATTTATTACACTGACCGCAGTCACGACGCTATCTACCGGCCCCTCTACTGATAAGGCACCAAACTAGTGAATCAGCTCGGGGCTGACACAATTTAAGGCAATGCGGTGCACATGGAGTCACGATCTCTGCAGGGCGGCTGGCAGCACGTGGGTATGAGTTGCTAAGAATCGAGCTGAGTGGCTTGAAATTGAAGGGCCCTATGCAGCAGTGAACTGCTGTAGTCTTATGATAATTTAGGACGAATATTGGTTTTAATGTTAAACAAATAATGAACCAGCATTCAATATTGTACACCTTATAGGTATGTTACAGCGAGCCTTTATGGAATAATCATAAGAACTGATATTTCACCTGGGAAAAACAATAAATTAATTTGAATGTGATAATAATGACGGAGAGCAGCGGTGGCCCAGTAGTAGCAGCCCCGACTTAAGAGCTGTAAGGCGTAGGTTCGAACACAGGCAGGCGCAATACTTTGTGTAAATTGTTTCTTCACCGCTGCTCTCAAAACGGTGAAGGAAAACATCGTGAGGAAACCGGCATGTCCTAAAATTAAATGTCGAAGAGATGTGACATCTACCAACCCGCACTGGGCCCGCGTGGTGGATTTCAGACAGGACAGCCCATTCCTTCTCATAGAGAGGGGGCCGGGTCCCAGCAGTGGGAAAATTATAGGCTGATGATGATGAAAAGCAACTTTTTGACCATAAAAAAATTACTACTGCTGACAACTTTTGCTGTCCCAGAGAAGGCTGTCTCCTGATTTATTTAACAATCGTTATCTACACTTAGCAATCGCCACCCATAAATCGCTAAGCGACGTCAAGGGAACCCACTAGTGCTAAAAGTACTTATACTTTTTTAAATATACCTACCTACAATATTAATATACGTACATACGGGTAGTATAAAACTCGATGACCATTTTCCTTCATTTCATTATTGATCAAACTTTAGCGCGGTATTGTTGGACTTAAACAAAAAATGGAAGAAGTACTACCTTGTCCAATTATTGAGTTTAATGATAATCAGTTGTTTACTGTGAGACAATGTTTTGGTTATGATGATTTAAATAAGTTGAAGCAAGATATAGATCAGTTTCAAGATTGGATTAGTAAACAACCTCATTTTCGGCGCAAGGATTTTGGTACGTATTTTCTTTCTTTTTAAACAAGGTGTTTTGCATCCTCGTCAAAATTCATGATGTTGTCACAAAAGACATAAATAATCAATATAAATTACGGTACTTAGTTAATTATTAAAAAAACACTTTTGTTGTTGTTGTTTAAACTAGTCAGTATTCCAGAATAATAAAAAATCCAGAATAACCCATCTAACGTGGTTTAGGGAATAAATGTTCGAGATTTTTTATACCTAATATTGTTGTTTTATCTCTGGTTATAATTACATAAATTATTAATTTTATCTTTGACATTATATTTTTTAGTTTTGATTTTTTACAATTTATATGACATAAATTATTAATGACCTTTTTATATCCGTTTGTTTCTTTTCTTTTTATTTAAATGTAGAAAATAAGAAGACATAACATTATTAATCTTTTTAACACAACATTTTGTTTTTCTTTTTAATTTTTATTGCATTATTTATAGAAGATGACATATCGTTTTATAATAATTTGATTTTCGTTTAATTTTACCTTTTTTCTGACCTTTTGTTCTATTGTATATTAAATCTCCCTCTCATAGAGAGGAGGCCTGTGTCCCAGCAGTGGGAACATTATAGGCTAATGATGATGATGATATTAAATATTTCAAATTGTATGTGGATTAATATCGTTTTGAATTTGGTATTCTACATATACTTATGTGAATTATTAATGGATACTTTTTATGTAATGGTTTCGATTGTAATGTTTTAATGGTACTGTTTTATTTTACAATGCACATTAATTTTTTTAAATAAATTACTAACGAAATGGTAAGGTTCAAAAGTTTCCTTTACTTCAACTACAAAATGAAGGATTGATAAACAAAAACCGGCCAAGTGCGTGTCGTACTCACACGCACACAGGGTTCCGTACCACCAAACAATAAAATAAAAATTATTTTTATATGTAACAGCAAAACTAAATTTGTTTTTCATAGTATGTAAATGAAAAACAAAGTTACTGCTGCAGTTTGATGAAAAAGTCCTATATCTCAAAAACTAAACATCATATCTTATTCAAACCAATTTGCGTTGAAAGTTTTTTTTACGTTCTACAATCCTAAATATTTTCAGAATTTTTATCCTTTAACTTTAGAAATTAGAGTGGGACACACACACACACATTTTACCACTTTGGAAGTGTCTCTCGCGCAAACTATTCACTTTAGAAAAAATGATAATAGAAACCTCAATATCATTTTTCAAGACCTATCCATAGATACCTCAACCGTATGTGTTTGATAAAAAAAAAAATGAGTTTCAGTTCTAAGTTTGGGAACCCCTAAAATTTATTGTTTTTTTTTCTATTTTTGTGTGAAAATCTTAATGCGCTTCACAGATTACAGAATACATCTACTTACCAAGTTTCAACAGTATACTTCTTATAGTTTCGGAATAAAGTGGCTGTGACATACGGACGGACAGACAGACAGACATGAGGAATCTATAAAGGTTCCGTTTTTTGCCATTCGGCTACGGAGCCCTAAAATGGATTGAAATAAAAAGAGACTTATATTAGGATACTACTACTTGTATTGGAGGGCACCGCGTGGAAGGTCACCTATGCGTTGGACCGACCAAATCAAGTCTGTTGTGGGCGGTCCCGTGCACGAATGTACCCGGATGACATCGAATCGGGCAAGGTGGCGGGACATTGTGAGACGCATTACATCTGCCACAAATAGTAGCAACACTCCATGACGACCACGACCGCTCTGACAAGAGCGTAACGACTAAGAAGAAGACTTATACAAGGTGTTGTTTTCCATCCTCGTCAAATTTTAGGTGGTGGTCACAAAAGAGATAAATAATCAAGTAAAATTACGGTACCTAGTTAATTATTAATAAACGCTGATTTTTTTGGTTGTTTAAGTTTGACAATATTTCAGAATAACCCCCTTAACATGGTTTAGGGAATAAGAAATTATCAATTAAACATTCGAGATTGTTTGTATGTGTGTAAGCGAGGTTATAAGGCAAGAACCAGACGGGCTGCGTTTAAAACACGGGTGGTTCACACTTACCAATTTCCGTAAATAAGAAAAAAAAAACGACCTACGCATTTTATTATTGATTCGGGATGAGAATCTTTAGCAAAGTTACCTCCTTGAATTTGACGAGGATGCAAAACATCACCTTGTATTAAAAAAAAGGATTACTGTTTTTATCGTAACTAGAAAAAAACTTCAGTAATTAAGTGACACGGTAGTAGGCCAGAAAATTTTGGACCCAAGTGATATTACTGCCTCGACTGCCGCGTTGGTCTTGTGGTCGGAAGCGTGACTGCTGAGCTTTGAGGTCCTGCGTTCGATTCCCGGAGCGGGGAAAGTGTAATTGAGTTTTTCATCAGGAATGTCAACAGAAAGTCTGGATGTGTGCCCAGTTGATGGCAATAGGCTCACCCCGTATTTCATGGGACTTAAACTTAACTGACGAAATGTGAGTGTACTTGCTAGGTATAGGAAAAAATCTAAGGAAGCTGGGACTGGGTTTTATGTTAATTTTGGGTCGCTGGTCTAGAGATTGCGAGCGCCACCCGTTGTTCTGAGTTCGATTCTTAGGTCAGGCAATGTGGTATTGTGGTTTACGTTTGAAATTTCTCAGGAGTTCGGATTCTGGATTTGTTCTACGTTTGGCTGTCCTAAATGCAGGACTGCGATCATCTCATTAGTGGAATTAGGGCCTGCTTGTATTGTGAATAGGTCTTCACCTAGTAAGGAGCGTACGCCTTATAGGTATGATTGTAATTATGTCTCATCAACCATTCATTTAATTTGCGAAGGCAGGAACTTGGATGTCATGCGTAACAAATCTTCTATACAAATAAATTAAATTGAAATGTCTGTTTGTAATTTTAAAATAACAGCTTTTCACTGAATACACATGAAAGCATGCACGATACTTATGAGTGTCACGGTTTTTTTTTTTTTTAATTTTTGTCTGTCTCTCAGTTTGTTCCGGCTAACCTCCGAAACGACTGTACCGATTTTTATGGGACTCTTACTGACAGATAGCTGATGTTATATGAAGTGATTCAGGTGGCTTTTAATTTAGAAAAGTTTAAGATTCCGTGCAAAACATTAAAATCCAAATGTCAAAGTGTGAAATTGTTGTCAAAATCCGATTCAAATAAGGAAGATAACGTTTTATAATAATTTCACGTGGACGAAGGTTGCGGGTAACAGCTATAATACTATAATTATGACGTTTTAAGCAATACATATTGAGTCAAACAGTAACTGTTCAACTAACAAATTGTGAAGAAAAAGAATCGCTATGACTTTGAAATTGTTAATGTTCTACATTTTAATGTATCTTTACAAAATCAAAATAAAAAAAAACCGGCCAAGTGCGAATCGGACTCGCGCACGGTGCTTTCCGTACTATTATTTATAAAAACTAGAAAAAAAACACTTTTTTGTATGGGAGCCCCCCTTAAATTAATTTGTTGTTATAGCGTCAACACAAATACATAATCTGTAGAAATTTCAATAGGCTAACTATCATGGTTCATGAGATACAGCCTGGTGACAGACGGACAGCGAACTCTCAGTAATAGGGTCCCGTTTGACCCTTTGGGTACGGAACCCTAAAAACAAAAGTCATATTCAAAATAGGCTGAAAATCAGCACTTTTTGAATTTAAAATTACAAGAGACAGCCTCCCAAAACGCCCACCCTTCGCCACTCAAAGAAACGATGGATGGACTGTGTGAAGGATGATATGGCAAGAAAGGAGGTATCTGATGAGATGAAGAGTAATAGAGAAGTATAGAAGAAGAAAACAAGCTGCGAGAATCTATACATCTTCTATACGTACATACAAATAAATAAAATTGAAGTATCTGTTTGTAATATCAAAATTGAAGTATCTGTTTGTAATATTAAAACAAGCTGCGAGAATCTATACATCTTCTATAGTACATACAAATAAATAAAATTGAAGTATCTGTTTGTAATATTAAAATAACCGCTTTTTACTACATGCTTATGAATGTTTATACGATACCAACTTAACTTTTTTTTTTTTTGTCTGTCTGTTTGTTCCGGCTAGTCTCCGGAACGGCTGGACCGATTTTGACGGGACTTTCACTGGCAGATAGCTGATGTAGTTAGGCTACTTTTATTTTAGAAAAAATCTAATATTATAAAAAAAAAAGTAATGTGTCCAAGTACGAAAAAAAAAACTGTTCTGTTAAATTCCACGTGGACGAAGTCGCGGGCACAGCTAGTCCTAAATAAATCGGGCAGGATAGTGATGGAAATGACTCAATAATTCTTGTGGTTCTTTCTGTTTACTCCAATAACTAAAGCAACAAAGTTATAATGTACGGTGCCTACAACCATTGGCTCTTACAATGAAATTATGTTGAGATCTTTAAAGGACAACCAGCGATAAAAAGATCGTTTATCTTTTAACTTGAAGTTTAATCTTTGGCAAGAAGTAATAAAATTATTTTAAAACTGGGCATGCTTTGATGAAGATATTGCAAAGAAAATAGGGAAAACACACTGAAACGGGATTTTTTGAATTGTGGTTTGTCTACAATTCAGAAAATCTAGTTAAAAAAAACCATGGCAGAGGAAACTCTTTTGGGTAAGCTTGAGTTAGTTGAGTCACGAACATGCATTTAGGAAGGGTGGTGATTAATACTTGTATTTACATTACTAGCTGTCCAGCGCAACTTCGTCTGCGTCACATTTTCCCCGTTTCAGCAACATTTTTCATTGCTGCTCCACTCCTATTGGTCGTAGCGTAATAATATATAGCTTATAGCCTTTCTCGATAAATGGGCTATCAAACACTGAAAGAATTTTTCAAATCGGATTTGTAGTTCCTGAGATTAGCACCTTCAAACAAACAAGCAAACTCTTCAGTTTTATGATATTAGTATAGATGTCACTAGACTGGAGGAAAAATGATCACCATAATATTATTCAGAATGGCCCGGACAATACAACAATAAACACATCTAACTAAAAATACTCAACAATATACTGGATTGTTTAGTCTTAATATATAAAAAAAAAACAGAATGTTTTATCCAAAGACATTAGCATCGTCGTAGGTTTTTACTTGTAGTTCACTCACAATTATGTCAGTAATATTTGAGTCTCATGTAGTATAAGAGAAGATCCCATTTCCAGCAACCAAAAGTAATTCCTCTCGAGAAAACTAGTAGTAATTTAAACTATTGTTTTGATTACTAGACTTACGCGACATTGTTTGGTCTCATTCTGTAAAAATTCGAAATATAATTCTTTATTTAAACTTCATGTTTAATGGTGGTACATAAATTAAAAAAAAAATACCTTTGTTTCCCTTGAATTAACTAATCTATATATATATTTATATATGTCGGAGACAGTCATTAGTACGGACATGAATCGAAAGCGCGCCAAAGGCGACCTACTTACCAGTCTACCCACACCCAAGCGCGCTTACTACAGAGTCGTGATGTTTCGAGCTCGCTGCGAGGAGGACAGTCAGTGTCTGATCGCGGCGGAGTCAAGACGTCCCGAAACTGTAACCCGATTCATTGTGCCTAGTGTTACTGTCTTGGATTGTAATTTCAAGTAATTTGTTAGTTCGATAAAAGCAGTGTACTTTATGTATAGAATCTGGTTCTTCTAACCTAACAGACAGATGTGTTGCTGGGAAGTTTGTTCCGCCACTTCTTCTTCCCAGGTAAAACACTAGGAAGTGGCGAAGGGCGGGCGTTTTGGGGGACTGTCTCTTGTAATTTTGACATTCAAAAGGTGCTGATTATCAGCCTAGTTTGAATAAATGACTTTTGATTTTGTAGTGTGTGTTTTCATAGCACGAAACCCATGTTCTGCCCACATGAAGACCGTGTCTAACGAAATAAAATCACCTCCCTACGACATATATATTTTTCACAAAACTTAACCTATTAAGGGGTCCATCTATCTCTGGACGGTTCTGGACTCTCCTCCATCGGTTTCCATTTTTATCTATCTTGGACCGTTCTAGTCTACTCTTTCCCTGCCAGTGCAACGATATCGTCTCGCCATCGTTGCAATGGTCTTCCGTGGCGTCTGTTTCCGTTTCGTGGATACCAGTGCAGGAGGCGCTCGCTCCACCTGTTGTCTGTGGTTCTCGCAATGTGGCCTGCCCAATTCCACTTCAGTCTCTCGGCCATAAACAAAGCATCAGTTACTTTAGTCTTCGCTCTAATGTCGCTACTCTTTATGCGGTCGCTTATTTTAAGCCAAGCATACTTAACTCTACAGCTCTTTGAAATTACCTTAATTGACTTTATTATATAATGGTACATAGGCGGACTTAATGCCACAAGGCATTCTCAACCTTTGGGTCAAATTGACAGCAATTAAGTCGTCAATATCCGTAATAAATCCATACTTTTTAGTAACATTATAAATGCGAAAGTCACTCTGTTTGTTTTTTACCTTTTCACGACAAACGGCTGATCACATCGTAATGGAATTTGGCAAGAAGATAGATCTATAGTAGTAGTCACGTCCTAGTGGAAGTGACTACCAGAAGAAGGAAGGAATCGAACCAGCTAAATCCAATTCAATAATCCAATCCAAAAATTATATCTAGTAATTTTATGCTATCGATCGATAGGGTCAATTATACAGATGAAATCTCTCTAACAAACATGATAAATTAAATGAGAGGAAAACCATTAAATCTTAATTTATAAATTGTACATAATTATAAACCAGCTTCCTCTTGAATAATTATGTCTATTGATGAAAACCGCACAAAATCCGTTGCGTAGTTTAAAAGATCTAAGCGTACAGACGCAGACGGTGGGAATAGTTTTATACTATGTAAAGATATACAAGGCGTTGTTTTGCAACCTCGTCAAATTTCAGGAGGTGGTCACGAAAGACATAAATAATCAATTAAAATTACGGTACCTAGTTAATTATTTATAAATGCAGTTTTTTTTTGTTGTTTAAGTTTCTCAGTATTTCAGAATAACCCCCTTAACGTGATTTAGGGACTAAGAAATTATCGAATAAACGTTTGAGATTGTTTGTATGTGTGTAAGCGAGGTTATAAGGCAAGAACCAGACGGGCCGCGTTTAAAACACGGGTGGTTCACACTTACCGATTTCCGTAAAGAAGAAAAAAAAAGAAAAATTACCTACCGCTTTTATTATTGATTCGGGACGAGAATCATTAGCATAGTTACCTCCTTGAATTTGACGAGGATACAAAACAACACCTTGTATATTTTTAATTGTTAATAAGTATATCTTAGGATAAGTTATTTATGTATAGGTATTTATAGTTAGGTAATAAGTTATGTTAGGTAAGACACATAAACACATATTTCTCTTCCCTCTCACACACCATTGTCTACATTTCTTTTTTATTTCTCTTATCATTTCTTTGTTTATTTCTTAAAAATAAGTAATATCTTTTGTACTCAAATATTTTATGTTATTTTCTTTATTTGTTAAAGAGAGAATACACACAATACTACAACCTATTGTGTGTACATAAATCTTTACATAGTATAAAACAAGATACTTCCCGCTGTCTGTACGGCGTACGCTTAGATCTTCTAAACTACGCAACGGATTTTGATGCAGTCATTAAAAGATAGAATGATTCAAGAGGAAGGTTTGTATGTATAATTTATCCCTGAAAAACACATCAAAATTTCCACGTGAACGAAGTCGCGGTCAGCAGCTAGTTGTATTGTAAATAAAGATCACGCATTTTACGGCCAGCTTAGGAAGCGTGTGGGAGCAGCGGTGGCCCAGTGGCAGCAGCGGTGGCCCAGTGGTGGCAGCCCCAACTTACGAGCAGTAAGTTGTAGGTTCAAACCCAGGCATGCGAATTATTTAGTTTCAGACATTTATTTCATCACCGCTGCTCTCAAAAGCGATGAAGGAAAACATCGTGAGGAAACAAGCATGTCCTAGAACAAAAAAATCGAATACATGTGACATCTACCAACCCGCACTGGGCCCGCGTGGTAGATTAAAGCCCACTCCCTCTCATTGAGAGGAGTCCTGTGTCCCCGCAGTGGGAACATTATAGGCTGATGATGAGGATGAAGACGCGTGTTGCACGAGCGTGTATCTTGTGACCAACGCGACAGTTAGACAATCGAAATTCATTCCTTCAGTTCTTAGTTGCGACACCCAATACACAATGGTAGGTACCTTTTTCTGATGATGACAAAAAAGTGTGACGCAATAATTGCCCCTAGACGCATCTTATTATCATTAATAATGGAATTAATGTCTTCTTTGATAAATAATAGTTATAGTATTGATTAATAGTATCATTATTTTAATAGCAACATGTACATATATTATCCATTCATCATTAAAATTACGATTGCAATTCTTAAAGAGGTAGACGTAGGTGGTAAAGTAAACTAACATTTTAAAGGTTAATTTGTCAAGTCGGGGCAAGCTTGGTGACATTGTTTTTTTTTTTTTTGGTAGCCTACATAGTTTCCCACTGCTGAGCAAAGGCCTCCCCTTTCTTCTTCCATACCTCTCTATCCTGAGCGATCTCTGGCCATGTGCCCCGCGAACAGGATCAGATCGTCACGCCACCTTCGCCGTGGTCGACCTCTACGGCGATGTCCTTCCTCAGGCGTCCAGTGTGTTACCATCTTTGCCCATCTCTCCGGGTGCATCCGTGCTACGTGGCCTGCCCACTCCCACTTCAGCCTGGCTGTTTTTTCTCCGACATCAGCTACTTGAGTTATGGACCGCAGCGTGGTGTTTCTAACGCGATACGAACGCGACATTGAATGAATTAATTAAATTTTAATTTGTAATATTTACAATAATCGTTTTATCTACACTGTTCCATATTTAGAAAGGAGACGGGCGAGGCTACATGTATTTTGGGACCCACTCTTAGAGGTAGTTTAATCGATATCTGTTCCTCCCGTGACGACGGCCTCGTTTAACTACTTGATTTGAGTTTATAAAATAGATTTTCATTTGTTTTTATAAATGCGGCTACTTAATAAATGTTAATAGCAGGAATGGTCAAAATTTTATTTTATACAAGGTGTTGTTTTGCATCCTCGTCAAAATTCAGGATGTTGTCACAAAAGACATGAATAATAATCAATATTATTTACGATACCTAGTTAATTATTAAAAAACACTGTTTTGTTCAGTGTTTAAATTTGTCAGTATTTCAGAATAACCCGCTTAACGTGGTTTAGGGAATAAGAAATTATCGAATAAACATTTGAGATTTTTTTTTGTGTGTAAGCGAGGTTATAAGGCGAGGATCAGACGGGTCGTGTGCTTAGTTACCTCCTTGAATTCGACGAGATTGCAAAACAACACTTTGTATTCTTTGAAATAAGGTTCACATGAATCAGGTGTCGCTATGTTTTCATAGGCCCATCTACTATCTTATATATATTGGCATCCTCGTTTCCTCTTTCTATCGGATTCCATGTCTTCCTGGTTTTTACTCCCATTATCATTTCCCCCAGCAGTGGCCATAGAAACCACTCGACCATCGATGCAGTCTCATGAATAGTCCACAGATTACCGATTTTTTTTTACTTACAGATCGAGATTTCCTGGAGCGTTACCTGATCTACAGTAAAGGCTCCATTGAAAGAGCGAAGCAGCGCTTCGATAAGCTATGTACCTTCACCAGTTTAATGCCCGAGTTCCTGCAGAACTATGACATAAAGAACGAGTTTACACCCCTGTTCAATATTTGGTAAGTTTTGTTTTTGAAGTGAAACTTCTTATGCGACTTCCAACAAGTTGCGTTAAACGTTTAACGCTACCATGGAGGGGGAAAAGAAAGAGACAGAGCGAGAGTGAATGCGTGGCACTCGAACGCATGCGTGTAGCATTACTAAGTTTCATTTCTTCACTTTCGCGCGGAGATACCTCCGCGCGGAACACTTCACACACTATTTTTTTTTTGTACTTATTGCCGCGCACTAAGAACTTTTTCCCTATCGTTTTTCCTACAAACATTTAAAGTTACATGTTGTACAAACAGCCAGATGCGGCAAAACTGCCTGTGGGCCCTACAAACATATGTTCAGTGCGGGAATCGAATCCGCGACACGCAAGCGCAGTAACCAATTATTTTTAATGATTCTGATACTTTACATAACTTAACATCACGGCTGTAATCCTCGGAGGGCTAAGCAGAGATGTACACATTTTGCCAGTTATGTTTAAGTGCCATGTATGCGGGGGCGAGCCAATTGCCATCAACCCGACACGAATCAATACTGTGTGGCTGCAACTAAGAAATTTCTGATGGAAGAACCCATTAACACTTTGGCCGACCCGGGAATCGAACCCAAGACCTCATGCTCAGCAGTCGCCGTTGTGACCACTAGACAAACGAGTAATAAAATTAATTTCCAGTAGAGCTTTTTTTTTTATACAATGTGTTGTTTTGCATCCTCCTCAAATTAAATGAGGTAACTATGCTAATGATTCTCGACCCGAATCAATACTAAAATGGGTAGGTAATTTTATTTTTTTGTATTATTTATGGAAATCGGTAAGTGTGAACCAGCTGTGTTTTAAACTGATGTACTGACAAACTCATACAACACATACATACAATAATTAGCTAGGTACCGCAATTTATTATTAATTATTTCTTTTGTGACAACCTCCTGAATTTTGACGAGGATGCAAAACAACACCTTGTACAAACATCAGATCAGCCAACTCAAAAGCAATAGATAAATAAACCGGCGTAGGACAGCAGAAAAAGTATCCTGTTCTTACGTTTTGAATTAAGAACCCAAAAACATTAATGACCAAATTCGTTTACCTGAACTATAAAGCAAATTGTCCCTGACTTTTGGAAGCCCTTGACTTTCGAAATACGTTGACTTTACCTAGTAACATTAATTTGTTCGTGTTAAAATTTTCCTGTTATAAATGTTACAGTCAAAATTGTTAATCGGGCAAAACCACTTTTGACCGGTGTCAGTCAAAACCCGTATTAAGTCAAAATAGCGTTTTCTCTATTAGAAATAGTTTGTTTGAGAACGCCTCAGTTATAATTAGCTAGAATTACTACAACACGATGTTTTTCAAAAGGGTCACAAAAGAAGTAGCATTACAACCTAATGTGTTTTTATGTACTTAAATACTTAGTTATTGTTACTAAAAGAGTTTTAACCGGTCAAAAAAAGTTTTGGCAAATTAAGAGTTTTGACTGTGAGATAAACAAATAATTTACTCAGCAAAACTTTATTTTTTTGCACAAAAAAAAATATGGTAAACGTTTCTCATCAGTAACTAATTTGTATTTGTTTGCATTTTTTTAGTAACACATGCCTCCTACCAAAGCCGTCTTCTGATAACTACCGAGTATTGGTATCAAACTTGACAGGAGCAGATGATAACAGCTTTGAACTGGTCTCATACTACAGATATTTAATTGTGGTGAGTGTCGACATGTTACAGGTCGATCTTTAAGGTTAAGCCGTGCTTGTCGAGGTTGCTCCGTGGATGGGTGACCATAACTAGATACCGAGTTTCCTCCGTGCCTCGTAAAGCACGCTAAGCCGTTGGTCCCGGCTGTCATTTGTAGATCTTTGACAGTCGTTACGATTAGTCAGAAGCCAAAAGTCTGACATCTAGTCTTACCAAGGGGTATCGTATTACCCAGTTACTGGGTTGTGGAGGTCAGAGAGGCAGTCGCTTCATGTAAAATACTGGTACCGAGCATCTGGTTAGACTGGAAGCCGACCCCAAGATGGTTTGGGAAAAGGCTAGGATGATGATGTCGATATGTTACCAGCGTCGACTAGCTGGAATCATAATCTGCCTACCCTTTCTCCAACTATGTTGTGGTCGGATCCCAGTCTAACCAGATGCAGCTTAATACCAGTTTTTGAATGGAGCGACTAACTATCTGACCTCCACAACCCAGTTAGTAATGAAAAGAACGACACTCCTTGTTAAGACATGGTTTTCAGACTTTCGGGCCTCTGACTACTAGTACTCACGACTGTCAAATAACTGCAATGGACAGCTGGTAACCGATACTAATAATAGTAGTACCTAAATTTCGCCAGTTATGTTTAAGAGCGTTTACGCCTTACGACATTTCATACAAACTTTCAAGTCGTTATTTTCCGAAATGACTGAACTGATTTTGATGAAACTTCGTACACATAAGCAGGATACACAGATCTAAAAAGTTACTAAAAAACATTTTCGAAAAATAGTGTTAAATTAGACCGAATTTTAATTTTCTATAGAAACAGAAAATTCCAATTACCTCTTGTTTTAAAACACATTATGAAAATATTTTTAGTCACTTTTTAGACCTATGTATTCTGCTTATGCGTATAAAGTTTCATTTAAATCGGTTCAGTCATTTCGGAAAAAAACTACTTGAAAGTTTGTATGAAAAGCGGTAAGGAATAAACGCTCTTAAGTCCCATGTAATAGTTGGTGAGCCTATTGCCATCAACTGGGCACAAAACCAGACTCCGTGGCTGCTACGCAGAAATTCCTGATGGAAAATTCCAATAACACTTTGCCCGAACTGGGAATCAAGTCCAGGACCTAATGCATCAGTAGTTGCGCTTACAAACTCAAGACCAACGGAAGAGTCATACAGAAAAAGTATCATTGCTATCTTTTTTTGGTCTGAGCCTCATGCCGTCATGATCCAGAAGCGAGCTCGCTTTGGTTCTCCAAGACCAACTGCGCGATCTCAACATCAACGACGACTGCAAAATCTTAACTTTCTTTGTGGAGATTTTCTTATCTTGGAAGAGTACTTTTGGCCTAAGGGAGTGACATGACACACAGTGACATTTACTGGTAATCTTAGTCATGAACTGAACTACCACGCCAAATTCTGCATAGTTTGTTTATAAATTGACATATAAAAGCTCACTTGTCATCTGTCATGAAGTACCTTAAAACATAATCTTAATATACGTCTTTAACATTGATTAAAGTGACATATGACCACTTTAGCATTGATTTAAGCAGAATGCAACTATGGGTTTGACAAAGATAGTTAGTACTAAGGAGGTACCTTATTCAAAGATTCGCCAATTGCGGCCAAGAAATTCTAGGAATACGATTTGGTGGTTGTTTTCAACTGTTGTCATGGCAACATAGGTCAACTAATTTAAAAATGGATTTGGGAAGGCTTTTAGAATACGGGTGATAGTGCACAAGTTAAGATACTATTTGCTAACTCAAATTGTATTTTTAGTATATGTAACTACATTCCAAAATCGCCTGAAAATAAATAAAATGTTATGTCCTACAGATTTTCACTTATTTTCCAGTTGGGCCAGTACATGCTACATCATGACTACTGCAACGGTTATGAGTTAGTTGGAGATACTAGAAACATAACAATGGGAACTGTGAAGAAACTTAATCCTATTGTCATCCACAAGGCTTTGACGCTGATTGTCGTAAGTATTCAATATGTACAAATACATAAAAATAAACACAATATTATGTGTTTATCTAGTCGATTTTGCCACACTGTAAGAAGAAAATCTAGTGAGGAACAGAAGAATACAGGCAACTATCAGTTGTCTGAACTGCCTGCCTGATAAAAATTATATTAAGAATATTTTCGACATTTTACTGGTGTTTAATTATACCTATAGTACCACGAGTATTATCCCCAGTCAGAGAACCTATAATACACACACACATTTTGCCTGTTATGTCAAATTCAAATGTGTTGAGCGGCATGCCTTAGCCTTTTTCCCACCTTTTTTGTTTTTTTTAAACATAGCTCCATACTAGGAACTTCTCCTGTATCGTGGATGAGCTTACAAACATTTAATGGCGTGGGCCCACCGCGGCGCATGCTGTGCACAGGCACGCGGCGCATTTTAGCTGCGTGTATTAATTTGTTTGACAACGTGGGTCTGCGTTTCCACTGGAGTACCTACACGAAGACCCACGACTATGTATAGAATGGGACGGCGCACGGAGAGTCTACGCACGTGCCACTGCAATCCAAAACATGAAACGCGTCAGTTCCACAAGGTGTATGACTGAAAACTGCGCTACGATAACCAAGCTGTACATAGTCGTGGCTCATATTCGTGCACTTCAGTAGAAACGTAGACCCACGTCGACAGCGTTGAGCTATGTAACCGCCTATTCGAGCAAGCCACGCATGTATCAATGACGTCAATTCATGCATAGCCTCTCCGTGGGTTGCAGTGGACACAACCACATACATTTTCACTTACAAAGCTAAGCTTAATACACGTGCATAGCCTCTCCGTGCGCCGCGGTGGGCCCGCGCCTTTAAACCCACATATACAAACAGCCAGTCCCGGACTAACTATCTGTAGGCTATTCAAATATTTTTTGCGTGCGGGGATCGAACCTGTGACACGCAGCGCAGCAGTCGATCGCTCAAGCACTGGGCCAACCGTGCCGTCAATCTGGGCAACTGCAACTGGGCACAGATGACTTTGGTCTGCTAGACTGGGCTATTCTTGATTTTTTTCCTGATAAAAACTACTTATAACTCATCATCAGCCTACCGCAGTCCACTGTTGGACATATGCCTCTTCAGTCGCTCGCCACTTAACCCGATTCTTGGCAACTCTCATCCAGTTGCTACCAGCTACCCTGCTAAGATCGTCGCTCCACCGAGCCTGAGGGCATCCCACCTTACGCTTGCCGATTCGCGGTCTCCACTCAAGTACACGTCTACGCCAACGGTCATCGGTTCTACGGCTAATATGGCCGGCCCATTGCCACTTCAGCTTATATATTCTGTGGGCTATGTCGACTACTCTGGTTCTCTGTTGGATCACCTCGTTCTGGATGCGATCCTTCAAAGAGACTCCAAGCATGGCCCGCTCCATAGCTCGCTGAGTGACCTTGAGTTTATGGACCAACCGTACCGTAAGTGGCCACGTTTCGGCTCCGTAAGTCATTACAGGCAGGACGCACTGATTGTAGACCTTAGTCTTTAGGCTCTGTGGAATACGCGACGAGAAGACCCGACGAAGCTTCCCTTCAAAATAGGTAAATTATGGCTACAAAAAAAAATATTTGAAAACACACATTAAAAAAAAAATACTCGAGGTTGCATTTGACGAACAAGGATAGCCAATAAACAACTATGCAAAAAAATCGTAACTGTTTCCACGATATGAACAATTGCTATAGTATTACCACAAGGCAACCAAACTTAGTCGACGTCATACTTCGTTGCTATTAACAAACAAGCAGGATATAATTATTTGCCTATGGACTATCGTCGTAATTTAAAAAATACTTGTATCATCTTTCCGTCTAATAAGAGATCAGCATGTACTGGTTTGCATAGCTTGATTTGGCGCTGTGCGTCACTGTCAAAGACTTACAAATGACAGCCGGCACCAGCGTTTTGATATGCTTTCCGAGGGACAGAGAAATTTCTTCATGTAATTGCAAGATTAACTACCCCATCAAATCGAAACATTTGAAATCACTCCATTTTCTTTCCAGGAAGCTTTAGGTCAAAGAATGAAGAAGATTCATCTAATAAGCGGCTCTAAATTCTTCGATACGATACTGCTGGTCTTCAAGCAAGCTCTTACCGCGAAACTTGCTAAAAGATTAGTGATACACAACAGTATCGAGTCGCTGTATGACCATATTCCTAGGGAGCATCTCCCGAAAGACCTTGGGGGGAATGAGAGATCTATGAAGGAGTTGTGTGGTAAGATAATATTTTTTTTAGTTCCTTACTTGCCGAGCATTATTCTTGCTACCCAGAGAAGTTATTTTGTTTCGAGTTGATAAAAGATGCTGAAACGTGGGTAATCTTATTATTATCTGGTACATGACATTAATAGGTAACCTTATTATTTTCATGTTTTCGAAGAAACTCGATTTGATGATTTTAGACTTGATATACAAGTTGTAAATGGCCCTTAACGAAGCCGTCAACTAATCAGTTTGTACTTCAAACTGAGAAATTCTACGCAAAAATTAGTGCTGGGAAACGAAATTTTTTTGGGGTCAAAAAGGTAGGGCTAGGTAACACACTCAAAACATTGTGCTTATTGCTGGATTGCATAGTATAGGATGCAGGTTATGGAGAACTTTTATTTTGACTTTCCATAATTATCTCCGTAACTAGACAGTTCCTAGATATTGTCAAGAACCAAAACAAAATATCACAATGACGTGAAACATAAGTGCCTTTCGGCTTCGAATAGGCAATTTGCAGTGAAAATTACTTGCTAGTATAAAAACGCGGCGATGATCACGCTAAGAAGACTAGTGATCACATAATGATGATCATAGCTTTAGATATTTAGCCAATATTAGACCATAGTTGATTAACGAGATTATGTCTTGAGACATTCAGATATTGATCTACACCTGTGTCTTGATTACCTTATACCATTACAACCGCCAGAAACATTAATGTTTTCATTAACCTTAGATAGATAACCATACTGCGAGTTACATTAAAGATAACCATGCGCTTCAAAAGCGCAAGATTTTCAAATACGTCTATTTCAGAAAATAAGTTAAGTTGATTTTTAATAACTTCATCGTTTTAAAGGTTTACTATTAGAGTTAAAATAAAAATACGATTACATTACAATCAGTGCTATTATAAGTTGTTTATTACTGAGTAGTTATTACTGAGACCTCTTAAAAAAATAACAAAAATCAACAGTTTTTCTGGTTATGGGACTAATTCTCCGAAATTATTTTAAAAATTATCAGTTTTTTCTTACTATCTAGTCATTTTTAAACAGTTTGAAAATAATAATCATCATCATACTAAATAGGTTTACAGACAGTCATGACAAACGTCATTCTTGTGCTCGCCTCTCGAGCGCTTCATCTCTTCATGGCTACTAAAGTATTGTATTTAAAGCAAAGAAACACGCGGTAGAGTAGACCGACGTGTGAGTTGGTTGAAAAGCATAAGTTGATACATGCACGGAATAAAAAACGATGACGATATATTGTTTTCGCGTGCGCCTTTGGGGCGTAGGTTATCTTTCTAGGTTTAACTACGTAAAGGGTGTTTATTCTTTTGATATCGTGTGAGTAACTAACTACTGACTGAGTACCTGGGTACTAAGTATATCAAGAAGCCGAGAGGTATTCAAAATTGTGACTAGGCAATGATAGCACGGTGATAGCACCTTGTTATTTTGTTTTATGTGAGGGTGAAGGAAGATGAGGCCTTTCAAGGTGCCTGTAGTTTATTAAGCAGCAAACTGTGAATTATCGGCATTTTGTGTATTTTCGTTGTTATTCTACCATTTAAGAATTCTTTTTTATCCCCAGAAATGGACTTCAAAGAAGTAAGCTCAGATGAACACATAGCGAGAGTGAAGAACATGGAAACCGCATCTACTGACGAATCCTGCAGACAGTCCTGTAAATTCAGTGAAGAGTATTCTGGCATGCCTGGATCATTTAAAACTTTATGTGTGGATTAGGAATTATCTGCTTTTATTATTTTGGTAGTGGGGGAATAAGAGTCAGTAATTAAATTTTGTAATTAAAGTTGCGGATTTGCAATAGAATCAAGAAACAGAAAATACGGAAAAAAAAATCTGTATTTTTTTTTGTGCTAAATGCAAAGAAGTCATTAAGACTCCGCATTAAGTGTTTTCGTTATGGTTCAAATAGGGTCTGCGTAATTTAGGAAATATTTATTTTTTAAACGGCATTTTTGCTATTGTGTTATTATTATGTAATTGAAATAATGATTAATACACATTTCGGAAACATTAGTTATTTGTTTTCTTAAAATCAGTAAAAAACGCATACATACACGGTGTAAATCACCTCGTCACGAAGCCGTCAACCAAGCATTCTTTACATGAAACCAAGTAACTTTACGCAAAAATTATTGCTGGGAAACGACTTTTTTTTTAGGGGTGTAAAATCATGTTTTGTGGTAGAACTCAATGTAACGCACTCAAAACATTGTGCTGATGGACGGGTTGAATAGTACGGGGGTCGTGGAGGTGTTTAAAGTAAAAATCTTACATTAAAAACTTGTATTTAAAAAAATACTTGTCAAAAAGTTGGAACTTTGACCCCTAATATCTCCGTAACTAGACGGTTCCCAGGTATGGTGTAGAACAAAAAAATGATCGCAATGACAGGGAGAACCAGTGCCTTTCGGCTTCGTTAAGAGGTGTTTTACACTCTTTATATATATAATTATCTTTTTTTTTTAAATAAAGAAATGGAACCTTTCAAGACAAATGAACACACTTAAATTGTTTTTATTAATGGTCTTTTATTGACCTACATGTCCTACATTTTGTGCCAACTTTACAATCAAAAATTTTTTTTAATAGATTTTTGCCGGGTAGGCATTGGCCCTGTATTGTGGCAGTTAAATAGGCAGTCGACCCATTTAAAATACAGGCATTCAGCTATATCTGATTAGTCTGGAAGCCAAGCACAACATAGTTGAGAAAAGGCTAGGTTAGGATGATTCGCGGGTCCGTGGACGGTGAGTAATGGGCTAGCTCACCGTCCGTCCGTCTTATGACGACAGGCCGTGTCGACAGCGCGTTCGTGTTCCACGCGCCCCTCAAGGAGATGTCAGCAAATCGGAAGGGGTTTGAGAAGGCCCGATGCCTGCCTGGGCTGCGAGACTGTTCGAAAAAGATACCGTAGCCTTGGGACACAAAGGGCTAAGAAGGAACATGGATAGGTTTTAGTCAGTACACGTCTGACACTTCCTTCCACTCCGCCCAGAGCGAGAGGCGTCATTAAAATTTGATGGTTCCCCATCCATAAAAAAAAAACGATTATGATGAAAGGCATTGACCCTGACTTACGATTAAGTAGTTGTTCCTGGGCTTTGAACATATTTTTTAATTAATTTCATCACAATTCTCCAAACGGTGAAGGAAAATATCGTGAGAAAACCGGCATGTCCTAGTCCTAGAATAATAAATTCCCGCACTAGGCCCACGAGGTGGAAAACGGCCCATTCACTTTCACAGAGAGGAAGGACTGTGGTCCAGCAATGGGAACCTTAAAACCTGATTATGCCTTTGCAGTGAAGCGTTAATGAAATGACGTCATTTGTCTAGTCATGGAGATGAAATGCATGTGACAAAAAGAGTCATCATCAGCCTATAATGTTCCTACTGCTGGGACACAGGCCTCCTCGCTATGAAAGGGAGTGGGCTGTAATCCACCACGCGGGCCCAGTGCGGGTTGGTAGATGACACATGTCTTCGATTTTTTTGTTCTAAGAACTTGCCGGTTTCCTCACGATGTATTCCTTCACCGTTTTTGAGGGCAGCGGTGATGACAAAATTACACAAAGTAATGCGCCTTCCTGGGTTCGAACCCATGGCTTACTGCTCGTAAGTCCGCTGCCCACCAGGCCACCACCTGCTCTCAAAAAGAGTGATGGATATGAATGTTGCTGGATTGAGAAGGAGAGGAAGGCCAAAGACAAGATGGATAGATGGTGTGAGGAATGATAAGAAAAACAAAGGCTTAAATGATGACGTGACTTCTGACAGGGAGTGAATGGAAGAAGGAAACGTGTTGTACCGATTCCAAATAGAATGGGACAAGGCCAGAAAGATAATCATAATCTTTATTTATCTCGACATCAAGAATTAAAGGCGTGATTCACATTACGCAAAATCTTGTATAGAGAAAGGTGTCTGAAATAGGAAGATCCTGAGGTACAGATCACCTCTCGGGCTTAGAAATTAACATTTATTTTTTTAGTAAAAATATAAGTCAAGATAAAAATTGGAATTAAAAATAGTTTTATAATTAACAAGTTGTTTGAAAAGATAATAATGAGCGAAGCGTTTATCCCGCGTAGGAGCATCGAAAGCCACGTAAATACGACTCTAACATCGGGTCGCCAGCACAAATATATTTAGAGGTGAGATTTAAGCATTATGAAGTAGTCAAAAACCATTTGAGATAATAATATAACCACTGTCATTAATCATACCATTGTTGTTGTTTTTACTGCAGTTTAAAATTAATATAAAGCATTTAAAAGCATGGGTAAAAACGCTCTTGCTAATTGTTATAAATTTAACTGAAAAAAATACCCTCACAAATTATTTATAATTCAACGACGTAACCACCAAACCTACATTAAAAACTTCATAATATTTTTCAAGTTCAGTGTCATAACTGATTGCTAATATACCGCAACAGCACTTGGGAATGGCGCAATAGGGGATAATCCTATTTTTTTTTCTTTGTCCGTCGGGTAGTGTATTGAAAAGTATTGGACACGTATTTTTTCTTTTTTCACGTGGTCATAAAATTACGGAGATATATATTGAGTTGAAATGGCGCATGACGTCACATGTAGGTAAGTTTTATACCCACTTGTGACGTAGTAAGCCCCCACTCTCCAACTTTAATGAGTTCTAACTAAGTAATTTTTTGATATTTTGATAAAACAAAAAAGACGTGTCTAATATTTTTGTATTACCTGTCTGACGGACAAAATAGAATGTCGTTTTCTTTACCCAGTCCGATCCCCTATGGTCGTTCGCCATGGTATTAGGGCAGTCATATTATAATGATATTCGGACACTCATGTCGGGCTTGATCGGGATTTGTTTATTTGTTATTATTAGCTCGTATTTCATTGCTGCGTTGACCAGTGTTATAAAAATATCGGGAGCCCGAATTCCAGTAATCCCATCTGACCGGAGGATCCAATATTTTGAACTGGGGAAGAGAAATTTTATGCCTGTTCTTCATCCTCCAAGAGTCTCATTCTTCTCGAGTTTTACTATTATGAAATAGGTCTTGTCTCAAAGTACGCGAGGAAATCACATTTGAATTTTGCCAAGTGTTTAGATAGTGCTCGTGACTGTACACACAAGAATCGGGAACGTCGGCGTCGGGTGGATATAGATTCAGGCACTTACATGCAGTGCATTAATAGGGAAAGTATGGCACGCCTCATAAAAATAAAATTCAAATAAATTTATTTTGTAGATCAGATACAGGTTAGACGTATTACAAGAAGCTGAAAATTTAAATGTTATGGATATTATTATTTATTAACATTACATATTTTTTTTACGATTTATTATATTTTACAAATTAATATAATTTTAAAACTAGATAACTAAAATAACAACAAATTATAAAAGGGCGTCAAAAAACTCCTCCTCAACGCTGTCAACTGGTAACGTGCCCAAGAGACTGGCGGCGTTGCCACGTTGTATGGCAATACTTAGCCTCTGGCCAAAGTAAAACCCAGCCCTTGGGTCACGGGAAGTGTCAACTAGGCGTTTAGATATTTCCTTGAAAAGGCTGTGAGCACTCGGACCCCACGGCCCCAGAGTTTCAACCCCAAACGGCTCAAAAATATAGTTACCGCAAAGGTTACTATATTTACGCCGCTTGAGGTTCTCCGCAGCCGCAGCGGCAGCGCCTGTACAGCACGATGAGCTTGGAAGATGTGATGGCGCAAGAGTATCGACGCAAGTTGCGTCCCACACTAAAGGCCTACCCATCTTCCAAGGAAACAAAGACATGCCGTCCGGTCTTTTGTCATCGTCGCGTTCCAAGCCATTGGGTTCTAAGATAGCTGGAACACCGACGGTAACAAGAGCTCGACGGATGATGTCATTTATGTTCGCGTACCGCGCAAAACGTCCCGCACTTCGGTTGCATGACAGGCTGTGGTGTCCGAGGCTATTGACAGCTTCACCACAGTAACAGCGATGAGGAGAGCAGCAGGCGGCACCAAGACGTAAAGAAGCAGCGAGGCGGAAGGTCGTGTCGTCGAACAAAGTGCCTATGCTCGACGATGGCAGTGCGAGAAGCCAAAGACCCGACTCCCACTCACCCACAGCCAGCAGTCGCGCACGCTCAGCAGTAGTAGCAGACGTGTTGAGTAAATTGTCCTGAACTATTCTGCAGAGCGGCTCGTCCCACCGTCTCTGGGATAATGGATTGTCGGGTTTTTCAGTATTACGGCAAGCGAGTTTCCAAGCATCGATAGCCTCGGAGAAACACGGCACATTAGTTAAAGTAGGTAGATAATCCAATAGACTCAATGTCAAAGTATCATTAACACGTCATTACCTACAATTCTGCGAGTTTAATGTCATTTTTTATTAAATCTCTGACGTCTGTAATTTGAATGGTGCCGTAATACAGAAATAAAAATAAACCTAATTTAGTGCTACACAACTTAACGTTGCATTGTAAAACATAGATTTCTAAACGTGATAGCCACTTATTCAACATAGTAGGTAACTTAGAATATTCTAGACTCCTAGAGCGACGCCCAAGCATGAACTTATAGACAAACTTTAATATTCTTCTTCTTCGTTTCGCTGCCACGACAATTTTTATATTTTGTTAGCCACTTCCACCACGTCGTCGGTGGCATGGCAAAGATCACTTTGGTGGCAGCTGTTTTTGGGCTAAGAGGTCTGGATAGGAGGCGGAGCATAGTTTGCGACGCAGCACCACAACCGCACACCACTGATGTTTCATTGAGGTAGCCCCACATAACGTGGTTGTAGTAACATCTTCCCACTTGAGTCCGGAGACGGTTCAAGGACTTCAAGGTGGACCACGGGAGGTTAGACGCTACAGGAAGATGCTCACTCGGTGGTAAGTAGTGAGTGGGAGGGGGACTATTACATCGGGCGGCGACTGGGTTTCCCTAATAGTGACGCTGCGGTTTTAAAAAAACTGTGCCTGCTTTTTTAATAGTTTCCGAGGAATAATCTACCTACCATCACAGAGTAATTATGGTACTTCCTTTCTTCTCCTAAAATTGTTTGTCCGAAAATCATTATCCATAACACGTTTGCTATAAACTTCAGTAACCATAATGTTCAAAATCTTTACTGCTAAAAGTATTCTGTCATAATATCGTGTACTATAATAATGATTGAATATCTTTATTTATTTTACTTGTAATAGAGTCGTATTGTATTATATTAGGTCTTTACCTATGAAATTGCCGTTTTGTTTGAAAAAAGTTAAAGTATTTTTTTTTTCGAACTTGTTTATTTCTTTTATTCAAAGTAATCACCCCTGCAATCAATGCATCTTTGCCAACGCTGTGGCAGTTTATGGATGCCCTTCTTGAAAAAATCAGCTGGACGGGAGACAACAAACTCTTCAAAGGCGTTTTGTACTGCCTCTCGGGAATTGAATTTTTTTCCCGCTAAAAAGTTGTCCAAATTTTGGAAAAAGTAATAGTCGGAAGGCGCAAGATCTGGTGAGTATGGCGGATGAGGGAGAGCTTCCAAACCCAACTCATGCAGCTTAGAGACGGTCTGTTGTGCAGTATGGGGCCGCGCGTTGTCGTGAAGTAGCAGTGGAGACGACCGATTGACCAAAGCTGGTTGCAGACGTGCGAGTTTCGCCATCATTGTGGTCAGTTCTTCAATGTACACATCTGCAGTAATGCTCTCGCCGTTTTGTAAAAAGCTATGATGAATCACACCAGCACTAGACCACCAAACTGTGACCATCACCTTTCTAGGGGTCATTTTTCGTTTTGCACATTGCTTTGGTACCGAACCAGGATCTAACCAACTTGCTGAGCGCTTTCGATTGTCAAAAAGAATCCATTTTTCGTCGCACGTAACAATTCGGTTCAAAATTCCTTCATTTCTGTGCCTGTTAAGCAGCGCAAGGCAAGTCTCGACGCGTACGTTGCGCTGGCGATCGTTAAGTTCGTGGGGCACCCATCTATCAAGCTTTTTTATCTTGCCAATCTGTCGCAAATGGACCAATATTGTTTTAATGCTAACATCAAAAGCTGCTGCCAGCTCAGCTGTAGATTGAGTTTCATCAGCTTCAACAATCACCTTTAATTCATCATTGTTGACCAAAGTTTCCGGACGACCACGAGGTTCATTTTTCAAGTCAAAATTCCCAGAACGAAACCGAGCAAACCAATAACGGGTTGTGCGTTCGTTTGTACAGTTCTCTCCGTAAACGTCGTTGATGTTACGGGTCGTTTGTGCCGCGTTGGTGCCACGACGGAACTCATATTCCATAATTACACGAAATTTCAAAGTATCCATTATGAGGAAAAATGTTGAAATGTAATGAAAATACAACGCTAATGAATAAACAAAAGACTGATTTTGTAAATAGAATGTCATATTTTTAAAACAAAATTAATTTGAATTTAGAACTCATAGCCAATCAAAACTTTTTTTTGTTTGAAAAAGTCTGTACTGCAATATGGCAATTTCATAGGTAAAGACCTATTATTATGTGTATTATTTCGAATCTTCATTTATAATAAAATTGTTAGTCCTAAAACATTTGCTAAAAATTAAGTTTAAATTAAGTTTTAGTGAATCGCTGTAAACCAGTGTAATAAATGAGTGTAATTTAGAATCGCGTTTGCGCGGAAGGGCGAAGCGGCAAGCGAGTTCAGGAGTAGGTCGTTGTCATCTGCGACGATAAGCGCGCATAGTAACGCCGGAGCCCCGCAACGCCGGAGCCCCGCAACCGTGCCGTGACAGAAACCATGCCTGCTGCATATTGCTTACTCGCTTGCATGCTGCATGCTTGGTTGCATGCATGGTGTATGCTTGTATGTATGTTTCTTATAGCAAAAGCAAAGCATTTATTTAAAACTAGCTGTCCCCGGCATGCGTTGCTATGCACTTTTTACCTACCCTATCTACCTACCTGCCATTCCCTACCCTACCTACCTACCCTACCCTACCCTTCCTACCTACCTACTCTACCTTTTAAACCTTCCCAGGACTACGAAAAACATTTTAAAGTCAAAACCAGCTAAATCGGCCCAGCCATTCTCGAGTTTTAGCGAGACTAACGAACAGCAATTGATTTTTATATATACAGATTTGTTTTAATAATATTACTATGATAAAAAAACATTCGATAATTTAAATACCTATAGCACTTATATATAGATTTAGGGTATATTGTATTTAGGGGTTTAAATTTTATGGCATGTGATATTATGTGACATTTAGTTCAGGCAAGTTATCATTAAGACAAATGATTATTAGGACAAAAAAAAAATATGGCACTTTAGATTATGGATAAACAAGTAAGGAAACATAATAGAGAACCAGCAACTATCGCTTTATAATTATACAAAATATTTTTTACACAAATGCTGCCATGAAAACAAAGCGAAGTTTTTGCTTAAACAAATGTACGCACTAGTTTTTTTTTATAGACGTGTCAGTATGAGATTATCATTACAGTTTTTGACGCGCAAAACTGGTTTTAAATGCGATGCGTAGTTCTCTTTAACGTGAAAAAAAAAACCTTTGTTGGAAGTTTTTAATTTCCATACAAACTGTTTCAGTCTCGCAGTAGCAAAACACTGTATTTCCGTCACTACGAAATAATAAATCACTTTTAGAAGATCATTATTATTTTCAAACGTTTTCTTATTTTGTGAAGTTCTTTTTTTTGTGAATGACGAAGGTTTTTTGGGTTGAAAACGTATTTAGCCGCGTTGATTTTGGTTGGAGAAAAAGCAAAAAAGAACACAGTAATTCCATTCATTTTAGTTATCACTTCTGTCGACAGTTCTTATGACTGTCTCTGTTTTTATTTTAACTTAACTTTGGAGAGGATTTTGCACTACGTTAACATTTCTTTGCAAACTTCAGTACATAATATCTACCTAATAATTGGACAAAGAACCAACTCCAAAGCATGACGATTATTTTTATACCACAACAGTGGTACATAGGCGGTCTTATTGTGATAGGGCATTCTCTACAAGTCAGACGAAGGGTACAAAATAATATTTCAATATATACACGGTGTAAATCACCTCATCATGAAGCCGTAAACCAAGCATTCTGTACATGAAACTAAGTAACTTTACGCGAAAATTATTGCTGGGAAACGACTTTTTTTTGGGGGGTGTAAAATCATGTTTTGTGGTAGAACTCAATGTAACGCACTCAAAACATTGTGCTGATGGACGGATTGAATAGTACGGGGGTCGTGGAGGTGTTTAAAGTAAAAATCTTACATTAAAAACTTGTATTTAAAAAAATACTTGTCAAAAAGTTGGAACTTTGACCCCTAATATCTCCGTAACTAGAAGATTCCCAGGTATGGTGTAGAACAAAAAAATGATCGCAATGACAGGGAGAACCCAGTGCCTTTCGGCTTCGTTAAGAGGTGTTTTACACCCTTTATATATACTTATACAGAATTCAACGGAGTATTATTGGTGCTCTAACTACTGGTGGATTTAAATCTAGACTTGCGCATTATCACTGAGCTCAAGACAGTAAGGGGAAAACATCGCAAGGGAACCATCATGTTCTAGAATCAATATTTAGATAACAAGAAGCATCGACTCACTGATATCTACCAGCTGATAATGTATTCCAGAGTTTAAAAACTGCACCCACGACAGTTTTATGCAAAAATTTAGGAAGTAGCTAAGGTAAACTACAAAAATAACGGAAATTGATTAATTCTGTCTATCGTTGCGAAACACAAGCAATTATATTTTAAACCATAAGGCCAATCTCCAGGCTCAAGGTTTAAGATGACCATAAATTTGAATTAATGTACTTAGCCTTACACTAGAACTTGAATTCAAAATTAAGGTCAGTAACACATCTGACATTTTCTGTGATCTTTTTTTACAATGGAGGTCAGTAACCTGTAATTGTATTATTACATGATTGGTACACACAGCTCCATTAAATTTTTACCCCCCCCCCCCCCAAAAGACATGTGCATTCAAATCCGTGTTGGGCCAAGTTGCTTTTTGTTTTTTGCAAAAACATTTCATCCATACTAATATTACAAATTAATGCGAAAGTCACTCTGCTTGTATGTTTGTTACCTTTACACGACTAAACGGCTGATCGGATCTTAATGAAATTTGACAAGAAGATAGATTTAAACCTGGGAAAGGACATAGGCTATATATCATCACGCTACGAACAATAGGAGTGGAGCAGCAATGAAAAATATTGTGAAAACGAGGTAAATGTGACGCAAACGAAGTTGCGCGGGACAGCTAGTAGTTATACATAATCTATTATTTTAGTGAATAAATTTAAGTTGGTATTAATTTTTTTAGAAGTCTGTTTTAAATATTGTTTTATTGGGTACTAGCTGTCCCGCGCAACTTCGTCTGCGTCACATTTTCCCCGTTTTCCCAACATTTTTCATTACTGCTCCACTTCTATTGGTCGTAGCGTGGTGATATATATCCTACGTCCTTCCCCAGGTTGAAATCTATCTTCTTGCCATATTTCATTAAGATCCGATCAGCCGTTTAGACGTAAAAAGGTAACAAACAAACAAACAGAGTGACTTTCGCATTTATAATATTATTATGGATAACGACTGGCAATAATAGGGTTAACATTTACAAACCGTACAGCAACGGTCTCAGCAATAATTAGTCCGGAGGTATAAAGACCACTAAAAGTGCAGGAGGTTGGAGATTCAAATCCTAGGCATCACGTTTGCTTTCGTCATGTATTATATTTTTTTTAAATACAGAGTAAGTTTCTATTTTTTTTTTTCTGTAATATTAAAAAAAATACTTTAATAATATTTGTTATTGCTAATATTTATCAAAAAAAAAGTATTATTTTACTACAAATATTAAACTACAAATATTATAATACAAATATTATATTTTACAATCTGATTTGATAATGACAGAAAGAAAATATACATACTTAAGGGTTCATACATGTTCAGTTTGATGGTCTTTAGCACACCGTTCAGTTTGTATATACCCTTTCTGTTACACCCTGTATATATATTTTTATTTTTATTTAAAAATGTAATAGATATGCAGAAAGGATGAATTAAGAAAATAATACAAAAAAAATCAGGAAGCAATAATATTGATTAAAAAAACGCGTTTAAGACGAATTATTTTGACCTTCAATAATAATTGGCAAGGTAAACAAAACCTGTTCTTTGATGTGCCTTATTCCTAAAACTTAAAAACAAAGTACCAACCTATTTGAATAAAATATATAAAATATCTGATAATGAAGGACACCTTGGGACTCAACATTAGCCCCAACTTCTTCTTCGTGTTGATGCTTCCTTTAGACAAGCTGCCACAATAATTGCTGCCTGTATATAAACTACTTTAATTACGAACTTTTTTACTATTGCTGATTGAACCAAATGTTACTAAAACGCTAATCCCACTGGCAAACTGTTACGTACTTTGGTGGGTATATAAAATGGACAAAATATTTGGCCCTGATTTTTTTTTTGTTTTTACTTCTGCCTCTTAAATAGCTGTTATCACTGGCTTTGGAAAGATCTGTTGAGGTGAAGGTGGAGTTGTACAAAGATCAGGACAGTAGATAGGACATCATTTAAATGGTTCCATAGTCTCACTTTGATTCCTCGGAATACCCCCATAGGCCGATGTTAATAGGGTCTCAGTAATAGGGTCCCGTTAGACCCTTTGGGTACGGAACCCTAAAAAGCAAACAAGTTGGAACTTTGACCTCCAATAATATCTTCGTAACTATAAGGTTCCCAGGTATGGGTCCAGAACTAAAAGTATATCGCATTGATGGGGAGAACAAGTGCCTTTCGGCTTAGTTATGGTCTATTTAACACCCTACTGTTGATAATGAGGTTCTGGATGGGTCCCGAATCGTGATGCGACAGCGATACATTTTGCACTTACCGTGCTACGCATTCTATGTAACGCCATCTTGAATATACAGGCGGATACAAAAAAAAAAGTGGAGCGATAGAATTTCGCATCCTGCTAGTAATTACGTATTACAAATGAGTTGCGAAGTGTTTAGAAAGAATTACCATGCGGTGTTACACAATGCGTTGCCTATTGCAAGCGCGATTTTAGTACTATGCGATCGAAATATACATAAGTGTGACCTTTCCCTATAGTTTGAACTGTACAACTTATAAACGTCAATTCAGTCGTACGATAGAGTTTTTTGACCCACACGAAACTTCTCCATAGGAAACTACCCTTTCGAATGAACAATATAAACAATTTTATTTCATTTGAGTTATAAAGTGCTCAAAGGTGCTGTAAATGGCCTAATTGTATTCCCAGGTCGGCTAAAGTGTTATTGATGTTTTTCCACCAAGAATTTTTAGTATTTTGTTATGAATTTATAGTATTTTATATAGTTCTTTTTAGTATGTCTTATTAAAATATTATTTTTTTACAGTTAGACACCTACCACTGTTTGTCTCTGCATTACCCAAAGGTTGACTGTATAGAAAATGCCCATGGCATTAAGTCCGCCTCTGTACATTGTACTTGAAGTGTTAAATAAATTTTTCAGTAGCAGCTACGGAGTCTGCATCCGTGCCCGATTATTTTTGTAGTACTGCTTAACCCCTCGGGAATCACAGGCGTGTTTTCTCCTTTAGAACGTATTACTGTAAAGATTAACGGTGGTTTGAAGTACGTACATTATTTAATTTTGAATATATCTTTAGGCATTGCTAGCTTAAAGAAAGTATGACAGACCATGAGATTCCTTAGTATCAAAAACAAATGGTAGTATTATGAGAAAATATAATGAATTGTAGTATTATTGTAGTATGAAGAAATAAGAAACAATAGATGGAATGTGCGAAAACTAACTGTTAATGCTGAGACATCGGGTAAATGACACGTAGAAAGAAAATTACAAAAACTATTCATCGGGTTTCTTTTAATCTGCTTTTTTCTTTTTAATTTTGAGCGTGTAGGTAACTTTTGGGGGAAACGGTATTTTTTTAAATTGGTGTACTGAAATAGTACCGTTTGTGCGTGGGTGTACCTTCCATTCTATTATGCAAGGTGTTGTTTTGCATCCTCGTCAAATTTACGGATATCAGTAAGTGTGAACCACCCGTGTTTTAAACACGGCCCGTCAGTTTCTCGCCCTATAACCGCGCTTCCAGACATACAAACAATCTCAAACGTATTTTCGTTAATTTCTTAAAAACTCAAACTTTTTATTGCATTCATGTGTATACATTTAGTTGTTCCATATCCATCCATTCCATATATTCTGTAATACTGACAAACATAGTAACCAAAAAGGTACCGTAATATTATAACTACGTATTATAAGTAATGTATATTTTAATTGATTACGTATGTCTTTTGTGACAACCTCCTGAATTTTGACGAGGATGCAAAACAACACCTTGTGTATTTTATTAAATGCTCTCCATGTGTTCCCCAACTACCGATTCGATTGCGATGAAATTTTTGGTGTTTTTTTCTGTGTACAAAGGTTCCCAACCCAAAAAAAACCATACAACTGAACAACTTAACTTTTACACTCTTTGTGTCATAGCAACGCATGTCACAGCTGGTGTATAATAATTTTGAATTTTAAACCACTTTTAAGATTTCGGTAGAAAACATCTGTAATTGTAATTTTTTTATGTTCTTTTTATTCTTATTCTTTTTTTAATTCTTGTATTTTATTGGAGGCTTTTATCCTCAAAAGCAAGTCAGCCTCATCATAACTATACTTACTTACTACTATACTTGTACATTTACTGATAAATGTTAACTTATCTACTAACATGCATAATATGATAAGGTATTAATCAGCGATCTAACCTCGCAAGTACAAGTCGTAATTAGAAGTTCCGTATAAGTTCAAAACAGTAAATTTATTTATAGATGCATAATTTTTATGGCTAACTATAAATAAAATAATTATACCGTTAATATTGATAATATTACCTTAGGGTACGGTATTGGTATTTTAAGCATTAACAAGGCTAATATGAAGTTGAAGATATCGCACTTGCTAAACCATCAAGGTTGGTCATGTTCGATGGCATAAAATATTAAACTATTATTATTTTGATAGACTAGCTTTTACCTGCGGCTTCGATCGTGCGAAAGAATTTATCGCACGGGATGAAAAGTATCCTATCCCGTAACTCAGTTCATGGTTATCCGTATGTGAAATTTCATCGAAATCCTTCTTGACGTTAAGGAATGAAGGCGTGGCTAACAAACAAACAAACTCGCTCAGTCGTTTGGGGCCATGGGGTCCGAGTGCCCATCTAGTATTTTATGAGGTCGCCATGCGGTTACATTCAATTTTTTTCTTACTTAAATAATAACGCCTGTTATTATTATTTTTTGGCCAAAGTATCATTTTTTTTTTCACGTTGCAATGATGCCAGCCTTCTGCTATTTACAGCGATGTGGACAATTTTTTTACGCTCTGTAATTATTTTACCATTTTGATATTTGTGAATATTTTATTATAATTTAAGATCTATTTGTGGATTGTAAATAGTGTTCGTACATAAAATAGAAACTCACCTTCACATTTTATTATATTAAGTGAGTAATAAGACAGTCTACTGGTTAAAGGTTTTTTTTCACAATTCAGTTAAAATTAACACCTTAGTGAGAAACGACACTGCAACTGATATTATAACAAACAAATATTATAAAAGCCTCCACGACTGACAATATTTAAAAACATGGGCCGTCCCCTAGCCTAGGAAATAAGGTCAGCTATTAACCTTCCTCAATTTCTAGACTCGTAATCGTTTCAAATCGCGGGTGGTTCAAACCGAGGTATGAATTACCCAAGAGCTCTTTTTGTATGGGTAAAAAGATAGATAAAAAAAAATTATCAACCAATAGCCTAATTGCCAAAAGTCTCGAACAATATCTAATGAGGGTCTCGTTAGGCAGCTGGATCAAGGGCTTGATTCAGAAAGCCGAACTCTTGAACACGGCTCGTATTGTTAGGAGGTTCCTTTCTCTGGAGCCTTTGCCCACCGTTAGCTTGGACCCTGTTTCCGATACCGGTGGGCTACAATTTTTTTTTTGATGTTTTTTTAAATAAATTTTTGTAAGGAATATTTAAAAATGTGTAGAAATAAATAAGAGTCCCGACGCAGCTATGCTCCCGCGCGCCGCGCTGTCGCCGTCATGCCATTGGTTGACAGATTATCCCGTCATGGTGAAGGGCAGCGATTGGCTGCGGCTGCTGTCATTGGGGTTGCCAGTTTTGGTTGACATTCGGAAACACGGCGTCAACAACAGTAATTATTATGTCTTGTGCCTGGGACTGTGGCTTCATTTTTATTATTGTTCGACTATACAAAAGTGGCCTACTTGAAAGAAATGATTTTAATTTGATTACTGAGGAGGAATGAGGAAAATGTAGTGAGGAAAACGTTGAATGTAAATGACTATATGAGTGAAGAGAGACCAAAGAAACGATGGATGGACTGTGTGAAGAATGATATGGCAAGAAAGCCTAAAAAAAAAAGTAGGTGATTACTGAGATGACGAGTAATAGAGAAGTATGGAAGAAGAAGACATGCTGCGCCGACCCCAAATAAATTGGGATAAGCACGAAGGGTGAGAATGATGTTGTATTATGAGTACTTACTAGACGAACGAGACACAAAACCAGACTCTTTATTTTTAACTAGCTGTCCCACGCAAGTTCGTCTGCGTCACTTTTACCCCGTTTTCGCAGCATTTTTCAATGCTGCTCCGCTCCTATTTGTCGTAGCGTGATGATATATAGCCTATGTCCTTCCTCAGGTTAAAATCTATCTTCTTGCCAAATTTCGTTAAGATCCTATCAGCCGTTTAGTCGGGAAAAGGTAACAAACAAACATACATACAAACAAACAAACAGAGTGACTTTCGCATTTATAGTATTATATATAAATATATAATATATAATATTTAATATATAATATATAATATATAATATATAATATATAATATATAATATTTAATATATAATATATATATTCGCATTTATAGTATTATAGTATAGTATGGATAAAGAACCCAGTTTTTTTTCAGTTGTTACTGTAAAAATTATGTAATCTGGTTTCTTTATTAAAAAGTAATGTTTTTTTTTTTTACTTGGGATTTTATGAAAAACACATTGTTTTAATGTTCTGATAAACATCGCAGAATCTTTTTGGAAAACATGCATTGTTTCCACTGCAATCTATTGTATGAATCTTGAATTTAAATCAACGGTCTATCTATAGGTGTAAGGTTTTTAAAAAAAGAGTAACTGAGTACCTATCTACTCATAGTAAGCACTGAAACGTAAAACCTTAACATCGTGCGAAAATTTTATTTGCATTTTTTTTTTGTTTTTTACAAACACAAGGAACAAGAATAGCGTTGGGATTATTATGTAACTAAATTATTTATGGTTTTGTTGATGTTTTAAACTTAAAAACATCAACAAAACCATTAATCATTTTAAAATATTTATATAAGTTATATTAATTTTAAATTTAAAGCAATATAATTTAGTCAAAAAATAATGTAAAATAGTGCCAAGTGAGAAGAAGACAGGGACCCCAAATAAATGGGAATAAGTACAGTCTGGAGAAACATGATCACTTTGAAAATGGTGGGGAAGATTTTTTAAAAAGAAGAAGAAGGAGAAGAAGAAAAAACGTTTATTAGTACATGCCACAACTACACACAATATAAAAAGCCCAGTTCAGCAAAATGCCGGAAAACTAGTGCCCGACGCTGGTTTTCAACTGAACCTAAATACGCGTACGGATGTCAGTAGGTAACAGTAATTATTAAAAAAACAATGTGTATGATAAATGAAAAAATTGTGTAGTGTGTATTATGAAAATAAAATAAGGTATCGGCGGGACAATAACTACATTTTACGGCTGAAGAAGCAAATATATCATCAAAGATTGTCACAAGGGTGAAATGCCAAGGTAGCTCGCGAAATTCAAATTTTCTTACGTTTTTGGCAATTTGCAGGTCAAAGTCAGGCTGTACGTTGAACGCCAAATCGCCAACATAAGAATAAAGATAGATCAACTTAACAACGTAGAGCTATTATAGGAAGCAAAAACTAAATGAAGCTTTGTTCAATTTTTTTTTTTTTTTGAAGGTAAAGACTTGCATGAAAATAACAATGAAAAATATTTTCTCACCCCTGATTTTCCTATAATAAGTTTCAGAAAAAAAAAACAACTAAATGCAATTATGTAAAATTAATAGTTTTCATTAATATTGCTTCTCCTTCATTACTAATATTTTATGTTAGTTCTACTAAGTAATTATTTACTACTAGCTGTCCCGCGCCACTTCGTCTGCGTCACATTTTCCCCGTTTTCGAAACATTTTTTATTGCTGCTCCGCTCCTATTTGTCGTAGCGTGATGATATATAGCCTAATCCTTCCCCAGGTTGAAATCTATCTTCTTGCCGAATTTCATTGAGATCCGATCAGTCGTTTAGTCATGAAAAGGTAACAAACAAACAGAGTGACATTCGCATTTATAATATTAGTATGGATTTTGAAACTAAATTCTGAATAGAAAATTACAGAAAAAAAATTGCAACTTCTTATTACGGTGGCAGCCCGCGAAATTGTATAGATTTCTTAGATTTTTGCAAAAAAAAAATCTAATAAAAACAACAAGACCATAGTGAAGATATTATTTACATTAGCAAAAAACCTTGAAGGTTAATTTTTCGCACGCCTCATATTTATAAACTTTAACGGAGGCATGGCAAAAGTCGATCGTGTTTCCTTTGCATTGGACGTGTTGCAAATTATTAAAAAAATAATCGGATCCGATTTTTTTTTAATAATAGTGGTATTGAACAATTAAGATAATAATAAGAAAATTAAATAAAGTGTGGTTTTGAGTTTCAGTGATAAGTCAAAGTAAGTTACCTTTTACAGTTTTAATTTGGTTTTAGAAATTATAATAAACTAGCTGTCCCACGCAACTTCGTCTGCGTCATGTTTTCCCCGTATTCGCAACATTTTTCATTGGTCGTAGCGTGATGATATATAGCCTATGTCCTTCCCCAGGTTGAAAACTATCTTCTTGTCAAATTTTATTAAGATCCGATCAGCCGTTTAGTCGTGAATAGGTAACAAACATACAAACAAACAGAGTGACTTTCGCATTTATAATATAATTATGGAAAGTATGGAAGTATGGATAGTATGGTCATCAATGTTATGAGTGACGGTGAAAAAGACACCCTCTAGCAATAAAGAGTATAATATTCGAATTATTTAGGTTGGGCAATGTGTGGTTGGGTTTCCGTCAGAAATCGTTCTGATCTGGACATGTGCCCAATTGATGGCAAAAGGCCACTCCGTATTAAATACGACTTAAAAATAATTTGCAATATAGAGTTGTCGTATCAGGTTCTGCCTAACCCTTTGGGAATTACAGACTTGATGTTTGTTATGTTATGTTCTTGAACTGGTACTGAAAAATAATTGAAATCCAAGGGCCGAATGTCTGTTTAATTAATTTAGGATACCGGTATCCGTACTAACAGGAAAATAGAAAACATAAAAACTATGGATCCGCACTTAAATTGCGGATAAAGATGGAAAGTCTGTCAAAATCAAAATGGTTGAGTTGAATGATGGCTGATACATGCGTCATGTTCGTGAACGGGCGCTGTCAGTTGTGACTGGTCATCTCTTAGCTGCCACGGTTTATTTTATTATTTTATTTTTAATTACTGATTTAATCTTTTACTCTGGACGCTCTTAACTTGCCCGTATTTCTACATTGTTCTCACATATTTGTAATTCTTGACATGAATGATATAACCAAGATTTTGTAACATATTTTGATTTAAAAGAGTGTCCATGGAGTTTCTTGCCCGTTCTTCTCCATAGAGATCTACGCTACGGAATGGGCAACTACAGTACTTTCATAAGTTATTATGCCTTGTGACTGGGACTGTAGCTTCGCGTTTTATTTTGTTTTTTGTCTTTCAAAAGTGCCTGTAATGGTCTAATTGAAATAAATGCTTTGACTTTGACTTTGTCATGGATCAAATTATCACCTGCTTAGGGTCTTGCAAACTATACAAAGGTATAAATGGACCTTCCACGAAGCCATCATTCTGACCTCGCCATCAAGGTCCGTCGCGACGTCCCAGTCCATGCCCTCCCCGACCCTGGCTCAAGCCAGCCCGCGATACCGTGCCAGTAGTTTTAAATCAGCCCCTAAATAATGATATAATTCAGATCCAGTCTGTCCCCATGCTGTCCTCCCCCAACGACGCCTTAAGTCGAGGCTCGTACCCCACAGGGGATGCTTAGTAGTCGCTTAGTTTGTAAGTAGTTTTATGCCCTGGCTGGAGGCCTTACTCTCAAGGCACCCACAGGATAGTCCGGTTAAGCATACGACAACCTCTTAGGTAGAACTACGAGATGCTATATACAAAAAAAAAAGAATACGAAGCCGTCAACCAAGCATTCTGTACATCAAATTAAGTAACTCTACGCATAAACGAATGCTGGGACACGACTTTTTTTTGGGGTGAAAAATCACGTTGTTTGTTAGGACTCAATGTAACGTACTCAAAACGTTGTGCTGGAGGTGTTGAATAGTAAAGCGGTCGTGGAGATATTTAAAGTAAACATAAAAAACTTGTCCTAAAAAAATAATTTTGTTAACAAGTTGGAACTTTCGTCTAATTGACAGACATTCAATATTACAAGTTTAACTTTACGCTAATATTTGAGATGGGTTATGTGGGGCTACCATTTTTTCAATCTCACGTTGTTTTCCTTTAAAGGAATAAAAATGGCCACCCACTCTCTTTTACAAGGAGGACGCGGATATCACACGTGGGAACTTTAGAGGCTGAAATCAATCGTTATCTATGATTGTTAGCATGGCAGCACTTCGAATCTTCTTGTTTTCGCCTCTCGCCTTCGGACCTTTAGGAGACTGGCCGGTAGCCAGCCTTCTAAAGGTCCAGCATTATTGTAGAGTACAAAAAATAATACTAGGTACTTACACGTCATATGTCAGATAGGCAGTCGCTTCATGTAAAATACTAGTACTCAGCTAAATCCGGTTAGACTGGAAGCCAACTCCAAGATAGTTTGGGAAAAGGCTAAGCAGATGATGATACGTCATACGTCTTATAAGTATATTTCATTTTATATTTCTTATATTTATCGGGTAGTAATTAAACCGATTTTTATTTAGTCGTCCAAAAAAATAACTTGTCCTCTAAATTACTAACTCAGCCACCATCAATGTGCATCTAAAAAGTACTATCTCAGCCACCATAATCATCGATGTCAGCTACTGTCAATACATCTCAGCATGATTTTATTTTATAGCATCTATATTAGTGATATGTATTCAAGCAATAAGCTGCTAAAAATAACTAAATATGACGTCCATGAAGTAATTCCATCGACTTTTAATTTTATTTTATAACGTTTAAAACCGAGTTATGTATGACTAATTCATAACTCGTTCTATAATTTATTGATCATGAAATGTACATAAAATAATCATCAAATAATAAAGTAAAGCCACTTAATATAAGAAACAAGACAATCCTAGCATTTGTTTGGTAAGAATAGACCTTTTTTGTGTTCAATTTAACATGAAATGTTAAAAGAATACGATGTATTATGTTACATGCTAAGTTATATTATTTAAGTTTTCGAGTTGATGCCTGTTTTAAAAGGAATATACGTTGAAGCTGTAAAACGTAAAATGTTGGTGAGTTGTAAAATCCGTGACTGAGTTAGTAATTTAGATGGTGATGTATAAATCAAGGAGACAAGTAAAAATAATTGTTGCTTTTTATTTGACGCTTCTTTGATATATTTAGTTGGCGTTCTAAAAAAGACGAATTAGTTTATTAGAAGCGTTGTTATTTTCCCGTGGCTTACAATTAGAAATAGGGCCAAAGGTTCTGTGGCCAAATAAAAATGTTGCAGCTAGATTTATAATTTCCCTATTTCTAGTTAAAACAGTAATAATAAATACCAGTAATTAATAGTAGCCGTTTTTTATCAAAAAGCAAAATTTGGTCACGTTTTTGCGCCAAAAATAAAAAGAACCTTCTAAAGGTTTTTTTCACAGGTTGAGTTTTAAATGAAAAGAAACCCTGTGAAATGCTCTGGTTTTTATTATTGTTAGGACTAAGTCGATGACTAAGTCGTACGATTGTCAATAATCTTCCTACCAAGAAATAATACAGGGTGAATTTTTCAAGTTGATATGGCCATCCACGTCCATTTGAAAAATTCAACCTGTATAATTGATGAATTGACATTCCAATAATATTTGAATAATCTTCATAAGGAAATAATTATTATCTTCTTAAATTGTCAATCTGTCCGAATATTTAAGTATGTAGTACCTATGTGTCTAAAGATATTTTTCTTGACAAAATTATTAATCGATAGGCTCCCATGTTTTAAGAGCTATACAAGGTGGATGGAACACCGACGCTAAAACGGTTATTCAGTAAATCATTCTGATTCTGAACCTACCACATAGTTTTTTTTTTTCAACGGTTATTCCAAAAAAAAAACACAGGAGTTGAGGTCCCTACAAAACTGCAATATCCACTCGGTCAAAATGGATGGAACGGCTGTTACTTTTTTTTTTAATTCAAAAATACTTAAGTACTAACGCTGTAACTTCAAATATTGTAAAACCAAATGATTTTAAAAGAGTAACCATGGAGTTTCTTGCCGGTTCTTCTCTATAGGAAACGACCAACCCGAACCGTGCACCTTTTGTTGACGTTTTATAAGTGCCCATGTAGGCCTATGTAAAATAAAATATTTTGATTTGATTTGATTTGAAAATCTTTTACGAAAGTAATTAGCAATGCTGGTCATGGACCCGATGGCTTCGATTCCCAGGTTAATTTGACAAAGTGTCATTGGATTTTCCATCAGGAACTTCTCAATAGCTGTACCCAAAAACAAAAACACGTCTAATGATCCGAAAAAACATAACTGGCGAAATGATGCTGGAAATAAGGTACACCTCTGACTTGCTATGTTAGGTTAGTATTTGACGTAGAACGATTAGCATATACCTCCATAATAAAACTATAATACCTATTATATGCTAAGACCAAACAGGAAACACCTTGTTGCAAGCCTTGACAAATTGATACTTTTTGGCAATGAACGTTATCGTTAACTTTTGAATTAATTATTGTGACTTGACATTGCTCTTGAGATGAGTAATTAGCAAAATAATGGATGTATTCATCGTTCAGTCAAACGTCTTCTTTCGAGTTATTATGCCGCTCATGGGCCTCTGACTTGGCTTTACATGCCGTCGAGAAAAAATTCTCAGGAGTGCTAGATTCCTCACGATGTTTTCCTTCACCAAAGCAAGTGATAATTATACAATACGCACACGAATACGAAAAACCACAGGTCTTGGGTTCGAACTTGAGAGCTATGACTTGGCAGTCCGACTGTCACACCACTAGGCTATAGCTGCTATAGTCGTTAAGATAATTCTACGGTATTACCGTGTAGTAGTAGTAATGACAGTTTTTTTTTTTTTTTTGAATGGCATCTCGCAGTTCAACCTATGAGGTTGTCGTCTGCTTAACCGGACTATCCTGTGGGTGCCTTTAGAGTAAGGCCTCCAGCCAGGAAGTAATGACAGGCTTTGGGCTGTCTACTTATGTTAGGTTAGGTTAGCTGGGCTGTTTCCGCACTTAACCTTTTTATTGGGCCATTGTACGTATGAAAATCTTTATGTTACGCTAACCATCCCAGGTCCTCCTAGAAAGCTAGCAGCCTTTTCAGACTACTGCAGGTATTCGGGAGCGATGTGATTGAAGAGTCCGTGCCCGTTGATCTGCCACGCTTCTGCACTCCATGAGCACGTGCTGTGGTGTTTCTTCCGCCTCCATGCGTTCTCTGCACAGAGGGCTGTCTGTCACACCTATGGTAAAAAGGTGTTTGTTTGACAGTGGGCAGTCTACTTATGACACACAAAAAGTGCTCATTGTCGGCCTAATTTTAATAAAAGTTTTGTTTTTTTTTCTGTAAGGAACTTCATTACTTGTTTGTAAAGAAAACAGTTACATAATTTAAAAATAAATCATACATAATTTTAGCACGACTATTATGTAAACGGCCAGTGTTTTTTAATTCAATCAGTTCTTTCTCAATGGTGACAAAATGGAATTCTCATCTTTATTCAAGGCGGTTTCATTGGTGAACGCATTGTTACTCAATATCTCTTGGTGACGCGTCGTGATGAAAGGTTATACTGTGTCTGTATCAGTTTATTCCGACTTTTGTGAGTGAGAATGTGTGTCACGTTACCATAGTATGGCAATTTATTTAAAAAAAGAACAGTAAATTGCAATAAAATGCCAAATAGACATAGATGATACTAGAGTATTTTTACTGTAAGGGAATAAGGTTTTAAGTGTTTGTGGACGAAAGGAAAACAAGAGTAAAAGTGTGTGTGATATTTATCGAATCCTCAAAAGCAACCCAGTTTTAGGAACTCGTGCTGTTACATTAAGGTCAGTAGCTACAAAAAATATTTTAATACCGTTTTAAAGTTATGAGAGTTTTATTTGAATATAATTATTTCTAGCATATGCCCACGTCTTTGCCCGCGTTTCTTTCGTAAATTGTCCGGGATAAAAGTAATTTTTAAGCTATTCCAGGTTATCTATCCCTGTGCCAAATTTCATCCAGATCCATGTAGTGTTTTTTGCTTGAAAGAGTAACAAACATTCATACATACATCCATGCATGTCATCCTCACAAACTTTCGCATTTATAATATTAGTATGAAGTAATAATTATTTAGAGCAGCGGTGGCCCAGTGGTAGCAGCGCCGACTTACGAGCAGTAAGTCGTAGGTTCGAACCCAGGCAGGCGCATTACTTTGTGTAATTTATTTCATCACCGCTGCTCTCAAAACGGTGAAGGAAAACATCGTGAGGAAACCGGCATGTCCTAGAACTAAAAATTCGAAGACATGTGACATCTACCAACCCGCACTGGGCCCGCGTGGTGGATTACAGCCCATTCCCTCTCATAGAGAGGAGGCCTGCGTCCCAGCAGTGGGAACAATATAGGCTGATGATGATGATGAATAATTATTTTGGTATTACCTGTCGATATAATTATGTCATTGAAAACGAGCAATAGTCACTGAAATTCATGAAAAGATCTCTTATCAGTGAAACCTGATGTCGGCTTCAGCACGCGTAGCATGGCCACTGTAGAAACGGGTTTTGTCTACCGAACAATCGGCATAATGACAGTTAGACCATGACAATGTGTCAGTTTGTCGATTCTTCCAGCAACATAGCCCGTTTCTACGGCGGTTATACAGGACAAATGGGCGCAAAATGCGTGTTCCACAATGCCAGTTAAACTTTTGATTTGTAGCGTTGTCAGTCTAATACCGGGCAAAAATACAAAATCTGTGACTGAGAACGTGTACTGAGAAATTCCTGGTGGCGTACCATGACGTCTTAAAACATTATTGTTCCATTCTTATTCCAGAGTGAAAAAGAGACGGAGCTATACAGGTCGTCTAGCTCCATCTCTTTCCCACTCTGGAATAGGAATGGAACAATAATGTTTTAAGCGTCATAGTACCCCCCCTGATTTAAAACCCAATAACACTTTGCTCAACCTAGGAATTGAACCCAAGACCTCATGCTTACAAGTCGCGGTTGCGACTGCTCGCGGTTCAACTTGTAAATACGTTCCTTCGACCGTATTTTTTTACTGAACCGAAGATTGGCTCAAATGGATGAACAAAATTTGGAGCTGATTGACGATTCTAGACTATTGCTCACTTTAGTAAGTTTATTTCACTTGTAATATTAGAAACGATTTCAAGTTTAAGTAGATATTTATCTTTATAATCCTAGATCTGAGGTCTGATAAGCAGTCGCTCCATTTAAAATACTAACTGTCCCGCGCAACTTTGGCTGCGTAACATTTTCCCCGTTTTTGCAACCTGCTCCGCTCTTATTGGTCGTAGCGTGATGATATATTGCCTATATAGCCTTCTTCGATAAATAGGCTATAAAAACTGAAATTATTTTCTAAATTGGACCAGTAGTTCCTGAGATTAGCCCGTTCAAGCAAACAAACAAGCAAACTCTTCAGTTTTATGTTGTTATTTTGTTTGTTTGTAGAGTTTGCTTGTTTGTTTGCTTGAACTCGCTAATCTCGGGAACTACTAGTCCACTTTGAAAAATTCTTTCAGTGTTAGTTAGCCCATTTATCGAGGAAGGCTAATAGGCAATAGGGTTATATATCATAACGGTACGGCCAAAAGGAGAGGAGCAGCAGTGGAAAATGTTGCCGAATCGGGGAAAATGTGACGCAGACTAAGTTGCGTGGGACAGCTAGTGTAAAATAAAATATTTAGTTTTTTTTTTTTTAGCCCAACTTAGGTAAATGCTAAGTAGATGAAAATAATCCTTATACTCTCTGGCTACCTTTCGAAATTTTGATGATGAAATATTGATTTCTACATCAATAAAATTGTAAAAGTTCAAAGTCATATTCATTCACATTCTTATGTTTAGGCTTTTATAATTCGCACCTAAAATATTCTTGAGTCAGTAAGGTCAGTTTAAATAAAATGATGGAGTTTATTTTGATACTAGCTGTGCCCGCGACTTCGACTGTGTGGAATAAGAATTTTTCTAAAATAGTAATAGCCTAAGTTACTCCTTATTACATCAGCATTGTGCCAGTGAAAGTCCCGTCAAAATCGGTCCTGCCGATCAAGAGATTAGCCGGACCAAACAGAGAGACAGACAGGCAGACGGACAGACAGACGGACAGACAAAAATGTGAAAAAATTTTATTTTGGTATATGTATCGTATGTACATTCATATGCATGTAGGAAAAGGCGGTTGTATACATAACAGACACTTAAATTTTATTTATTTGTATTGTCATGACGTATTATATAGGTTTCTTCACCGTTTGGTTTATCATTAGGAAATCAGATAGTTTCAGATAAATTTTACGTTGATAAAATAATTCGGAATAAGTGTAAAAAGTCATGCCCTAATAATATTTTTTGCGTAGTTTGATGTATAACTCGACCAAGCTAAGTTTGCACCTCGCATCGATTATGTCACACTGACGCTTAGGTACGGTCTGCAATAAAGGATTCGTTATGACCATAAAATAGTAGACTAATGTTTGTTAGATACTTTGCATTTATTGTTTTTAACATTATATTATACAAAAGTACATTAAAATATACACAAAAAAAAAATGTGATGTGCTTAGCTTAGCGTAACTTAGCTTGGTCGTGATAAATATACTTACAGAATGCTTGGTTGAGTACGTCTTCGTGATGGGTCCGATTAGGCCTTGTAGGTACAATGGGTCGGTAACGAACCATAATTACTTAATTAGTTTTACTTTTAATGCTCATTGACCGCTAATTAATGCATCAATTCTTAATCTAATGCCATACTGAAAAAGTCAACTATTTGAATGAATTTAAATTTAAAGAAGTTAGTTCTTTAACAAAATTGAGCAATTTTTCAATTTGTTCCATTTTTACAGTGACAAATAAAAAAAAATTGTGCGAGGAGTCCCTCCGCGCGGAAGAAGTGAAAGGGCCCTTTTATTGTCATGCGTGTTTGCGCCCGCGTGCAGGCCAGGCACGCATGCGTGTTTGCGCCCACGTGCAGGTCAGGCACGCATGCGTGCTGCCCGCAACCTATCGTATCATACATGTTTTTATTTTCATGCGCGCCACACGCGCGCCGGGGCGTGGCGAAAATAATCTGCTCTGCGTGCGGCCCGCAAAAAGCATGGCTGCCTGGCCTGCATGACAATAAAAAGGCCCAAACTTCGTAATACTACACGCATGCGTTCGAGTGCCACGCATTCACTCTCGCTCTGTCTCTTTCTATTCCCCCTCCATAGTAACGTTTAACGCAACCTTTGTTGGAAGTTGCATAATAAGTTTCACTTCAAAAAGTTCTGGGCATATTTATGACGTTTATATTTCCTTGAAAATGAAATTTTAATAGTATTATCAGGCTTACTCACACTCGTATCGGTTTTGTTCTTCCCAATATGCCTTATTACTTTTTCGTGAGGCCTAAAGATGGTGAAGGCACATCTAACAATTTAAATATTCGGGTGGTCGTGGACAGCACACTATATATTTTATCTATAAAATACAACTAAGTAAATCCAGTGAAATTTCTGCGTCAAACATAACAAAACATCACGCCAGAAAGCCATAAAGGCTTAGGCAGGGATGTACCTAATATTACACCCACATAGCTCCAGTTATGTTCTTAATTCCATGTAATAGGGGTCAGGCTTCATGCATTAACTGGCCGCAAATCCAGCCTCCGTGGCTGCTTCTGACAGATTCCTAATTTAAAAATTCAATAACAATTTGCCCGGCCACTAGACCAATGAAGCAGTCTTCTTGGAACAGCGTGGGTCAGCTTCTTGCAACGGTTTTTTAATAATAAAATAATCTAACATAATCTTCTCTCCATTACAGATGTCGATAGACGACATGCATCCGATGTTCCCCTACACCAAGGAGGAAGTGCAGGAGATCAGAAGAGAGCTTCGATTGAAGGAGAGCACTATTGAAGAAGATGTGGATGCTATCATAGAGTGGTTCCACAAGCAACCGCATTTAGTTGAAGCTGGGATTGGTAAGGAAATATAGTATTCCTTTCATCATCATTATCAGCCTATAATATTCCCACTGCTAAGACACAGGCCTCCTCTCTATGAGAGGGAGTGGGCTGTAATCCACCACGCGGGCCTAGTGCGGGTTTGTAGATGTCTTTGAATTATTAGTTCTAGGACATGCCGGTTTCCTCACGATGTTTTTCTTCACCGTTTTTGAGGGCAGTGGTGATGAAATAAATTACACAAAGTAATGCGCCTGCCTGGGTTAGAACCCACTTCTTACTGCTCGTAAGTCGGGGCTGCCACTATTCCTTTGCACGAATATAATTATAAAATAACACCCATGGCTCACACAATATTTGATTTTGTATGATCTTATTGTATTCGTTCGCTTGAATGCTGCATCTTTTCTCATATGTTGACGTTTGTAAGCACCCTTTAACTTATAATGCTACACTCAAACGCATTTGGAATACAAAAAGGCAAACGTTGAAATTTTTGTTTTTACTTGAAAGGAGAATTGATGCGTACGCATACAACATCTCCAACTTCAATACGTAAAATGCAAATGAATGCTGACAGGTGTGATATAACCCTTACACGTTAATTTTGAGCCTTCATGGACGATGGGCAGTTTAAAACCATATAGTTTGCATAAATAAATAATGGAACAAACATAATTATTCTATGGCACGTGAATATATGGTCCGTTACATAATTACGTACCTACATGAAAAAAATGATACTCATGAAACATTGCCATATATTTAATCTTTATTCAAAAACAGCGCATTAACTAACACGTGATATTTTATAATACAAGGTGTTGTTTTGCAACCTCGTCAAATTTAAGGGGGTGGTCACGAAAGACATAAATAATCAATTAAAATTACGGTTCCTAGTTAATTATTAATAAACGCTGATTTTTTTGGTTGTTTAACTTTATCAGTATTTCAGAATAACCCCCTTAACGTGGTTTAGGGACTAAGAAATTATGAAATAATCGTTTGAGATTGTTTGTATGTGTGTAAGCGAGGTTATAAGGCAAGAACCAGACGGGCCGCGTTTAAAACACGGGTGTTTCACACTTACCGATTTCCGTGGAAAAGAAAAAAAATAAAAATTACCTACCCATTTTATTATTGATTCGGGACGAGAATCACTAGCATAGTTACCTCCTTGAATTTGACGAGGATGCAAAACAACACCTTGTATAATATGATTTAGACATTAAAGTAAGTAAAAAAATATTAAGATTCATACGAGCTTTATTTTAATTTTATCTTTTTTAATGACTGAATCTAATTAATTAGTTCATTTTTTTTAATTTCTCATTACCATTAAAGTTAACTACTACGAGTACCGGTTATTTTTTTTTAGATAACTTTATTTTACCTTTAGTTAACGCACGTGTGCGTAATAGGCAAGCGTAAGGTGGGACGTCCTCTTTAGGCTCCGTGGAGCAACGATCATTGCAGGGTAGCTGAGGTTTGAGGCTTATCTCTAGCATTGGACTGCTGTATGCTGATGAGATAAGCCTCTGCAAGTCTGAAAATTGTTCTCAGCAAGTATCTCGTAAAAAAAAAATGCTATCAAACTGGATTAAGTCTCTTACTTACGAGGATACGAAAGCTCTTCTGGTATATCATGAGTAACATAATTCGCACACCATAACGATACACACATCATTCTACTCCACACACTTCACTACTAAACACCACAACACGCTACACCACACCACACCACACACCAAACCACATCACATCGAATCACATCAAACCACACTATATTTTTTTTTTTTTTTTTTAGAAAAACGTTGCCCCACACTAGGAATTTCTCCTGTATCGTGGGTGCGTTTACAAACATTTAAACTCACATACACAAACAGCAAGCCCCGGAACAACTATCTGTAGGCCATACAAATATTTGATCCGTGCGGGGTTTGAACCCGCGACACGCAGCGCAGCAGTTGATCGCTCAACCACTGCGCCAACCGCGTCGTCAAATCATCAAATCTTACACACACACCACACCAAACTAAAGCACACTACGCTTCTCACCACATGATACATACTCAAGATGTTAGAATATTGATTTATGTAAGATATTTAACTGTAACACTACATCTAAGATATGGACGAGCGGAGTTACTTAACACAGGCATTGTTTGTCTAAAAGGAGGCTCCAAACACAATTCATTGTATAAGAAGCTTTTTGTAAAATAAAAATATTATCTTTTTTTTCATTTTATCTGGTTTCCCGGTAGCTAGGTTTAGGATCAGATGATACATAATTATATCCATCGGCGTTGTTTCTCTGGGACTTCGATAAGCTTCACTGTCTCAGCACTTTTCTGGTAGTCACCATTGTGGATTCTGGCTTTCAGGAGAAGTTGCAGTGCGTTGGGAATAATGTGGCCGGTTTGACGCAAATAAAAAAATATATCGTTGGTGTCAGGACCTTGTATATAATTTTATTTGGCGCATCACATTTTTTCGTCATAATGGATAAATTTAGTAGTCTGTCACAATTTATAGTAGCATAACATTAAGATAGCTGGTCAGCAGGCACGGTCGGTAAAACAGACGAATCTTGGACCGTCGACGTAGTACTTGTTGGTTGATATTTAAAACAGTTTTAACTTCTTCTGTAAAAGGGTGTTGTACAAGGTACTGCACTGACGCCGTCAATGCAGTACCTTGAGGGTTCAGGTGTGCTGATAAGCCGACCCGAACGAAGTTCGGAAAAGCTAGACAGGTCATTATGAGCGAAGATTCAGGTATCCTATTATTTGCCCGCCCTCATCCTAATTATTTTGGGTCAGCGCAGCATTTTGGTTGTTCCAATTTTTCACGTAATCCATTGTGACTTTGGGCTTCCCCTACTCTTATAGCCATCCATAAAACTTCCTTGTCGAAATGTTCCTCATTCTCTCATTCTTCGTAATGTAAATAATATTTTATATTATTATTTTAATTCCAGATAGAGACTTTGTGGAAAGAATGCTGATCGTAACCAAAGGATCCATGGAGAAGGCAAAGCGGAGAATAGACAACTTTTACAAGTACAGACTGCTGGCGCCAGAGATCATACAGAACAGGGAGTCGGTGCTATCAGACTCCGAAGATCTGTGGAATTCATAGTGAGTAATCTTACAAAACTTCTTAAAGATGGGTTATCAAAGATAGACCTCTTTTGTCAGCGGCAAAAACGATCATGTTGGTGATTTTGAAGAAAAAAGTGGAAAGCTTTTGAAGAAAAGACTGGACGTGAGTCCATGGGTCATCTATCATGGATCAATGGGTGTAATTAAACCCTTATCGAAGACAAACCGTCGTCTTTCCAACCTTGTCGTCGAGGTCTGTCGCGACGTTCCGGTCTTTGCCCTCCCCGATTCTCGCTCGAGCCAGCCCGGATGCTGTGCCAGTAGTTAAAACTACTGGCACAGCATCGCGGGCTGGCTCGAGCCACTTATTTAAATAATGATATCATTTAGATCCAGCCTGTCCTCATGCTGTCCTTCCCCAGCGACGCCCTAAGCCGAGGCTTGTACCCCACAGGGGGTGCCCTTAGCGTGTAGTCACTTAGTTTGTATGTTTATTTATGCCCTGGCTGGAGGCCTAACACTCAAGGCAGTCACAAGATAATCCGGTCAAGCAGACAACAACCTAGGAGAGGTTAAACTGCGAGAAACTATCCACAAAAAATCCTTAACGGAGCCGTAAGGCTAAGTTCTTTTTTTTTTTTTTTTTTTTATGAATGGCATCTCGCAGTTCAACCTATGAGGTTGTCGTCTGCTTAACCGGACTATCCTGTGGGTGCCTTTAGAGTAAGGCCTCCAGCCAGGGCATAAAAACTTACAAACTAAGCGACTGCACGCCAAGGGCACCCCCTGTGGGGTACGAACCTCGGCTTAGGGCGTCGCTGGGGGAGGACTGCATGGGGACAGGCTGGATCTGAATGGTATCATTATTTAGGGGCTGATTTAAAACTACTGGCACAGCATCGCGGGCTGGCTCGAGCGAGGGTCGGGGAGGGCATGGACCGGGACGTCGCGACGGACCTCGACGGCGAGGTCGGAAAGACGGCGGTTTGAGTCGGAACTTTTTAAGAGTGCTAGTCTCTTTGCTACTCTCCTGGAGGAGGGTGATAGCATCATCTGGAGTGACAAGGGTATGCCTAGGACGGCGTACTGTACTAATGCGCGAGGGTTCGTAACGGGCGGCCGCTGCGATCAGGGGATTACGGTGTTTAATGGCGTTATCGAAGAAACGCTTCGAAAGACGTTTCATAAACTGAAGGTCGGTGGGCATTCTAAGGTCTACGTGTAGACGGTCATTACGGACATAAAAAGGGGAAGGCTAAGTTCATTGCGTTTTTTTTCTTTATAGACCATGCGTGGGAATCTTCGAGACACGGAGATACTGGGAGTCAAAATTCCCATTTTCCCATTTGCGAAGAGTTATTAGTATGTACATGTATGTGACATCTCCCAATCCCCAAACTAGGCCCGCGTGGTGGATTACAGCTCACTCCCTCTCATAGAGAGGAGGCCTGTGTCCCAGCAGTGGGAACATTATATTATAGGCTGATGATGATGATGACATAATGCTTGGTTGACGGCTTCGTGAGTATAGGCTGTCATACAAGGTGTAAAGGGACCCTCTTGACACCATGTATGACAGCCTATACTGACCTATCATGATAGTGTCAAAAGGTCAAGGTATTATCCAAAAATAGTTTTTGCTTTTTTTTTTTAAATGCCTAAACCAAATAACCAGTGATGAGTTGAAACAACGCAATACGGGACAACCAATAACAAAAGATCAAGATTATCCAACACTCAATGAAGAACAGGGTCATGTACTGTCTAGTTTTAAGCCCATAGCTTGTAACTGAGAATATGTACATTTTGCAATAAATAAATAAAACAATGTCGATGCTACTGTAGATGTAAATTAGAATAACTGACGGTCTATTTCCCAACGTATCAGTTGGCTGTTAAGTTGAAAAACAAGTTATAAGTAAAAGTAGTTTCTTCGTATGCTATAATTAAAGTGCTGCAATCAGAATTGCGATACGGTTGGTAGGCCGCATTAGGGTCAGTTCACACCGAGACGCGACGCGAAGCGACGCTGCGCGCACACTGTTAAAGAGCGATTCAAAATATAACTTTATTTTCTACCCGAAAAGATACACATTCGTTGTGAGAATTCAGAATACGTTGCGCCATGCAGCGTTGCGCCGTGCGACGCCTCGCGGCGTAGAGCGACCTAGCGCGAAATCACTGGCCTCTTCAAGTATCGTCGCGTCGCGTCACGTCTTGGTGTGAACTGACCCTTAGTAGGCAATATGTTCTAATATTATGCTGCGTTTTCTAGTCGATTTCTGCCATCTTTAACTGCCCTGTTGGTCGAGTTATCGCAATTGCGACTACTGAGCTTGAGGTCCTGGGTTCGATTCCCTGGTTGGGCAAAGTGTTATCGGGTTTTTCCATCAGGAATTTTTCAGTAGTAGCCATGGATTTGTGCCCGGTTGCTGCCAATAGGCTAGCCCCCTAATGGGAGTTAAACGTAACTGGCGAAATGTGGGTGTGCTAATACACCGACAATGTAATTAAAATTCATCATCATTAGCCAATAATGTTCCCACTGCTGGGCCACAAGCCTCCTCTCCTATGAGAGGGAGTGGGCTGTAATCCACCACGCGGGCCCAGTGCGGGTTGGTAGATGTAAAATGTCTTCGAATTTTTGTTTTTTATTTATTTATTTTGCCGGTTTCCTCACGATGTTTTCCTTCACCGTTTTTGAGAGCAGCGATGATGAAATAAATTACACAAAGGAATGCGCCTGCCTAGGTTCGAAACCACGGCTTACTGCTCGTAAGTCGGGGCTGCCACCACTGGGCCACCGCCGCTATCAATTAAAATTAAAATCGTAATCGTAAATCGTTAATCGTACTTAAAATTATTGGCATTTATTAAGGAATGAAAGTACGCAAAAATATAAACAACTTTTACTCCGAGACCTAGTTCAAAGTATACAAAAAATATTGCTGATTCATACAAAAAAGAAAATTAAATATCAATTTAATCCAATGAGCGAAAAAGTTGCTGTTTAGACTTGTATGAACAAAAATAACCTGTCTAACACCTCGCTATTTACAGACAGTCATTTCAAACGTAGGTGTAATTACCATTTATTATCTTTTTAAGAAATCTCGAAAACATTTTGACATCTTAAATATTATTAAAACTGCAAAAAACTTTGTATTGTTACATTTTAAACAATAGATTATGACGTCACTACCCACACCTACGTGATATTCCAAAAAAGAAATAATTTTCATTTTTAAACGTTGACGTCATTTGCAGTTCTCATTTCATATCTTTTATTTTTATAAATATTTTTAGTTTTTTTTTTTTTATTTGTTTTTTTTTTTTTCTATTCCAGCCTCCAGATTTCAATGCCTAAAATGTTTAAAGGCCATAGAGTAACTGTGGTCAAATTCGTGAACCCAGATCCGAGCTCTTTCTCCTGTGAAGCTTTCCTCAGAAATACTTTTATGGTATGTATTCATTTTTGTTCAATGTATTTAGTACTACATATTAAGAGCATTTACCCCTTACGGCATTTCAAGTCCAGAAATGACTGAACCGATTTTAATGAAACTTCATACGCATAAGCAGGATACATAGGACAAAAAAGTTACTAAAAAACATTTTCGCAATGTTTAAAAAAAAAAGGAAATTGAAAAATTATTTTTCTATAAATAAAAATAATCGATAGTAAAAATCGGTCTAATTTTGCTGTAACACTATTTACTGTACTGATGCACTGATTATTGTACCTACTGATGACATTTTTGATGTACTGAATAGTTATGTAGTAAGCGTTTGTGCGTCGATGTCTTTTCCACCCTGGATTCATGCGTCAATAGCTAGTCTCAACTGTGATGTTTTGCTATGACCAAAAACGGTCAGAACAACTTTCCAAACATAACTTTTACATTTGTTTTTACCGATTTCAATAAAATTCGATTTACCGGTAAACAATAAGCTTATGTTATGCCATATGACATTTTGTCCCGTGACATAACTTTTCACCTTGACGTAGACAAAGCGACGTCAAAAAGTAGTTGTAAATATATTTATGTTATCTTCTTCCAGCTCGGAGACATCAGAATGAAACACGACTACTTCCTGGGCGACATCTGGGTGCTGGACATGAAGTGTGCTACCTTCGCGCACCTGCTTAGACTGAACCCATCTCTAATGCAGAAATCAGCCCATTTGTTTCATGTAAGTTTTGGAACGAAGTTCCTTATCGCGCGTTGTGAAAGGGGGCTAGACGGAAAAAATTCTTACGAAAAGTTGTCACGACACTTTTTGCTATAGTAAGCTATTGTAAGCTTTATTTCTTTAAAATAAAGTTGAAATTTCCTTAAATTACGTACAATTGGGGTGTGTATGTGAGTAAGGATAGATATGATTATTATTTTGAGTGACCGAACTACAAACTACAAATTCGGTGGTGCAGTTAAGTAAGACGTATTGCTTCGAATTAAGGATTAATCTTCCTTAAATTAAATATTTTATTTTTCGCACACTAACTTAAATTTAAAATGTATTGATATTATGTACGTGAAAGGAACTTCGTTCCATCCGGGTGTCCCTTGACACCTCTCAAGTTTTTTTATTTTTTTTATTTCGCCCAGTGTTTTGGAATTTCTCTTAGTTTACAAACATTTAAACTCACACACACAAACATCGAGAGCAGCGGTGGGCCAGTGGTGGCAGCCCCGACTTACGAGCAGTAAGCCGTGGGTTCGAACCCTGTCAAGACCATTACTTTGTGTAATTTATTTCATCACCGCTGCCCTCAAAATGGTGAAGGAAAACATCGTGAGAAAACTGGCATGTCCTAGAACTATAAATTCGAAGACATTTGACATCTACCAACCCGCAATGGGCCTGCGTGGTGGATTACAGCCCACTCCCTCTCATAGAGAAGAGGCCTGTGTCCCAGCAGTGGGAACATTATGGGCTGATGATTATGATGATGATGATGACACAAACATCTAGACCTAGAACAACTTCGGTCATACAAATATTTTTTCCGTGCGGGAATCAAACCCGCGACACGCAGAACAGCAGCCAATCGCTCAGGCAGTGGCTGAGCGATTGGCTGTTGCGCTGCCACCGTGTTGTCCTATGTAAAGACTGAAATCATTAATTGGCATATAATTGGCTAATACAGCATATTAACCAATCGATGAACTTGATTTGTTTACATAAGAAGAGCTCTTTGCCCTGCAGTGCATTATTAATGGTCAAGTCACAGTCCTTACTTTGATGTCCACATTGAGTAGTGTTATTGTATTTAAGAATATCTTAGGCGCGAGGTCATAATTGGAAGTGACGCTGCCATCTTTATTTAAATGAAATTTCACAATATTTTTATCCATAGTGAACGTTGTGGATCTCATTCAGGCACTAAAAGATCCATACAGCCTTTTCTGTCGGTAGGATCACATAACACCCCTTCAAATCTGAACGTAGCAATACTGCTTATAAGCAAAATGATGATTTTTCGGACACATAAGCGTGTTGTATAATTATCACTTGCGTCGGTGAGAGAAAACATCGTGAGGAAACCAGAATGTCTGAGAATTATTTCTTGACGGTATGTAAACCCAAGTCAGAGTCCCATGGGTGGCATAAAAAAACACCTCTCATCACACAAGGTTAGGCACTAACTAGTCGTTATAGAATGAAAGCCAAATGAGAGTTATGTTTTTCTATATTTACTTTCAGAACTTAGCATTATTTGCCTATAATTTTCCCACTGCAACTTTTAACACTTTTAACACATGCCACACAAATTTTAACACATGCCTCCTATCCGGAGAGGATCGTTATTCTTAACGTACGGGTTCGGGCATTTTGATAATCATCATCTTCGAAATTTTGATTCTAGGAAGTGCCGGTATCCCCACAATGTTGTTCTACACCGTTTTGACTTTTAATTTCTAATTTCCAACACCTTAATTCCAGGAAGGTCTCGGTCTTCGGATCCACTCCATCCATGTCCTCAACGCCACCAACCTACTCCAGCACGTAATCAGCTTCATGAGGCAGTTCTTCAGTCCAAAGATAATAGACCGTGTGGTAGTGCACGAGAACCTGGATGATCTGCACATGAGTGTGCCTAAGAGATATCTACCGAAGGATTATGGAGGAGAGGAACCGGCTATGGCAGAATTTAAAGGTGAGTTTCACACTACTTGGGACTTCGTAGCTAAAAAGTATCGTATGGTCTGTTATCCTTAGGTTGAATTTTCAATGGAACTGAAGGAGATTGGCAGGGTCTGTGCCATCATCGCTGTGGACTATTGTCAATGATAGCTCCTGAATGCGGTTCAGATGTGCTGATCGCGTTCAGTTTTACTGGTGAAGTTCGAGTAGTGACGTTATGGTAGACGAAAACTTTGAATGACTTCAAGAGGATTAATATAGCAAACATACATACACACAAAAAAATAAAAAAAAAAGCCACTCATAATATATTATAAATCATGTATGCACCAAAAATTTATATATAACAGAATTAACTGAAAGCAAAATGGTAACACACCTGTTCATTACAGATTATGCCCTCAATGCCACATCTAGTAAAAATCAACCTATATCCATGTTGTGTTTTGTTAAACATAAGATCGAGTTTAAGTTATTATTTATCTGTGTACCCACATAATGTGTGCGCTCTAGTTATAAATCTAAATTTTAGTGTGTTTCTCAGTAAGTGAATTATCTATGTAATTCTTATGAGAAATAAAGTTGTTCTTAAACCTAAAACATACCACGGCAGTTGGCACTCCTCATAGTATTTTAATGCTTTAGTCAAGGCGACCGAATAAAAAAAAATTGTAACTAAACTATACTGCTATGCTTGTTGGGGTATAGAACAGTAAATTATCTGCAAAGTTAAACTCTGGAGACCTAGCACCTCAAATAGCAATATGTATTCAATATAATATCAGAGTGAGATAAAATTGGAGCTACGGAAATATTACTTCATCTCTTGTTGTTTGTTGTATTTTGCCTTTAAGGCAAGACGAGCAATTGTTGTTTTTTTAAGGTCTTCCCAAATGTTGTTGTGCTAATTTTTTTCTGCTTAAAATTTCAGATAAATACGAAAAAGAAATGAGAAGCACGTCGACAAAGCAGTTCCTTTTAAATTCGATGAAAATGGTATCCAATGAGAAAAAGCGACCAAACTCGGACATCAATGAGGAATTCCTAGCGGGATCCTTCAGGAAATTGGATTTCGATTAATTTTGGTGTTTTTTGCTTTTTAATTATTTAAGTGTACTTGTTAAGCTATTAATTATATTGAATTTGTAAGCATTGGCTTCTTTTATTTTAAGTACCAATTAATTATTTTTATAACAGTCTAGTGTAAAATCAAGAGAGTATTATTAAAGGAATAAGTATATACGATATAATTACAAAATCTCTAATATTTACAAGATATAACAACTGAATCTTTAATTTTATTCGATATTTATTAATGCAAATAAGCATACACCATACATGCAGCATGCAAGCAAGCATGCAGCAAACATGGTTTTTGTCACGACTCCGACGGTCCCATGCGAGCTTATCGTTGTGTTTCACGCTCACCACCGCGGCTTCAGCTTGCTGAAGCCAGCCTCAGCCGTAATAAGTTTTAGAGTATATAAAAATTATATTTAAAAAAAATATATTAACAGTTGGTATAACTCACGTTTATCTTATCTTGTAAACGTTATTGAAATGAAAATATACAAAATAATTTTATATATAAGAGACGCATCCTTATTAAAGTGGTCTCAACCACAGAGTAGGGAATTACTGGACCAACATCAACTGCAGACGGCAGTAGATATTAATACATGGTGTGAAGGGTTTCTTCACGAAGTTGACGGCTTCATGAACGGTCCATTTACATCTTAGATCTTCAAAGCCAGTGTTCTCATTCTTCTGGCCGGTAACAGCCTCGCTTAATCACACCAAATCCTCGTTTGATCACGTCAACAATGTTTTTTGCTAATGTAGGCAGTAGCTTGGCGTCGAAGATTAAATCTTCCCTCAAGGGTTGCACTATCCTACAGGCCGTGTCGACGGCGAGTACGTGTTCCACGCGCGCCTCAAGGAGATGTCAGCAAACCGGAAGGGGTCCGAAAGGGCCGATGCCTGCCAGGGCTGCGGGTTGTTCGAAAGAGATACCGCGGCCCTGGAACACAAAGGGCGAAGAAGGAACATGGGTGGGTGTTAGTCAGTCAAGTCTGACACTCCCTCCCGCTCCGCCCAGAGCGGGAGAAGTCATTTGATGATTTTCCATCCGCAAAAAAAAAAAAGGGTTACACTATCCTCCGTGATTAAACGTTTGTCTTTTAACTTTCTCACTTTAAACGTTGATGAAGTGTATACGTTCCTTTTGCCATTATGTCAAATATTGTCTCAACTTCTCTTTCCCTAAAAGCACACGCTTGTGGTTCCTAATTGCAGCGTAGCTGCCTCTTCCTCGCTAAATCCTCGTAAAGTATCTAGGAAAACTCAGTAATCAGTATCTCAATTGGCGCCCCCTTATAGTCAAATTCGTGTCCTGAATAGGAAGATAATATACGTTTTCAAGAAGCTATGACACTCTACTAGGCATGAAATGCTAAAATTAGTAAATATGCCTTTGCTTACTTAAATAAATGTCTATCTCAGCGCTCTGCTTATCTATTTTGAGGTGGTGCTACCCAAAATGTATTTATCCACTTTGAGAGAGCCCAGAGAGCTATCCTTAAGGTAATGCTCTCACATCCATGAAAATATCACACGGTACAGCTGTATTCCGATTGCAAGGTACTCACAGGCAGACTACTTTATGTAGTCTTGTCTACCCTACGCAAACATTCTGCACGTCCCCCTAAGGAACCGACAAGGCACTTTTTTTTAAGTAACACAAAATCATTGCAACTACAACATGCAATATGGGTTAAAATAAAAGCAAATACTTAAAAATAAATTATTTTTATTTGAAATATCACTCTACCTACGAAATAAAATAAAAATAATTTTTACCTGTCCAAATATTTCACAGTGATTCATTATAATCACTCAATAATTAATAACCTACTATAATTGCAAAAGCCTTATATAAATAGTCCCTTAGGGCTAAGTCTAATTTTCACAATGAGTTCCTACATTGCGCCAGAAAAAACAAAAAAAAAAGAATCAGCTGTTCTATACATTTAGACTGTTTATCTTAGATAAAATGACGCAAGTTCACTTACAATTTAACAAACTTCAAATCAAATCATTTATTTCTTTGCAAACATGGGTAATTTGTACATAGATGTGTTATTTTTTACTATAGTCCTCCATATTCTATCGTCACATGCAAATGACGAATGAAATTAAAAAAAAAATAGTAATGGTACAAAATTGTAATACCAGATACATTTAAATTTCAAATCATTAAGATTACAAAAAAAAAACAAAATTAGAATTACAAAATTGTCAAAGGTATCAGGCTGGAGCTATCCATCCCGTGTGCCAGTGGAGGAGGTGATACTTATCCATACTTCCATACTAACATTATAAATGCGAAAGTCACTCTGTTTGTTTGTTACCTTTTCACGACTAAACGGCTAAGCGGATCTTAATGAAATTTGGCTAGAAGATAGATTTCTACGACCAATAGGAACGGAGCAGAAATGAAAAATGTTGCAAAAACGGGGAAAAACGCAGACGAAGTTGCGCGGGACAGCTAGTGTTATATAAAAAAAAAACTCGCTTATGACGTAACTCAGTAGCTATTTAGTACAACTTATAGTAAGTTATTTCCACTAAAAAAGTTTTTTTTTTTTTATAAAACGATTTTTGGGTCTGGCGTTCGTTGGATCTTGGTCCATTAAACGATGTAGGGCAAATTGGTGATTTGAATCTTTGGTTGTGGTTGGGTAACACCAGGGTAAAGGGTACACAAATAGCATACAATAAGGCCAGCAACAACAACAACAACTGACTAGGTGGACAGACGACCTCATTAGAGCAGAGAGAAACTTGATAGCCATGACACAATAATATAACCACCAAAAGTGGAGAGATTTGGAAGAGACCTACACTCAGCATTGGGTGGCCAAGGGTTGAAGAGAAAGAAGAAGGTATTCACGCCGACTACTGCGCCATCTACCGACGAAGGGGGCCGGCTGGTGCCCGGCTAAGCCACACTAGCGACATCTGTTGCCGCGGGGACGAGACTTCATCGCCGCTTCACGCCGCTATCCGCCGCAACACCATGATGGCAGCACTGGAGGCATTCACTCCTGCGTTCGGTCACATTCAAAACCTGCATTCAAAATCAAGCCTATAATTATAAGGCCTTGCACTGTATAAAATCATTCCCTTTTAAACCTTTTTACTCCTTTTTCTTCGTCTACATACCGCCTTGGCCAGGGGCCCATGGCGGACCAGAAGCACATGTAACGAAACCATTAGAAGAATAAAATATATGTAACCATCCAAAGTTGCATTATTTAAACGGGAACAGACCCAAGCCTGCACATAAGGTCAGTGCCTAATTATAATCGTGATAAGTTTGTCTGTTATTAGTCTGTTTGTCTCTGTTTCACTCAAAGGTTGACTGGTAGAAAATGCCTATGCATTAAGTCCACCTCTGTAATTTTTGCTTGAAATGTTAAATAAATACAGCTGCTACAGCCTCACTAATCTAACTCTATTTTTCTAAAAGAACCTTCTGCTCCGAAGGTGTCGTTTATTTTTGATGATGTTATCCTTTTTGATTCGTCTACGTGGAAGTATTTATCATGAAGCGCGCAGTACTCTTTCCAGGGGTCTGATTGTATGGTTTCATACCACATGTCTGTAAAGAAAATATAAATCAAATCAAATCAAAATCATTTATTTCAAGTCGGCCAGTTACAGGCACTTTTGAATAGTCAAACAACAATAAAAATGAAGCTACAGTCCCAGTCACAAGACATAATAACTGTGAAAGTACTGTAGTTGCCTATTCCAAAGCGTAGATCTCTATGGAGAAGAATGGGCAAGAAACTTCATGGACACTCTTTTAAATCAGAATCTTGTTACAAAAACCTTGGTTACATCATTCATGTTGAGATGGAACATTATGTGAGAACGATGTAGCAAGACGTGCACGTTAAAAGTGTTCATAGTAAAAACAAAAAAGACAATTAAAAAATAAAATAATTACTTCGAAATAAGCCGTGGCAACTAAGAGATGACCAGGCACAACTGATAGCGCCCGTTCACGAACATGACGATAAACATCATAATGACAGTTTGCTCCAAGCGTTTCTCAAATTAATTAGCGTAAGGGGAAGGGAGACGATTATGGTTAACAGTATCTGCCTGCACGCTTTGTCCTGTGCACCTGCTGAGAATAAGGTATAAGGACAGGCAAAGAGTTGTTGGGTTAATCCGTCGAAAAATCCTCAGTAGAAGCTGCAGAGTTTGTATTCATGCCCGGTTGTCGGATTATTTCCGATGCTAGGCCCTTTTATATGGATATTTGTGGGTTTACTATTAGGTTCTCGTCTCCATAACCCTTCCGTGATTTCATGCATACTGTAATGTAATTTATCCGTCTATACTCTGGTATTGACCGAACTGGAAATCGAACCCAGACTGATAAAGACAAAAAAACAGATCGAAAACATTAAAATAGAAGAAGAAACAAACCATGGTTTGTAATCGCCGAGGCCTATACTGACTTGACGGTGATAAGGAAGAAGGGTAGGAAACAAATATAAAAAACCTCACCTGCAATTTCTTGAACAGTAATTTTAGCAGTACCACCGAGGTCTGAAGGGAAAACTTCTTTGGGCAACACCTTGTATATCTCCTCAAACCCGTTGTACAGATGCAGTCTCTCTACATGTTTTTGCTTCATGATTTTCTTGAACATGGCCAAGATCGAATGTCCGAAGTAGGGTACGTTGACTAGATGGAAGCCTTTGAGCTTGATAGAGTAACATGACTGTGTGGATGAAAAAATAAATTAAGGTTAGTTTTTTCCGTTTTTTTTTTACTTTGTGATGGTTGTGCTCTTGGGTCTAGGTCAGTGATAACAGAGACAAAGTCGACGATGGTACAGACAGCTTCATTAAGTTCTTACCCCCCTAAAAGACATGTGCGTTCTGCGTTCAAATCCGTGTCGGGCACAGTTGATTTTTGTATCTTGCAAAAACATTTTATTATAATGAATTTATTTTTTTAGTGAAAAAATAAGTTTAAGTATGTATTTTTCTTTGAAATTCTGTTTTAAATAATTATTTTTCAATAAAACGTTAATACTTATATTATTGGGTATAACGACTAGCAATAATGCGGTTAGCATTTACACAAACATAAGCAATGTTTAAATAGTCCAGAGGTTTTAAGACCGCTTGACGTGCATGAGGTTGAAGGGGTTCTCTATTGTGTCACCTAACTTTTTTATCCATAATTTAAAGTGCCATAACTTTTTTTGTCCTAATCATCATTTGTCCGAATGATAACTTACCCGAATTTAATATAACATAATATCACATGCCATAAAATTGAAATCCCTCAATATAATATGTCCTAAATCCGTTTGTCATAAATATTACAATCAATAATATAGAAAAGACATAAAACCGTTTTCAATAAAAGTCATAAGTCCTAAATTCAAATTACATAATGTTTATTTATAATAATAATATTCTTAAAACAAATTTTTATAACAAAGCTTTTGATATGAACTTCTCTCAGCCCTTACGTAGATACAAGCGGGCAATATTTTTCCTTCTACCGACTTGTTTTGAGATACTTCACTAACTTGTTATGTAGTTCTGTTTAGTAGCAGGATAAATACGTTTTTGTTTTATAATATTATACACGTATCAAAAATAAATTATTGAAAATGCACCAATGTGAACCTTTAAAGACCAACAAGGGTGGCATAAAATTAAATTGTAATGGCTTTACTTACGACAAAAATTGATTTTACAACGAAAAATATTACTGGGTGTGTGAAAAGTACAAAAAAATAAAAAATATAAGTGTAATGTGCGAGTGATTACTTCAGAGGAAAATGGTGTACACACGCTGTTAAACAAAGGAATGGTGGAACACAATCACGAACCAGACGCATTATTGCAGCAAGCATGCAGCATGCAAGCAAGCACGCAGCATGCAGCATGAAAGCGAGCACGCAGCTTGCAGCATGCAAGCAAGCACGCAGTATGCAGCATGCAAGCAAGCACGCAGCATACATCATGCAAATAAGTGTAATGTGCGAGTGATTACTTCAGAGGAAAATGGTGTACACACGCTGATAAACAAAGGAATGGTGGAACACAATCACGAACCAGACGCATTATTGCAGCAAGCATGCAGCATGCAAGCAAGCACGCAGCATGCAGCAAGCAAGCGAGCACGCAGCTTGCAGCATGCAAGCAAGCACGCAGCATTCAGTATGCAAGCAAGCACGCAGCATACAGCATGCAAGCAAGCATGCAACATGCAGCAGGCATGGTTTCTGTCACGGCTCCGGCGCTTCAGGGCTCCGGCGGTCCCACGCGAGTTTATCGTCGCAGATGGGTTTAACGCTCACCACCGCAGCTTCGGCTTGCTGGCCGGCAAGCCGGCCAGCCTCAGCCGCGGCGGCGTGTGTTACAACCACCTGCTCCTCAACTCGCGGGCCGCCTGGCCCCTCCGCGCCTACGCGATTTTAAATTACACTCTAGGGGTAGAGCAGACAAGACTGCGTGGAGTCAGATTTACAGCGATTCGTTTCTGTCACTAAAACCTAATTTTTAGCAAATATTTTAGGACTAAAAAAAATATTATAAATGAACATTCGGAATAATACACATTATTTAACACAATACTTAGGACATATGACTTTAGGCCATGTAAAATTATGAGATTCAATTATTATAGTACTCGATATTATGACAGAATACTTTTAGAACTAAAGATAATTATATTAAACGAAATTTCGGGATTTCGAACATTATGGGTATTGAAGTTTATAGCAAACGTGTTATGGATAATGATTTTTGGACAAATAATTTTAGGAGAAGAAAAGGAGTACCGGTTGAAGGATCAAATCCTAGGTGCTTTTTGCCATGAATTTTTTTTTTTTTTTAATTTTAAAGAATGTTTCTTTTTTTTAGTAATATATGTATTTAAGAAAAATTAAATAATAAAAAATGTTTATTTTTGCTATTATTTAACACAAACTTTGATCTTATTTTACTACAAAGATTTATATTATATTTTACAATTTGTTTTGATAATTTACAGTTATCATAATATTCATATTTTACCTGACACAAACGGGTCCCTAGACAAGTGACATCCGATCACGCAAACCATAAAATAGGAAGCGGTATAAATATTTTAGATTGACTAAGCTATCGTTATAACTCGAGGGTATAGGATTAATTTTATAAAGAAAACGTAAGTAAGTAAAATTAATGGATACCCTCAAATGTTAACATCTATCGATTAGACAGAGACCTAACAATAAAGTGACTCGGACGATACTAGTAACCAATTTCGTCGCAATTGTTAAGGGTTTGCTGGCTAATTTGTTAAGCCTTTTGAATTAGTAAGACGCAACTCGGTGAAGCGATGGTTCGATCCCGGGTAGAAACATTCAGTTCTTTTTGAGTTATTCTTTAGACTATTCGAAACGAATTCAATGTTGTAGCAGTGTTATATTTTAAAACTTGAGGGGTAAGGACATAGTGACGCTGACTGTACGAGCTTACCCAAAAGAAACCTTCTCACTCTAACTTTGAAAAGATATGGGCTGTAAGCGTTTGCAAACACAGACGCAGGTGGAAAGTTCCACTCTTTTGCTGTACGCATTATAAAAGACGTTTGAAAACGATTAGTGCGAATTGGTGGAATAGCAATAAGGTAGGGATGATAACTTGCAGTGCGTCTAGATGTCCGATGGTAGAAGGGGGCCGGTGGGATGAGGTGGACTTCTTGGGCACACTCAGTTTAAGTTAGTTCTGAAACTGCTACGTCCTTTTTTGGTAGAAGACAAGAAAAGCGATGCAAGGAGCACACCTAACCTGGTAGAATGCAGTTCTTAATGTAATACTAAAGCTGAAGAGTTTATTTGTTTGTTTGCTTTAACGCACTAATCTCAGGAACTACTGGTCCGATTTGGAAAATTCTTTCAGTGTTAGATAGCCCATTTATGGAGGAAGGAATGGAACTTATAGGCGATATATCATCACTCTACGACCAATAGGAGCGGAGTAGCAATTAAAATTGTTGCGAAAACGTTGAAAATATGACGCAGACATAGTTGCGCGGGACAGCTAGTGTTCTATAAACAAACCCTATTTTCCAACCCTTGGTGATCTGCAGGCAAGCCATTTTGAACTTTTTATGGATAATAAAGATAAAATATTTTCAGTCGTCAAAAGGATTCGGAAACCTGAAAATCTGGCTATAAATCTTGCCAAGAGGTATCGTGTCACCCAGTACCAACAGGGTTGTGGATGTCAGATAGACTGTCACATCATGTAAAAAACTGGTGTACTGTTGAATCCGGATACTCTGGAAGCTGACTTCAACAATGTTAGGAAAAGGCTAGGGAGACGATGAAGAGGATAAAATGAAAGACTTGACTTCATAAAAACTTAATTTAATTAAAATATCACTCGTATTTACATCTACTTATTTAAATAATTGTTTAAAACTAGCTTACAAGTGGTTTTAAACTGAAGGTATACACAAAATTAATTATAATCAGTTTTGCAGAATTATTATATCGTGCAGAATCACGATGTTTCCAAAGATTCTTATCTTATATCTTATGCACCTTAATTCGAGTATGTACAGTAAAATTTTGCTGATTTTCCTCTTATATGTGTAATATGCTTGTTTAAATTTTCATCCGTTTAGTTTAAAAATATCACAAGGTATTTTGTTGTCAAATTATACATTACTTACTATGATTATACAAGCCTTAAAAGCAGTCGTTTAGAGCTTAAAAGTAGATATTTTACAATGATTTCTTACATAACCCTTGCTAATTAGGAAATATCAAAAATACTGCTAATAATTAAAACTATAGTGAAGTCTTTTTTAAAGGTATGCACACAGTAATTATATGAAGTCACAGTTATGCACCTAATTCGAGTATGTAGACTTTAATTTTCCTGATTAATGGATCAACCTGTATGGCTTTCAGCTCTGAATAGACTCGGTTAGACTTCGTAATGAAAGAAGCGGATTGTATTAAAAATGGGTATCATACCATTAGTAAAATATATAACCGTGTGGAGGCCGTACAAAGAAATGCTCGGATGGCCGTGTCTGTGAGCTGAGTAATGTAAGGGCGCGCACCGGCGTTCGGGCAGGCTCGGGTTCGGTACCCGCGCCCCTCTCCCTAGCCGTGGTCGTCATCACGTATCGGAGGCGCCGATAACTCGGCTTCAAAGTTTCCAAGCTTTAAGTGTGTAGTATGTGTGTCGTGTTTATGTTGAAAGCAAAGATTTTATATACAAGGTGTAGTTTTGCATCCTCGTCAAATTCAAGGAGGTAACTATGCTAATGATTCTGATCCCGAATCAATAATAAAATGGATAGGTTATTTTTTTTTTTCTTTTTACGAAAATTGGTAAGTGTGAACCACCCGTGTTTTAAACGCGAGCCGTCTGATTCTCGCCCTATGACCGCCCTTTCACACAAACTCCAATCTCAAACGATTGTTTGATAATTTCTTATTCCCTAAACCACGTTAAGGGGGTTATTCTGAAATACTGACAAACATAAACAACCAAAAAAATCAGCGTTTATTATTAATTAACTAGGTCCCGTAATAGGGGATCGGACTGGGTAAAGAAAACGACATTCTATTTTGTCCGTCAGACAGGTAATACAAAAATATTAGACACGTATTTTTTGTTTTATCAAAATATCAAAAAATTACTTAGTTAGAATTCATTAAAGTTGGAGAGTGGGGGCTTACTACGTCATAAGTGGGTATAAAACTTACCTACATGTGACGTCATGCGCCATTTCAACTCAATATATCTCCGTAATTTTATGATCACGTGAAAAAAGAAAAAATACGTGTCCAATACTTTTCAATAAACTACCCGACGGTAAAAGAAAAAAAAATAGGATTATCCCCTATTTAAATTGATTATTTAAGTCTTTTGTGACAACCTCCTGAATTTTGACGAGGATGCAAAACAACACCTTGTATTCCTGAACCACGGCGTAAGTGACGATTGAAGTGAGGTTATAAGTCCCGCATGAAAAAAAATATAAATAATTTTCAGTATTACTCAGCGATACAATACTATTCACAGTCTGTGTTAATATTGCACAATAATGCGGCATTTGGAAATTAAAACATATTGGTTCGTCCTATTACGTCGTCTGCTTTACGAGAACATTCTAGGATTACGTTCGAGTCTAGAAAGATCCAGTATGTCTAGAAGATCGAAAACAATCCTAGAATGTTCCACGATGGAAGTGTCTAGAAAGTTCGAGAAAGTTCTGGACATTTCTGGAACTTTCTAGAAGGATTGGTTCCACTGATTAAGTTTAAGTGTTTTGTGTTAATAAAAGATTTTTAGTGTTTATTTAGTAGTGTGTTAATTTATCCTATACCCAGCTCGTAACAGTCCTAAAACCAACAAATGTGTGCACACCCTTATAAACATAGTACATAAAAAGTCAAGCTATTTTAGCCGTAATAACTAATCTAATTGTAATTTTCTGAAGGAACCTTCTACTCCAAAAGTGTCGGTTATTTTGGAAGCTGTTATTCTCTTTGATTCGTCAACATGGAAGTATTTATCTTGAATTGCGTAGAAGTCTTTCCAGGTATCTGATTGTAATGTCTCATAAGCTGCATCTGTAAAGAAAATATAAATATAATGATGATTCAATGTTGTGTTCTACAGGGTGTAACGTAAAGGGTATATACATACTTAAGGGTGTTCTACAGACCATCAATCTGAACATGTTTCTTCATCGGACGAACATCCATTGGGTACCACCTAGGATAACCCCATACATTTGGGTCGAATAGGTATTGAAATTTTGTGTGGGCCAGCAGATAATTTTTTCGCTATTACGATGTTTGTCCGATGAAGAAACATGTTCAGTTTGATGTTCTGTAGCACACCCTTAAGTATGTATATACTCTTTCCGTTACACCCTGTAATAATGCAAGAAAAAGGAGTTAATGATAGCGTGACGTAATAACTGGGTTGTGGAGGTCAGATAGGCAGTTTCTCCATGTAAAATACTGGTACAGCTGCATCCAGTAAGACTGGAAGGCGACCATAGATAAAACAGTATTGTTTTGCTCTTATTCCAGTGTGGAAAAGAGACGGAGCTATACAGGATGTCTAGCGCCATCTCTTTCCCACACTGGAAAAAGAGTAAAACAATAATGTTTTAAGACGTCATGGTAGGCCACCTGAATATAGCTGTAACATGGTACAAAGGCAGAAAAATTATGAGAATGTTGCTTGAATACTGTATTCTCTGCTCGTAAACCAAATATTCTTTTAAGGTCAAGTAGACAATGGCTATCATTATGACTCTCTTTCTTACAGGGACTCATATTTCGCCGGCTATCTTGTGAGTTTTTTTACATGTTCATAACTGTCTTTGTCCAAGGATAAGCCAAATAAGATCAGCATACATTTAATTTCAGGGAGGTGCCTTAACAAGGCTCAAATGCCACTGAGAATATTCTCCTCACGAAAAATTCGAACAATCGCCATATCGACTAAGGAATTTAAATCAAAAAGGCTGTTCCTGCTGCAGTTGAAAATCAGCGTCCGTTAGTACACCTTGTGTTGCCATCTGGGATTATCCTGAGCTGAGGCCCATATGACATTATGTATTAAAGTCTTATTTGTTTATTTATTTTGTGTAATTTTCAAGGTGTAATTAATGCCAAATAAAATTAATTTTCTTTCTTTCTGTTCTCTTCTTTTCGTTCAAAATAGGAAAATAAAAAGAAACTGGGTGTAATTGAAGAGACCCCCGCCTCTTTCCCGACACTTGAGTAAGCCAGCCCACGATTCGGATCTTGTAGTTTACAACCTCTTAGTCTGACCATAGGCTTAGATTTGGTGATAGGATAAGAGGAGAAGAATGATGATGATAATAAAACTAAGAAACTTACCGGAGATATCTTGAATAGTCATTTTAGCAGTACCACCGAGGTCTGTAGGAAAAATGTCTCTTGGCAACACCTTGTATATCTGCTCAAAATCGTTGTACAGATGCAATCTTTCCAGATGTTTTTGCTTCATGATTTTCTTGAACAGGGCCAAGATCGAATGACCGAAGGAGGGTACGTTGACTAGATGGAAGCCTTTTATCTTGATAGCATAGCATGACTGGGTGAAAAGGTAACATAGCGTTAGTTTTTCAGTTCTACTTCAATTTGAAAGTTTTTGAATGGAGACTTGTCTAGTGGTTGACGGGAAATGCCTTGCCGGTTAAGTAAGCAAACAGCATTCACTAATCCCTTGGCAAATTTCCTTCTTCTTTGTTGATCAGGTTTACTATTTTCAACATTGTGCCATTCACGTGGAGGTTTATTTTCAAACTCGAGTAGCTTTTGATTTCAATTCGGTATTTTGGCAGTCCAAAACTTTAAATTAAGTGCACAACATTTTTCACTGGTTTTTGAAAACCTAATCAAGGTTCTTCTGAAGTCAGGACCTGGCGTTACATATCCCGACGTTGGCCACAATTCATCACCAAAAATAAAAGAAACAGAAGGAAAAACGAGTAATAAACATTCAAATCTGGTCTCTACAGTCAAGTTAAATTACCTATGCAGCCATTTTTATCCAATAGACAAATATTTAAACGATTTAAGAACCGTCCAAGAAAGCAAAGTTTAGAATTCTCACTTTCGACAGTTCTAATTTCAAGCAATGACTAAACTACAGAATAAAAATCATATCTTAAGTTATCTCTTTTACTCAAGTAACCTTGACTCTAGCAGTCTTACAAATACTTGTAGAAAATAATAACCAACTTACCGTTATATGGTAATAAATCTTGGACATCAAGATAGGTGTGAACTGCATAGCATGGCTGAGGGTAGCATTGCTGAAGTCGAAGATCCAGTGGTCTCCTTGTGTAGTCTCGTTGAACAATCTGTAGTCTCCCATCAAGAAACCAAGCTTGGCAACATCAAGTACCACCATATCTGGGCTCACTATTCTGGAATGGTAAGATAGGGACATTGAATACCAAGCAAGCATTGATCAGCATCTTTCTACTTTTTTCCGTCAGCTTTGCATGTTGTACTGACTTGTTGATTATGGTGTTACACTTAAAGTCTTAGAGGCTATTAATTGGTCCTTCGAGCCGGATCTGCCCCCTTCCAATCGAAGATTGAAGACCTCTTCAACCCCGAGAATAGACTCGGTTGGGACTTTTGAAAGTAGTGTACTATATTAAAATAGGGATCATATCATAATTAACACCGTACAAAGAAATGCCTAAAATAGCCCTGTGTCTGTGAGCTGAGCGGTGGAAGCGTGCAACGGCGCTCGGGCAGTCGGGTTTGGTACCCCGAGGTCCGTGCCCTCCACGCAGTCGTCTACGCGTATGCGAGGCGCTGACAGTGGCACATGAGTAGTGTTACAATTATTTGGCATACCAAAAAACATTGCATTTGACTCTAACTCTCTTAACATTGTCGTGTTTTACAAGAGGTCAATTTGAGTAGTTTAATATTGAAGTTCTAAGTATTCTGGTATCTGCATGTAAGTAAGTATCTCACGTAGTTCTAAAACAAAATTACCATAAACGCCAAAACAACCATTACTCTCACTCAGCCATCCGCAAATGGCAACGTCCAACCTAGTTTTACTTACAATCTGTTACCTAACTTTCCACAAACCCCGTGCAATATAAAATAGACCCGATATTTCTCGTAAGTCTGTTAAAATTTTCACAATCCGACCTCTGGCCGTGCTGGCAGGTTGTAAACGGGGTACGTTGGCCACTTCTGAATATTTGAACACATTTCCACGGTGCAAGGGTTCCGTTGCAAAATTGAAAGTGCATTGTGATTCTGGCTGGTTATTTTGAATTAACATTTTGTGGAGATGGCTTTAGAGGGTGTTATAATAAATGTTTCATGACATAAAGAAGAAGATAGTGGGTGTCTATTTTGTGGAGAGACAAGTATGTAAAGAAACGGAAACATTGTTTGTTTTACTAATATAAAATGTTGAAGTTAGGCAGGTCAAATAATCTAAAGCCTTTTATGACATCTATGTACTCTTGTCAGTTTCACAGACCGATTTTCGCTAAATACGGCCTTATATGCTATTCGCACAAACACAATTTTCGTAATGAAATGATCGTAGCAACACTAGCAATTAATCATCCACAGGCAGTACAAAATGCCATTAAAATTATATATTATATTAAAACGAATGAGTATTTTATCGGTTTCAGACTAATGAACTAGGTTAACAGATTTGCGCCTGCAAGTCAACGTCTGCAATTTTTAGAAAACCATTGCAAGCGGTCACCATCTTTTTGACAGGAGACTGACAAATGAAGTAGTGTTGAATAAAACTTTACATTATCCATTATGTAGAATAACTGTTAGATTCTACATGAATAAGACTTGACCAATCAGCGCAAGCAATTATAAACAAAATAATAATAATATTTATAAAGTATTACAAAAAGTGTACATTTATGCGCAGTAGTATTATTTCTCATACACTGGTATAATTAGTACTTATAAGTGAACTATAACTAAAACACATACAAAAGTTGCAAGTAATGATAGTTCAATTCAGATGTTTGGTAGCGACCTGCCCGAACTAGGTTCATTTAATCCTGTGTTTATGACTAAACACTAGTACATATTGTTATAAACAATTTTTCCTTTGCAACTGTGTTGTAAATTGTGATGAAATCCGACGTTTGATTCGCGTGAGTTTTTTACATTAAACTATTGGTTCCATTTAGTAATGTGCAATGCAAACGCACCTCGAGTGCAATGACAAACTTTGCACAATTGCAAAGCAATGTAATTTTTATGAACTCCACGCTCACATTTCCGAGTTATAATATTACTAGCGACCAGTACTGCTTCGCAAGGTACCTTATGAACGGAAAACAGAGAAGCCAGCAGTAAATTTCTCAGCAGTAAATGTGGAATCTATGTCGTCTAGTTGCTATAGATGACATAGTTTCATTCGGGGGGAAACGATGAGGCTAACACAGGAACGTGGAGATTTGTACAAGAAAATAGAGGCGTATACCCATCAGAGGGAAAATTCGGGCTGTGGATGATGATGATGGTGATGAAATATCGAATCAAAGCGCTTCGTTTTTGGTCTGTGGGACTTCAACCATATAACGATGACTTATCTCTGCTTGTCCGATAATAGAATGGGGATGGGGGGATTAAACGGTGTAATTCTAAAGCACACTCTCCGAAATGTAACCGATAAACACCTTATAGGCGGGAAACTTCGCGGCGATGTTCAAGCTTTTGGAGCTTGGCTTTGACAAGAGAGTAAATAGCCAATAACTTTCAAAATAGAGCTAACGATCTATATTTGCTCACCTGAACATAATAACGCGATGGTTCTCCTTAGTCTTCATCGGAGGCACGATCCAGTATCCTTCTTTTAGGTATTTATCCATGTTAGCATTAAGAGGCGATCTTCCTCCCAAGAGATCAAGCATTCTGTCCCTCGCTGAGAAGTAGTTGTCGATTTTTTCTTTACTCTGTTCCACGCTGAAACCTCTTGTCATTAGATGGCCGAGGATCATGCGGTCATCTGGAAAATAGAAAGATATGGGTTAGGAAATAGGGTTGATATTGGCTTAACGCTTAACAGAAATACTAATATGGTGCCCGAGCTATGTATATGCGAGATGCAAAATTTTGACGTGTCACCAAGTACCACTTTTGATATATTATGCTAGTGGTTTGAGATATTCATTCAGTCTACTCGTATGTGATTTGAGTTTGTGTCACGTTACTTCTTTGTAGCGTCGTAAACTATGAGCCTTAGAGTTATTTGAAGGTCCCATGAACCGATGGCCGATGTCCTTTTATATGTGCATTTTTTTTTTTTTGAGCGGGCAGATTACAGTTTTGCGAGCTACACATTTATTCTGTAACCTAATGTCAGGCACATTTGAGTGGCAAAATAAATGCATGCAGATATTTTGCTTTGGGACGGCCATGTTGTTCGAAGTTGTTCAAGAAATACTACCAAATTGATTGAATCAGCCAGTATTACAAGTCTCACCGATGATGTTTAACAACAAGGTAATATTTAGGATAATTACTTTTCAACCATTACAAAAAATAATATTGCCTTGCTATAATTATTAATCCACATACTTTTTCTGTAAGTATCAATCTCAATCATAATCTTATAATCATTAATAGGTGAGTCAAGATCAAGAAGTAGTATTTTATTTGAAAAAAAACCCACATTAGGTTTTCCCCAGTTTTATTGTTAACTGCTGGTCTACCATGACGTCTTAAAGCAGTATTGTTTGACTCTGATTCCAGTGTGGGAAAGAGATGGAGCTATACAGAATGTCTAGCGCCATCTCTTTCCCACACTGGAAAAGAGTAATACAATAATGTTTTCAGACGTCATGGTAGACCACCTGACCACAAGTTTGAATACAAAACTGGTTTTAAGTAGACCCGGAACAAAAAGTATCTACCTACTAGTTTTGCAATAAATATACTATTGATGCACTCACGGCGCTGACCTGACTTTGTCTCAGCTTCCCTTGCTATGAGAGATCAACTTAATTTGGTTTTGCATAGCTTGATCATGACCATGGTAGATTAATTATTATAAATAAAACTAGCTGATGCCCGCGACTTCGTTAGCGGGGTTTTTTTTTTTTAGTTATCAAAAATAGACGTTGGCCGATTCTCAGACCTACCCGATATGCACACAAAATTTCATACAGATCGGATCAGCCGTTTCGGAGGAGTATGGTAACTAACATTGTGACACGAGAATTTTATAATTATACAAGCTGTCCCGCGCAACTTCGTCTGCGTCACATTTTCACCGTATCCGCAATATTTTTCATTCCTGTTCCGCTCCTATTAGTCGTAGCGTGATGATATATAGCCTATGTCCTTCCCTAGGTTGAAATCTATCTTCTTGCCAAATTTCATTAAGATCCGATCAGCCGTTTAGTCGTGAAAAGGTAACAAACAAACAAACATACAAACAAACGAACAAACAAACAGAGTGACATTCGCATTTATAATATTAGTATGGATTAGTATGGATAAGATAATTTGGTTTTGCATAGCTTGACCATTTCAGATATAAGCTAAATTGGTGATAGGATTAGCAAGTATGTGATAAGGATAACAAAGATAAGTCATCTTAGTTTACATGCCACCTGTATGCGATATGACACTGACACAGTCGATTTAGTCCACAAAATCAAGGGCGCTCTGGGCGCTACGAAGTAAACTATACTCGAAGTTTTTAGAATAAGAGCCAAAATGAAATTATCCGGAAAAAAACTCGAGTTACCGACATAGCTTGCAGAGCTAGCCAGATCAAGGTGCAGCTAACCATGGAGCAAATGAATCCTGGACTGGACATAGTGTTGAACATCCCCCAATTTGTATACACCATGCTCTTTTGACCTCGTACATGACCAATTAAGCTTATTGTCACCATCTGCGTCATCTTCCTGCTCTTGGTACTTGGGGTCGGCGCGACTAGTTTTTTTCTTTTATTCTCCTAGGCTATCAAGCCTTTTTTTTACGGATGGGAAATCATCACCTGACCTCGCGCTCTGGGCGGAGCGGGAGGGAGTGTCAGACTTGTACAGACTAAAACCCATCCATGTTCCTTCTTAGCCCTTTTTGTTCCGGGGCCACGGTATCTCTTTCAAACTGTCCCGCAGCCCTGGCAGGAGACTATCAACCTTCATACTATCATTTACTCCTTTTTCCTGGATCTTTTCCTTTACATCTTAGTTTATTATATGTTTTTAATTCAATTCAATTTTGTTGCTATTATTGCTTTGTTATTTTTGTGTTGTACTGTGCGAGTCTCATAAATACTTGTTCTTTCTTTCATAGACTGACCGAAGATTCTAAATAGGTGGCCACCTAAGGTTAGGTTAGGTTTAGGTGATTCTAAATAGGTGACTACCTATTTAAAATCTTCGGTCCTGTCTATGAAATAAAAAATTCTCCTTCGCCACTCCCTCATCCTCCTTCGTCGCTTCGTTGAGGAGAAGATGTTACGGTGCAACTTGGGAGAGGCCTATGTTCACCTGTGGTAGACTGCAATAGACTTCGTTGACTGATTTATCATACAAAAATTGCCAATCGTCAATTTCATTCAACAGATAAAAGATACATGACGTCAAAAATTCAACCAAAATCATACAATCTGGACAATTTGATTTGGAATTGTCTAGATGGTATGATTTCACGTGATTCCGCTCGCTTTCGGCTACATCAAATCATCATCAATAAATTGGGAAATATACTGTTTTTCAATCGGTACACAATAAAGGTAGCAATGATAATAAGCAATGACGAAATCAAACCAATTTCAACACAATTATAGCAATGTCCGCATTGTGGATATTGCGTGCAAAATATACTGATCATAACTGAAGGTCGCTTGTGACAGGTTTTTTAATAGTTACCAAGACAAAGAACCTAATTGAGTTTTCCTACCAGTATTTCTTTGATTTTGTTTTAATGACTGAATTTCGTTCAGTTAAAAATTTCGAACTGAAAAATATATTTTTTAACGGGAACTATATTTTCTATCACCAAAATATTTGTCATCAAGTTGTATCACCTAATAAATAGATCTATCGCCACGAAATATTTTCGTTCTCAGATAAACAAAAATTGTTCCCAGGTATGAATTATCAAATTAATGTTAATATATGTGTAAATTAGGAGATCGATAACCAATAAAATTATATTGCATTACATGAATATAAACTTCGTTCTTATAATAACAGTTTTGTTACTTAAATAATAGCTCTGTGCTCAGAATGGTAGATCTGTCACCAAATAAATAGATCAGTTAATACGAGACATAGGGCACATCAACTCGGACAGGTTATGTTCGAAGGGGATGGCGGGGTCTAGTGAGCGAGCGGAGCGAGCGAACTAAGACCCCGACATCCCCTTTGTGTTAGGTTACTTTAAACCCTGCAGAGAGAAATAGGAGCCCCGCGTAGCGGGGCTCCGTCGACTACGCCTTAGTTTGGACCTGTGGTTTGGAGTTTTATGTAAACATTTTTACATTGTTTGATGATTCAATTTTCGTGACACTTCTATTATTTTGAAACCTAATAAAATTATTTGATGATTGATATTATTTCCAAGTAATTGTTAATTAATATTTAGGTAAGCGTTTTGATATTATTTGATGATTCCATTTAGGTGACAGATCTACTATTTTGAGGACAAACCCTATTATTTAAAAAACACAAAACTAATTAAATTGGTGATAGCTTAAATGATACCCTTTTTTAACCCCCGACCAAAAAAGAGGGGTGTTATAAGTTTGACGTGTGTATCTGTGTATCTGCGTATCTGTGTATCTGCGTATCTGTGTATATGTGTGTCTGTCTGTGGCATCGTAGCTCCCAAACGGATGAAGCGATTTTGATAAAATTGGTGTCATTTAAAAGGTATTTTAATCGAGAGTGTTCTTAGCTATGTTTCAAGAAAATCTGCTCAGCCGTTTGAAGCTCATCACCTCTTTTCTAGTTGATGAAGGGATTTAAACAATTTCTACGGGTCTAGTTGATTGGAAATTTGAATTCTTGTAACTTTCTCACCATGGGCATCGCCAGGGGGTAGGCTGCACACCCCCCTATTAGCTCAAGCTTTTTTTTAATTCATATCTTTCCTTGTTTTCGTTAATAAGCGAGAAGAGGTGCAACACCAAGAAAAGTGGAAGGAATGGGAGTAGACCTATGCCCAGGAGTGGGACAGTCAAGGCTAAGAAAAAATAATTTAAGTTTAAAAAGCATGAAATAAAAATTAAATTAAAAATTTAAAAAACCCTTGACGGACACAACCTCTAAAAAAACAAAAATAAAATTAATCCAAGCGTCGTAGCGTCGGGGGTCCGCTTTGTTTGTATATATATTTTTATGTACTAAGCGGTCTACTTAGCGGTCCCCCGACGAAATTTTTAATTTAATTTTTTAACATGTCTGACCAAAAAAAAAGACATTAAAGTAAGTATGTAAATGCAAAAATTATCAACGTGAGATAAAAATATTTTATTACATTTACTAAGTAATTATTTGCAGACTAAACAATTACCTACCTACCCGAGATGACGCAAAAGGTTATTTTAAACCAAGGTATTTTTCTTGATGTAAAAAAATTAAAATAATATGATTATTTCATTTTCTTTCATGTCTTGGTGTAACTATGTAGTTAACGTTTCAATAATTATGTTATTTCATAGATTTCTTCAAAAGACAACAAAAAAACTAGGTTGGCATATCATAATATGGAAATACATGACAGTAGGTATGATTACTCGTTTGTAAAAATCAATCACTTACGGTTTAAGAAACTAACTTCCGAGTCCAAAATATTTTGATAAACTAAAAAAAAAAAAAATTTTTTTTTAAAGAGAAAAAAAGAGTCAGCACAACTATCGATGTGATAAGCAAAGCTATAATTAAAATAGAGGGGACAGTTATTTTGAACATAATATGTACCTAACATAGGTACATTAATTTGATTGTAAAGTAAATTTTTCAATTTAACATTTTCCAATAATGGATTTGTCATTGCCAAACGAAACAAAAAAAAAAATTGTCGACTGATTACGACGAATCTTATGATTAAAATCTTTTGCTATTTTTTTCATTCTTATTATGAGACAAACAATTGAAGTACCTAATAGCCAGCAAACAGATAAAATGAATAGATTATTGTTTCACCGTGAGATTGCCCTGTTTTCTTAGTAATTAAAAAAAAAAACCAAGATCACTTAATTTCTGCAAACATTATCCAAGCGACAAGCGCTAATCATAAATGATTTTAACCTTGGCATAACTAGATGATATTTACTAAATGCTGAAACTAGGAATTAATTATGTTATAATTGCGCATTTCCGGAACTGTCGGGTTTTTGCAAGTTAAGTCAGTTAAAAAAAAATTAAAAGTATGATTACGAGTTCAACAGTGTCATTTTGTTATGAGTGGAACTCGTGGCTTAATAATTGCAGCTGCTTGGGTCGATGTTTAGGTTAAGCCGCGCTTGCCTAGGCTAGTCCGTTGATGGGTGACCACTCATTACTTATTTAGTTTTCTCCGTGCCTAGGAAAGCACGTTGAACCGTTAGTCCCGGCTCTCATGTAGATCTTTGACAGTCATTGTAGCACCCCCCCGCCCTGGCAATGCCCATGATGACAAGTGACAAGATTTCAAATTTCGAATCGATCAGACCTGTGGAAATTGCTAATTTCCCTTCAACTAGAAAAGAGGTGATGGCCTTCAAACGGCTGATCAGATTTTATCGAAACATGGCTAAGAACACTCTCGATTAAAACACCTTTTGAACGAAACTAATTTCATCAAAATCGGTCCATCCGTTTAGGAGCTACGATACCACAGACAGACACACAGATACACACGTCAAACTTATAACACCCCTCTTTTTTGGTCGGGGGTTAAAAATGACTTGTAAAGATACTAAGGTTTCATAACTTTAAATTGCACTTATCACATGCTTTAGCTTAGACGTGGTTCCGTCTCTGTCTTGCAACTATTGCAGTTTCTCAGTTGTGCGACGATAACAAGAATGTCGCTTAGCTAAAGTAACAAAATTTATGAGTCAAGAATATTTATAAATCTGAGTATTTTTTTTAATTATTCGTGGCGTAGGTATGTTTTTTTGGCCATCTAAGTATATTTGCTAATTATAAAATTTTAATGGTACCTACTTTGCTGTATATTAATTTTAAAGCCTCCTTTGTTTGTCTTTTTATTCGAGTAGGTTTTTAAAACTTGAAGGAAAGCCAAACTTGAGTTTTAGTTTGAGTTTGAATAGCAATGGACCAAAGAGAGAACCCTGCGGTATGCTAATATTTACGGTCAATCTGGCTAATTACTGCTCAATGTTTGTTTAAATTTATGGATGACGATCTCACTGACTTATATACGTTTTAAATCAACTATTTCAAAATGAGACTGCTAGATGTAACTATCTTTTTATACAGCAGTTCTCATTTCAATCTCCGTCAATTGCTTGCTTGGTAGCAAACTACTACCTAACCCGATGTAGCTGAGAACCAATATTTTACCTGGAGTGACTGCTTATCCGGCAACCATACCGGAACATGTTGATGTGCGTAAACGTCTTTAAAAAAAAAAAAAATGAAAATTTCTGTTTCTAAGGATAATTTATAATCGGTCTAATTTAGCGGTAATTCTATTTTTCATAAACGCTCTTAATGAGTCTCCTAAGTAAGATAATGAATAATTTACAAATTAAAAAACTGGTTTTTCCTTCACAATTTTGATGGGTTGTGATCTCGTTAATTGGTTTCAAGAAAAAAAAAACCCAGTCTATTATTTTTTAAACCATTTTCGTGTCACTACGGAGAATGATTTATACCAGGCGATGTAGAAAAGAGTCTAAGATTAATTGTACCCTACAACTAGAAAAAAAAACTATTTATTTGTGCATATTTAAAATATATGCCCTACTAACATCGGAATTCACAAACAAAAAGTGATTTCTAACTGTTATTAATAAAATAACATCTAAAAATACTTCCAAACCTGCCCAAACTGGGTTTTTTGGGAGGTACATTGACTTGTGACCGTAGAGTCAACGGCCATTAAAACTATGAACGGAAAACTACTTCTACTGGATAAACACAGAGATTTAATTAATGAAGTACCTAATTTGCTCCTTCCCACAATAATTCTTTGAATATTCCGTTACAAGATCGAAAGATTAAAATTAAAAGAACCATAATATTTTTTTTATTGTTGACCTATTGTCGTTTGATGACAACAGATTCCTTCTAGTTCACTTCTGACGAAGAGTAGGTGTACCAATAGGTTTCCTTGCCCTTCGTGGACACAGCATTGAGTCCTGTCATGTATTATTTTATGTTGTTGAACCGGTTTTATTAGTTCTCCTTCATCTTTTTTTCCAACTTATTTCGTCTCGAGCCAAGTAGTAGCAATTTGTTTTTTGTTTTCGGGATCGGTTAGATTCAACTGGAACGTTATACTATTTGTACTTGTACTCGAGTACTTACTAAATACTCATTACTCCCAATATTAGATGTTATGCTAAGTATTTGTAGTCCTTATTGGTTTGCATAATTGACCAACTACTACTTAATAACTACTACTTTATAACTTAATAATACATAATAATATTAGATAATCGTATACCATACCAAGCCACATCAGGGCCAGTTTTTGCCGATTCATTACTTTACATGGACAGATGTAATTAGCTGGTGAATCTCCGTAGACGCGATGGAAAATCCATATTCGTCGCCAGCCTGTATACAATGTGTTGTTTTGCATCCTCGTCAAAATTCAAGAGGATGTCACAAAAGACATAAATAATCAATCAAAATTACGGTACCTAGTTATTTTTTTGGATAAACGCTGATTTTTTTGGTTGTTTATGTGTTTCAGTATTTCAGAATAACCCCCTTAACGTGGTTTAGGGAATAAGAAATGATCGAATAAACGTTTGAGATTGTTTGTATGTGTGAAAGCGCGGTTATAGGGTGAAACACAGATGGGCCGCGTTTAAAACAGGGTGATTCACACTTATCAATTTCCGTAAATAAGAAAAAATAAATAAAAATTACCCACTTATTTTATTATTGATTCGGGTCGAAAATCACTAGCATAGTTACCTCCTTGAAATTGACGAGGATGCAAAACAACACAAATTGTATACGTACACACGGTGACACTTCAAGCATAATATACATTTCCAGTGTAACATGGCTTTGCTTTATATAGGTTTTCCGTCCAGTGAGAGGTCTGCATAAACTGGTTTTGTACAGCTTGATTGGTCGTACCAACTTACATAATTGTGTATACAGGATGAAAACTTTCAGAAGAGCAGTAAGGGGAACTACCTTAACCGTTGCAGCTACAATAAAAATGGTTTCAGGAGACTTATCTATAAGTTCCTGTGAAATTTTGATTCAAAGAAATTCAATATGAAACAGGCCAAGTGCGAGTTGGACTCGCGCACGAAGGGTTCCGTACCATTATTTATAAAAACGAGCAAAAATATCTCTTTTTTATGGGAGCCCCCTTAAATATTTTTTTATTATGTTTTTGTATTTGTTGTTATAGCGGCAACAGAAATACATAATTTGTAGAAATTTCAACTTGGTAACTATCAATGTTCATGAGATACCTGGTGACAGACGGACAGACGGCGAAGTCTCAGTAATAGGGTCCCGTTTGACCTTTTGGGTACGGAACCCTAAAAATGTTTTGTTAGCAAAACACTGGTCAATTTACAAAAAATATAATTGAAGTCAATCGATCCTGTTTCTAATTACTGGTCAGAAACTTTTATGAGACCAACCCAGGTAGCAGAACCTACTAAAAAAGTCAGAAATATCAAAAATCTGTGAATTGATATCAAAATTTCACGAAAAGTTATATCTAGTCACATAAGACCATTGTCGCAAAGCTGCAACGGTTAAGGGAGTTCCTCTTATTGCTCTGTGGAAAGTTTTCACCCTGTATAAGCAAAAAATAATGTGCCTAAATTCCGTTTAACTTTATTTTAACGTCAAAAACAATCCTAAACTGGTTTCACGTTTTGGAATTTTCCTAAATTAAAAGTGATCCAAAATAAACAAGCAAGCTTTAAATACCGTTTTCTTGATTTTGGGTCAGTCAATTTGACAGTATATTCTCGAAAAGCAAAACCAGACTTTAGTATCAAAAAAAATGTGGTTCTGGTCCGGTAAACTGTTTCTAATATTATGAGAACCGGTCTCATTTATTTATTAATTTCTGCACATTGATTGATAAATAAATAATTTTGTCATGGTTTTCAGTCTTGTTAGGATTATGGTACTTTCAAGTAAAAGTCGGTGATAAAAGTATTTTCTTTACTTTAAAAGAAGTATACGAAACAAAACTTAGAGCTATCTTAAAATATATTTCAAGTTATTAATAGAGGTAATAAAAAAAAAAACATAAAAAGATTACTGTGATAAAAATAGTATTCAATTTATTCATTACCAATGCTAATGTGGTTTTTCGAGAATGTTTTTATTACTTGACAAATAAATTAAACTAGTTCTCTTTAACAGAAATATTATAATATTATTGTTCCACATTGATTATGTAACTTGTTATTGTATATATGAATTAAGTTTTCATTTGTCCGCACGTAAGGATGTGTAACCCTTAACGAATCCTAAAAAACTTTTATTCTCCCCATCATTGCGATAATTTTTATGTAGGGTAACATACCTTTCCCAGGTATGGTATCCTACATAAAAATTATCGCAATCCCTCTAGTTACGGAGAAATTCGAGGTCAAAGTGCCAACGTATAGGGGCCAAGTAGGTATTTCAAATTAAAAAAAAAAAGATTAAATAAAAAAAAAACAATATTTATCAGCACTATGTTTTAAGAGCGATACATTAGGTCCTACGGTAAAAATATTTTTTCCACAAAATACTCGTTTCCCAGCAATTAATACAGCGTAGAGATACTTAATTTGATGAACAGAATGTTCGGTTGACAGCTTGATGAAGAGTCATTTACACCTTGTACTCTAAATTCAAACACAAAGCTTGACAGAACCTCAGACGATCCTTTAAAAAAGTCCCTTCTTACTTCTAAACTTTCTCAGATTCTTCTGAAGAAGGGAGTATACAGTGATGCTGATTGTACTTTAGCTGTTCTCAGCTAAAGTACAATCAGCATCACTGTATACTCCCACTGCTAGAAGACAGTCCTTTCTATGAGGAGTGGAACTAGTGACTAGTGCAGGTTCGTGGATGTCTAAAGCAAGTTCTTCCAAATGTTATGTTTTTGTGCTCGGCATTAGTTGATGCTTAGACTGTTTGTCAGTCACAGAACCAAATAAGTATCCTGAACTGCTTTACATAAAGCGACTGCCTATCGAACTCCACGGCCCAGTTAGTACTTCGTAATACGATACCCCACTGGACTGGTTGTCTGACATTCAAGAAAAAAATAATAAGTTACCTGACATTATATTTTTTATAATGAACTGAGTCTATTTCAAGCATACGAGTCCTGCATAAATGAGTCAAATGTGCCCTTTTAAAACCAGCCTTTTACTTTTCTATTTTTAACCGACTACGTCAAAGTCAAAAGGAAGAATTATGCAGTTCAATATACGCACTTAACTATACTAGGTTCCTGTTTAATCCTTTTTTCAGTATCACCAAAGTAAATAACTAGTCCTATTAATAGTTTTTAATCCTCGACCAAAAAAGAGAAGTTATAAGTTTGACGTTTATATCTGTGTCTGTCTGTGGCATCGTAGCTCCTAAAAGGGTGAACCGATTTTAATAAAAGTGGTTTCGTTTGAAAAGTATTTTAATCGAAAGTGTTCTTAGCTATGTTTCAAGAAAATTCGCTGAACCGTTTGAAGATTATCACCTCTTTTTTAGTTGATGAAGGGATATAAACAACTTCCACAGTTCTAGTCGATTTGAAATTTGAAATCTGGTCCCTTGTCACCATGGGCATTGCGTCGTATCGTCGGGGGACCGCTAAGTAGACCGCTTAGTACAAGCACAAAACAAAGCGGACCCCCGACGCTACGACGCTTGGATTAATTTATTAAAGGTTTTTTAGAGGTTTTTTGTGTCGGGGGTTTCTTATTTTTTTTGTACTATCCAGTACTAACTGGGTTGTGGATATCAGATGAGCAGTGGCACCAATACTAGCGTTCATATGTGTTCGGTTAGACTGAAAGCCGACTTCAGCCAGCATGAATTAAGAAAAGGTTTAATGATGGGGAGTTTCTTTTCTAAATTTCACAAAGACTAATTAAAAAGGTAATGCTTTCATCTTATCATATTTTTGCTAACTTATCTATAACTTTAGCCGAATTAACTGGTGAACTGTTGGAGAAATTGCCATGAAAGGTTTATATTAATCTCATTGATGGCCTTCAAAACGTTAAAACACGGATTACAAAGAACGTTGTGCGTGTGGGACACGGTGATGATATAATGGACAAACTTTAACATCGTAAACTGAACAATAGGTTAATTCGTATGGATGGACAAAAGGCGGAAACACACTTACGTGTCGTGGCGTGTCGTGACGCGCCAGAAGCATTCGGTTTCATACATCGTTGCGACACGACACGCCATGCAAATATGTCCCTAACCATATTAAATGTATGAAACCGATTTGCTTCTGGCGCGACACGACACGCCACGACACGTAAGTATGTTTCCGCCTTTAGCGTCAGAAATACACAACACAAAAAAGTTTCTTTTCTTTTATTTAGTACGCTTGCCGCATCTCACCTGATATGAAGTCTAGGGAACAATAATTGATCAATAGTTATTGCTCTTGTTTTTTATGTTTTTTCTTTAGTGTTATAACATCAATACAAGCGTAGGTAATTTAATCTTTATTTTAATTATGATGATATAATGAGAAAGTTGTTTTGTGACAAATGATAAAAAAGGCACAAAAGTTACAATAAAGAAAAAATCTTTGTTGTTTTGCCAGCAAGAAAAAAAAACAAAACTTGCAATAACCTTTACAAAACCTACTTGGCCACCAAGCTTATTTTCCTTCTATACCAAAAAGGTTTATGATTATTTTGAACTATTCTTAAGTGCAGTTTTGAGTTCCATTTAAAAATTCTAGCGGCCAGTACTTTAAAATAAAAAACAAACAATTGCTACGTGTTCTCTAGACTTGGTTGAGTATACCTAGTTCCTTAGTCAGTCATTGTTCCTTACTATGGTAGTCCGGTGACCTGGTGAAGGGGGTCTGTGTTTTTAACATTAAATGGGCGAAACCCAAACAAGACAAACATGAGAAAATCTTTGACATGGGAAAGATCGATTGAAGGTTTTATTACTGATATGACAGCAAAAAGATGTGTGCTTATGACCGTATAGTCATATTAGCAGTAAATTGCACCTATTTGTAAACAATGTAGTGAGTTTGCTGAGTAGTGAAGTCTAAATAACATATAATCACTATTTATAGAGCCATTATTCATACCATAAAATGGCATAACTGCTTATTTTATTTTACTGCCTTTTTATTCAGTTAAAGGCAAACAACAAAAAGAGTTTGGTTTTATTCTTTTTTTTTTAATCTTTCCTCCACACTACGAACTTCTCTTAGATCGTGGTTGCATTTACCAATACTTAAACTCACATATACAGACAGTCCGAACTGGAACAATTATCTGTAGGCCATACAAATACTAGTTCCGTGCAGGGAACAAACCCGCGGCCCGGAGCGCAGCAGCCAGTCGCTCAGCCACTGCACCAACCGTGCCGTCTATACTGAACTCTTTCTTCGACTATACCTATTTTAGATGTGACTGGTCATCTCTTCGTTGCCCGGGTAATTTGGATTAATTATTTTATTTTTAATTGACTTTTTTATCTTTACTATGGACACATTCAATGCACGTCTTGCTCCATAGAATAGAATAGACATGACATGTCCGTAGAGTTTCTCCCATTCTTCTCTATAGATATCTACGCTTTGGAATGGACACCTACAGTACGTTCACAGTTATTATGCCTTGTGACTGCGACTGTAGCTTCATTTTTGTTGTTGTCAAAAATGCCCGTAACTGGCCTACTTGAAATAGATGCTTTAGTTTTGAAAACCAAGAAATACTCACGTAGTTGCCCTTGAGGCAAATGTGGCTGCTTTTCATACCACTCCCTTATATTTTTGATCATATCCTCCAAAGCTTTGTGGTTGATATTGTACAGTTTCAGTAACACGTCCAGGTCTCCATCTGTGATGTTGAGTAGTTTGTCCGCATTGATAGAATAATCAAAGGTTTTCTGGTACTGTGGAAATGATAAAACATACTATTAGTTTAGAATAACTTGTGTTTAATTCAAAACTATAACTGAATGTGAATACGATTTATAATTCTTTGTATTTGTATTGTACGATGATTTCGTTTGTATGATATTGACTGTCTCGTTGGGGTTCGATTCCCGAGTCGGGCAAAGTATTATTGGTTTTGCTTTCAGGAATTTCTCAGTAACAGTCGCGGAGTTTGGAGTCTCGGCTGATGGCAATAAGCTCGCCCCCTATTACAATGGTACTTAAACATAAAGTCTGGCGAAATGTGGGTTTACTTTGCGGTACATATCTGCCTAACCCTTGGGCGATTACAGGTGTGATGTTACGTTGTGTTATTTAAATTAAAATAGAAAAACTTGACTTCAGTGTTCTTAGTATACAGGGAGTTTATGGTAATTAGCATGATGCTACATTTTAATAGAGAAAAACCTTTAAATGGGAAGCTGAAACGAACGAAATAATAGTGTCTATGCACATAAATACAAGGTGTTGTTTTGCATCCTCGTCAAAATTCAGGAGGTTGTCACAAAAGACTTAAATAATCAATTTAAATTACGGTACCTAGTTAACTATTAATAAACGCTGTTTTTTTTTGTTTGTTTAAGTTTGGGAGTATTACAGAATAACCCCCTTTACATGGTTTAGGGAATAAGAAATTATCGAATAAATGTTTGAGACAGTTTGTATGTGTAAAAGTTCGGTTATAGGGCGAGAATCAGACGGGCTGCGTTCAAAACACGGGTGGTTCCACACTTACCGATTTCCGTAAATAAGAGAAAAAATTAAAAAATTACCTACCCATTTCATTATTGATTTGTGTCGAGAATCATTAGCATAGTTACCTCCTTGAATTTGACGAGGATGTAAAACAACACCTTGTATAAACATTATCAGTGTCTCATAATTAAGGAAATTAAAAATCATTATTGGTAGATAAAATAAATGTTAAAATATGCGAATATTATTATTCTAATGCACTTTGAATACATTGTCGTTACGCTATTGTTCTTAAGTTAATTGTGTTATCTTGAGACACGCAGTGCAAAATTTTACATAAACACGCCTGTAATGCTCAAAGAGTTAAGCAGAAGTGTAGGTACTTGAAGCACATTTTCGTTTCACCAGTTACCTGTGTTTCAGACCAACATAATAGGGCAAGCCTACTGCCATGAACCGTACATAAATCCTGACTAAAATTCACTCAGAAATATTCCAAAATATTTTCACCCGAAAAGGTGCTTTAGATTGCAAACACTATAGGTACCCTACATTGTACAATATATTTAAAAAGATCCTTAAGTTATTAAAAATATATTAGGACTACTTATTTTTATATTTAGGGTATTTTAAATTTAGAAAAAATCTGCCAAAATTATAAAAAGTATAAAAAAAAAACTAGATAATACTTACAATACAACCGTCTCCGATAGTCATTTTGCACTGATTATAATTCTCACAAACGCTCACTAGACACTTGGTTCTCGCTTCACAACCGGACAAAGTCTGTACCACAAAGACTCCGTTCAATTTATTATATTAGCTCTGAGGAGTAGAAAACAAAAAAAAAAACTTATGTGAGACTTCTATTTTAAGAACCACTAAGTTTTGTCAATGTTTGTCCGGATAGTTTATTTTTATTATCTAATCAAACTGATTAAAATAATAATGGCAAAACAAGATTTTCGTCTAATAGTCATTATTTTGCCAACCTATTTTTGTTAAGCCTTTGTCAGCTTTGCGTCGAAAATTAATTCTGCCTTTTGCGACTCAATATTTTGGAATATTTATTTTTATTTATTAATAGATACACTTTTTTTTAGCGGAGACCAGCGGTGGCCCGAGAGCAGCGGTGGCCCGAGAGCAGCGGTGGCCCAGTGGTAGCAGCCCCGACTTACGAGCAGTAAGCCGTGGGTTCGAACCCTTGCAGGCTCATTACTTTGTGTAATTTATTTCATCATCGCTGGTCTCAAAAACGGTGAAGGAAAACATCGTGAGGAAACCGGCATGTCCTAGAACCAAAAATTCGAAGACATGTGACATCTACCAACCCGCACTGGGCCCGCGTAGTGGATTATAGCCCACTCCCTCTCATAGAAGAGGAGGCCTGAGTCCCAGCAGTGGGAACATTATAGGCTAATGATGGGATACACTTTTTTTTTAAAGTATATTTCGATAAAATACTTGTTTTGTAAATTAATAGTGATTGAGTTTGACATGATTTACTGCTTACTTAGATACTCTAGTTCTGTGCTTAACCTATTTATTTATATAAATGGCACTTCAACGACTTACTAAAACATACTTATACAATAGGGATGGTGACTCATTTTTTTTTATTTGTCTATCGGGTAGATTATTAAAAAGTATTAGACACGTATTTTTTCTTTTTTCACGTAATCGTAAAATTACGGAGATATTTTGAGTTAAAATGGCAAATGACGTCACGGCTCAGTACATTTTATACCTAGTTGTGACGTAGTGAGCGCCCAGTTTCCAACTTAAATGCGTTTTAACTAAGTATTTTTTTGCTAACTTGATAAAACAAAAAATACGTGTCTAATATTTTTGTATTACCTGATTGACGGACAAAATAGAATTTCGTTTTCTTTACCCAGTCATCATCCATATTTTAGGTTAAGTGGATTCGTCACTTATAGAAGTGCACAGCACTTAGCTTGCTCTCATAGCTATCCTTTGTTTTCGTAGCTATTCTATGTGATGAAGTCAATGTTTATGGATTTTATTTGAGCTATCGACCAATTATGCGCATAATTATGTATGTATAATTATGAAAACACTATATGCGTCATTGTGCGTCATAGACTAGCTCCAACTAGCTCGGTGCAGTGAGTAGGTACCTGTAACGGGGCTATTTGAAATAAATGCTTTGCTTTTTTGAGTTGAGTTTAAAATTAGTTGAGTATCAGTATCACTAGTACCTAGTAGGTAGTAGAAGTGATATCCAACTATGAAAACGAGGTTTTGTTTTGTTTGGGGTTGAAACTCTAGGACCGTAGGGTCAGAGTGCTCATAGCCTTATCAAGGCTATTTTAAAACGCTTAGTTGACGTAACCCCGGGCTGGGCCTTAATTTGAATTTGACCACTGGGACGGATAAATAAAAAAAAAACTGCATGTGTTTCTTTCCTATGTTTTTCTTTTCATCCATAATTTTATTTCTATTTCCATAACTTAGTTGGCAGAAAATACAATCTTAAAATGTTAGCAAGAAAAAAAAACTGATAAAAATCAGCAAGAAGGCGATCAACTTTTCCTGACCGGGTTACTTTGTTTCAGTTTTTTTTTTATGTTTAAGTCATAAAATTGAATATTTTTGCTTGGCAAAACTCAGAATATTAAATTTGTGATAATTATTACTTTTACATCTTTATATTGTATGTTTTTTTTGGCATACTAACCTTTTTTCCGTCTCAGCGGATAATGTCAAACGCTCAGAAATATAGCTTTGTACGCTGTGACTTTGCCAAAAATCACTGTGTTTGCTGCGGTTATGGGCTCTTTATCAACTACTTTGGTTATGTATTTCGCTTCACTAGCATCAAGAATATTAGTTTAGTCCCAAAAGAATCTCTCCATCCTCCATTAGACGCAACTGATAAATCTGATTCTGAATCAGACTTTCCTCCAATTACAAATATATAGTTTTCAGATTTTTCCCTGTACTTGTAGTATTTAAAGATGATATTACTTGCCAAATTTCATAGTTCTAGGTCAACGTGAAGTACCCTATACATTTTGATTCCCTTGAGAGTGTCGAAATATACGTTTTTTACTTCTTATACGGCCGTATCCTTTTTTAACCCCCGACCAAAAAAGAGGGGTGTTATTTTAACATTAGTTTAGAAGCTAGATTTTTTCACTGCTTGAAGGGACTGTAGATCTACAATTCTACATATATGGTTTTAATTTGAACTTCACGTATACATGAGTTAAACTTAAAAAAAAAAAAAAAAAAAATTAAGAGGCAAACAGACAGACAGACGGACAACAAAGACATTCGATAAGGATTCCGTTTTTTCCTTTGGAGGTACAGAACCCTAAAAACCACGAGAATGAAATATAATGCATGCTTAATCTAATAGTAGTGCAAGAAGATCTAGTTTTATTTGTGGAAGTGTATTGATAAAGAATTACCGACACTTCTTCTTAGCGTGTCGATGGCAAATCGCTAAATTTGTTTAGCCCAAAACTCAGCCAAGCGAACTCCGCTCGCTGATGCAGTCATTGGATCCTCAAGTGCGCAGGTGACGGGGCATGCAGCGTAAGATAGAAGGTGGGCCATTGTCTGTGGAGGCACGCCGCATACACACTAGAGATCTGAGCCGTCCAAGAACCCCCATCTAAAGAGGTTGTCTTTGCTACGGCCTTACTTGCTTCTTTACCGACACTGTAAAGAAGGAGAAGACCATAAACAATACTTTAATCCTAAAATGGAGGTAGTTCTTCATAAACTAGTTAGTCTTTTTACACATACAATTTTTATTAATGGTTACTAAATTAATCATAATTTACTGTTAAATTTTATACTGAAATAATTATATAGTTTTAATTACTATTTTTAATGCTCTATTATATTATTACACGTACTGCTACAAAATTTCTTAGCGATTAGATTTGTTTTTCTTTATATTTACTGTCTACTTGTGGACAGTGTTGTGGGTTACATTATAGCCTACATAATTGTTGTATGTTCTCACAATGTAACTGTTTACTGTCCCTTTGATAAAAAAAAAAAGAACACAAGAGTGACCCAGTGTGGCGCCCATTTTTTGCGACGACTTCTAAGTTAAGCACATCTAATTATAGGCAAACCTGTTTTTGACATTACATGTAGCTATTTAGTTTTGTGTATGTGATGTTATTTCCTTAAGACTGATTTAAACCAGTTTTTTTTATTTAATATTAAACACGACATGGCATTACGTCTGTCTTCTTCTGACGACTAGGCTTTAAATACCGTTCCCCCGTTTTGCCATTTTCGTCCATAGTGTAACGTAACATATTATTTTTAGGCAAATCTGGCCATCAAATATCAAAATATTTTATTTTACGTAGGCCTACATGGGCATTTATAAAATGTCGACAAAAGGTGCACGGTTTGCGTTGGTCGTTTCCTATGGAGAAGAACCGACAAGAAACTTAAATACTGTTTTAAAATCATTTGGGCCATATGGCCCATAGGCAAATACCTTACAGACTAACATTTAAGTATATATATCGTAACATACAAATCGTTTTAGTAATAAGAACCCTAAAAAGTATGTTAGTAGCATTTCACTGCTCGTTCATGTGGCAGTTGCCCGTGGAAGCGTCTGAAACACTAGTGTCTGTGGCCAAAAGTCCAAGTTCCAAGACGAGTTGTAGAAAACTCGTTGATATGCGCACCACAAATACCTTTTTTTTTTTTTTGGTATGGGAAATCATCAAACGACTTCTCCCGCTCTGGGCGGAGCGGGAGGGAGTGTCAGACTTGTACTGACTAAAACCCATCCATGTTCTTTCTTCGCCCTTTGTGTTCCAGGGCCGCGGTATCTCTTTCGAACAACCCGCAGCCCTGGCAGGCATCGGCCCTCTCGTTTCCTTGAGGCGCGCGTGGAACACAAACACGCCGTCGGCATGGCCTGTCGTCATAAGACGGACGGACGGTGAGCTGGCCCATTACTCACCGTCCACAGGCGCACCACAAATACCTTAAATTTGAAGTTTGCAGACTCAAGACTGCTACTTTTTTTTTAACTTTTAACTTGCAGGAAGAATCCTGACATCACGAAAAAAATATCATCTATTTTGACGAATTAGTATGTGAACACATACTTATAACATACAGTGTTTTTCCGATGTTGGTCCCGTTATTGTGAATATGTCCGCATTGACCCGTTTATCTTAACAATATTTAAATTTTTAGATCTGACTCTTCTCTTATTGGTTGTGTACCATAACCAAATACATCGATAAGTAAAAAAAACAAACAAATGAAAGTCAGGCTCTTGTAATCACAAGCGCATAATCTTAATTTTTGAATCCCGAAGACGCATATTTTGTCAGGGTTATCTCCAGTCATTGTTGTTATTTTAAATGAATACTGTGCAAAAGATATGAAGTAGATTTTTTTTTTTATCTGGTTGACTGGCAGGTGACCTCCTGATCGAAAAATGTTGGGTCACGGCGGCCAGTCTTAGCGGAGATTAGTCATAGCCATTGGCGCAGGAGATTGTGCAGTGCACAAGTGAGTGCGCAGACGCAGGTGTACTGTGTGTATGGTACCTGTAACGACTGCTAAAAATCTTAAAATGATACTCAATACTTTATTGCATTTCATAATGTGTACATGTAACAGTTGGTATGTTTAAACATTGAATCAACTATGGACCCTGTCGGGCACAGCAAAGTTAATTTTCTATAGGAGAGAGGATGAAGGCGTTTTTTGAAAAATGAATAAATATTAAATTAAAATAGAATCATTAAAATAGTTATATTATTTGCTTTTATGATGTTTATTTATAAATTTGGTTTAAAGTTATATTTATGTTTTTTTTTTTTTATTTATTGCATGAATTACATTATGAACAATGATAATAATTATACTAAATATTATTTATGTATTTTAGGTGTTATGTAAAAATAGTTTTTATTGTTGTTGAAATGTATCGTTAATATATTCGTCAATAGCTTTTGGTTATTAGAAATTGTTTTAATTTATTGATAAAGATATTATTTTTATTCATATTTTTTATGTATTCCCGTAACTTATTGTAAATTTTAATGGACATAACAAATGTACTAAAAGAGTGCGTTTTTTAATGCCATGAAAGATAGCCAGGACTAACGTATTAACATGCTTTCTTAGGCACGGAGGATATGTTATTGATGGTCAGTCGTCGACAGGCCGCCCTTAGTAAGCGTGACTTAACATACAAAATCGACCAGTTTGGCTTCTGTTATTTAGCCACGAGCTCCTCCTTAGCTGGCGTTAGGTAAAAGTGGAAAAAAAAAGTGTTTTATTAGAAGGTACAGTCAGCATCAAAAGTCGGTTAACACTTATAAATTTTACTCCAAGTTTTGTGCTGGTCAGTGTTGTCTGATCTTTATATTGTTTTGCGAATTTGTGTAACCATTGATGAAAATATTGTTATGTCTTTTACTCCAGTCTGTTAATATAGATCGTGCTAAAACTAAGACGTCTTATAATTTTGGTTATGTAAAGCGACTTTTGCTGCTGACCGTACCAAGAAGGTTCTGAATGCGAAGGAGAGATAGCAGCCTTGAAAAACTGGTCATTGTTGGCAATACCGAAGGCAAAAGAGCACGAGACCGGTCGCCAACATGATGGTCCGACCAAGTAAAAGAGGCTATATCCTCAAGCAAATTTCAGCAGGTGGTAATGGCAACTTTGGACTGGAGTCAATGGAGGCAGGTTGCACTCAGTAATGAGGGACCGATTGAAGAAAAAGAAGATTCTGGTTTTACTGAACTCCAATTATTCATGTAACGCCTAGAAAAAAAAACAAAGGTTAATTACTACATATTTCCGTAACGATGTTGTTTGTTAATGTAATACCTGTTGTGATTTTTATACCAGTTATTTTATAAGAAACACTAATTAATCAGCTTTACGTTGACGTGTGTAAAATTACTCTCAAGTAAAGTGTTAAAAATCAAGAAAAACTTGGAGAAAAAACCGGTTTTTCTCCTGAGTCATTTTGTTTAGTTATTTTTCCACACAAAGACTCTTCATTACGGTTTTCATACGTCATATTCGAAGGATTGATATTTGGTCCTTCGAGTCGGATTTTTTATATTGTGAAAAAAGCTTGTAAGTGCGAAGATTTATCGGTTTGTCTGCGGCTTATGCAATTCTTGATCTTCTTAATACTAAACTTTATCATCTTTAGCATCATTGTTAGCCGTGTTTCACTCATTGCTGAGTATAGGCCACCATCCCTTTTCTATTTCCCTGATCTGTTCAAATCTCATACCGTCCCTTTATTGGTAAAACCGATTATCTACTAGTTTAGTTTTCGGTAGATAATCGGTTTTACAATAAAGGGACGAATTGCAGGTGTTCCTTGTGATCATTTGTAGGTTGTCCACGCGTCTGATTGTAGGTCTGCCAGGCTCTTGTTCCATTTCTCAGCAAAATTCCGTTAGGGCTCTGATCCACCCGTCATCATAACGCAGACGTTACGGAACATGACAAAAATGATTGAGCAATAAGTATAGGTCAGAACCAATATTCGTCTTCTATGATCCGCTACACAAATATGATGTGAAATTTTAATACACGACAAAAAACATTTTGCTGTTGACTGTAAATTGTCATAATTATGAATGAGCGTTAAAACTATTGTTATGATATTGATTGGTGCTACAGAAATCTTGCGCGCGAGTCCAACTCGCATTTGACCGGTTCTTTCTTATTCCTTTATCACAACCCACGGATAACTGATCCTTTAAGCCGCCTAGAGTTCCATGATTCTCATTCAAAACCTTCGAGATTAGCGCGAAGCTTCTAGCTTGTTCATTCACGGACTTAAAAAGTGGGAAATTGAAAAAGAGAAAATGCCGATAGTCAACTGTCAACCTAGTCACAAGGATTAAGGGTTCCATGTTTCGCGGTGCGCTGCTGTCTGTAAAACAGTTGACAATCGAAGCAATTCTCGCGAACTCACATATCTGTGTGTTGGTACTGGCAGTTACATTATTTTTTGGATTATTTTAACTATCTTTTATGAATTAAAAAAAAAATACTGTTGGGCTGTATTACATGTTATTTACAAAAAATAAATATGGAGTAAATTTTTTCTTCAAGAAAATTTATTTATTATAATTAACTTTTTTTAATGCGCAGAGAAATCAACTATTATAAATGTTACGACAGTTTTGGTAAATGACTTAAAATTTTCATGTATCTATGTAATCAAAAATCATTAGTTGTAAACAAAAAATTAAAAACACGCAAATGCAATTTACTCATGTGCTTTTTTTTGGTAAAAATTTCGTTGTTTTTGTTGCTAATTTGAGATAATTATCTAAATTATGTCACTTTGTGCCACCTTTGTTTAGCCTTGGAAAATGGAAAATGTCGATAGAAAAACTTCCAACACATCATCTTTCTCCTGCCCTTTTCCTAATTTATTTGGGGTCGGCGCAGCATGTCTTGTTCTTCCATACTTCTCTATTACTCGTCATCTCATGAGATACCTCCTTTCTTGCTATATCATCCTTGACACAGTCGTTTTGTATCGATTCTTTGGTCTTACACTCATATTCTAAGAGCCAAACCAAATTAATTTTTGGATTGAGTCGAACTGTATAATTGCCATGACAACAGTTGAAAACACGCGCTAAATCGTATTCCTAGAATTTCTTGGCCGCATTTGGCGGATCTTCGAATAATGTTCCTCCTCCAGCTACCTATCTTTGTCAAACCCATAGTTGCATAATGCAATTTTGATTTCAATCAATGCTAAAGATGTCATATTTTACTTTAATCAATGTTAAAGATGTTTATAATTAATAGTTTTCCGGTACTTCAACTTTGATAGATAAAAAGTAGGCGTTTATTTCAATTTATGAACAAACAGGTCGGAATTTAGGCGTAGTTAGTCCGACTTAAGTTCAGTCTCATGACTTAGAACACCAGTGTTGTTCTCATCCACATTCATTCTCAAAAATGTTTAAATTTTATTAAATTAAAAATGTTTTTTAACATTTTCCTCATTCTGTCAACTAACATACGAATTGAAGAAGATCAATAATAAGAATATGAATAGAAGTTATTAGAATGCTCGTTTTTTATTTCGGTATTTGTTAAAATATTTATTCGTCTATTTTAATATGTACCCTATAACACAATACTGTTCTTTTTAACCCAAAAGTTGACTGGTAGAGAATGCCTGGTAGCATTCAGTACACCTATGTACTACTCATGAAGTTTAAGTAAATAAATAAGACATATTGCTACTAGCCCGGAATAGAACTCACATCCCAATGCTCGAGAGGTGACGCCTTAGATCTGGGCCATCATTAAAAAAACCAAATGCTTATGAAACATTCAATGAATGAAGGAATATTCAAACATAACCAAACAAAAAAACTGAATTTACGCACATTTGAAGTGATTTATGATATCATTAATACGTTTTAATTATTCAAAATTGCAGATTTTTCGTTACGCTATTATCACCTTACTCATGGTTCCATTATGTAGGAACGTATGGATATACTAGGTTTTTTTAACTTGTGAATGCATAATAATTATGCAGTGTAAAAAAAATGTTAATACTAACGAATGAAAGTATATGATATAGCAGACTAGCTGTCCCTCGCAACTTCGTCTGCGTCACATTTTCTCCGTTTTTGCAACATTTTTCATTGCTGCTCCGCTCCTATTGGTCGTAGCGTGATGATATATAGCCTATGTCCTTTCCCAGGTTGAAATCTATCTTCTTACTAAATTTCATTAAGATCCGATCAGCCGTTTAGTCGTGAAAAGGAAACAAACAAACATACAAACAGAGTGACATTCGCATTTATAATATTAGTATGGATTTCACCTCATCCACCAACAGTATTATGAAAAAAAAGATTTGTTTTAGATGTCCTTGGGTAAATTCGGTAAAAGAGTTTCAAAACGAAAATGTGGCTGGTGTTTGCAAATTTCACGGTAATGTCTGAAAAGCATATTATTTCAACTTATAAAAACTAAAATGTTTATCGTACATTGTACACATCAATAGATGAACATCATAATTACGAGTAGTCAGAAGCCAAAAGTCTGACATCCAGTCTTACCAAAGGGATTAAAGGGACGTATTACCCAGTTATTGGGTTGTGGAGGTTAGATAGGCAGTGGCTTCATGTAAAACACTGGTACTCAGCTGCATCCAGTTAGACTGGAAGCCGACCCCAAGATAGTTTTGGAAAAGGCTAGGCAGATGATGACTTACGAATAACTTTGCACAATGTTTACAAATCCCGAATCAAAATCCCTATAACAGATAACTACTACTAGAACTATTCATCAAGGGGGGTATCCCCCCTTAGGAAGGGGCCCGAGAGGGCCAATGCCTGCCAGGGCTGCGGGTTGTTCGAAAGAGATACCGCGGCCCTGGAACACGAAGGGCGAAGAAGGAACATGGGTGGGTTTTAGTCAGTACAAGTCTGACACTCCCTCCCGCTCCGCCCAGAGCGGGAGAAGTCATTTGATAATTTCCCATCCGCAAAAAAGAAAAAAAAAAAAAGGGGGGTATCCCCCTTGATGAATAGTTACGATACATAATTCCCTTAGTTCATCCGCACTTATCGAATACAATGGCTGCCGAGATATGGAATCAATTGCTAATCGCCGTACAATAGGGCCGTGATGATGAACACATCAATACAAAAACATAATTATTTTCGAGTCAAAAATCTGACCACATCCGTATCACTGATTCGATATCATAATTAAATTTTCGAGTTTTTATAAAAAAAAAACCCTGTACATGTAAAATCTTTTGTTTTTGCAAATGCCAGCCACATTATTTTATATATTCCAGAAAACTAGTATTTTAACATAATTATAATAAAAACTAATTGATGTAAGGTGCAATACAAAATGACTACATTTTCGAGTTTTTAACATCCTTAATAAAAAAAAATCCAAAACGCAAAATATTTTGTTTTCTTAAATGCCAAATTACAAGGAAAGACATTCGAAATAAAACTATGGCATTTCCTGCAAACTGTACCAAATCATGAGCTATTTTATTTCCTTACTTACTGTACTTTGAAAGTCAGTGAGTTATCAGGAAAACTTTCGAAGGACTACAAGCTTTTTCATTGAGGTAAATAATACTTTTATCGCTAGAAGGTGTAGAAGTAATAGGGATGATGACTGGGTAAAGAAAACGAAATTCTATTTTGTCCGTCAATCAGGCAATACAAAAATATTAGATACGTATTTTTTGTTTTATCAAGTTAACAAAAAAATACTAAGATAAAACGCATTAAAGTTGGAGAGTGGGGGCTCACTACGTCACAACTAGGTATAAAATGTACTGAGCCGTGACGTCATGCGCCATTTCAACTCAAAATATCTCCGTAATTTAACGATTACGTGAAAAAAGAAAAAAATACGTGTCAAATATTTTTTAATAATCTACCCGATAAACAAATAAAAAAAAATGAGTCACCATCCCTATTCTATGAAGTTTATGAGTGTCACACTGGAATAGTTTTTTTTTTAACAAGACCTCACCTAATTTCTCAACCACTGCAAACTCTGAAGGTAGACTCAACGGTCATAGCGACCACTGCAAAACCACCGAGGCAGTGAACCTCAACGAGTCCTGGATACTGGAGTCCTGGATGCAAAAGAAAATACATAATTTCACTTCAAGCAGGAGTCAGAACGAAGCTAGGCAAATATGCACAAAGAGGCGTTTATATCTTGTTGTAGTTCTCGTAGTTTATCCTATTATTAAATTACAACTGTTTGACGCTACATCACCCAAAGTTTGCCTCGTAAATGCCTTTGGCATTAAGTCTGTCTTTGTACTTCGTGCTTGAAAAATTTGTTATTATATATATAAATATAACTGGAAACCCATTTGCCTAGCACCACGGATTAAAACTATCAGTAAAACATTAATAAGTGCTACTAAAATGCTCAGTTACATTACACACACACATTCACATTTCCACGTGAAATCGTGCGCGTGTAAGTTGGATATTCAGGACAGACTAGACAACTCTGTCACCTGCTTACAAGGGCCTGGATTACGTTGAACGCAGTATTCTCCTCTGTGCTCATTATTACAGGACTGTCCAAAATAAAGAAGGACAGGTTGCTTCTGCTGTGTGTTCAGGGTTGGAGTGTGTTTTTTATTCATAGATTTCTTTAAAATTGCATTCCGATTTCGATGTATTTTGATTTGTCGGAAACATTGAATTCTCTCCGGTAACTTAGCTTGTCTAAGCTTAAGCAAATTAAAGCATAAAAGTAGGCAAGATAGGAACAAAAAAATACAAAATTTACAATCATAAAACACGAGTGGCCAGCCCAAAACTGTCACCCAGCAGTAATGTTTTTTTGGCTGTCTCCTTCCATTTCCTCAAAAAATGAGGTGCCATATAAGCCTTCTTTATCGGCAATTTACTGTCAATCATGACCAGAAACGGAAGCATACCAGAAGTTCTGACCACATCTCAGATCAGCCAGCCCCCGTACCTATTCATAAACGCATCAATTCAACAAGTCGTATGTTTATCTTTTTTGTCATATTGGAAGCGAGCGAGACGTGGACGGAGAGCGGAAGGGAGAGCAGTGGTGGTGATTTCCATCAGGAATTTCTTAGAAGCAGCCACGGAGTATGGAATATGTGCCCAGTTGATGGCATTTTGCTCGCCCCCATTCCATCATCATCTGCCTAGCCTTTTCCCAAACTATCTTGGGGTCGGCTTCCAGTCTTACCGGATGCAGCTGAGTACCAGTATTTTACATGAAGCGACTGCCTATCTGACCTCCACAGCCCAGTACCTGGGTAGTACGATACCCTTTCGCCCCCATTATATGGGACTTAAAACATAACTGGCGAAATGTGGGTGTACTTATAGGTACACCTCTGCCTAACCCTCGGGGGATTACAGGCGTGATGTTCGTTATGTTATGATGATGAACTGTTGTCGGTCACTGTCGTGTGTCATTAGAATTGAATCGTCTTCGTTTAGTACTAAAGCTTATTTTTGTCTTATAGCAGCAAATTTATTTATTAATTTTTAACCCCCGACCAAAAAAGAGGGGTGTTATAAGTTTGACGTGTGTATCTGTGTGTCTGTCTGTGGCATCGTAGCTCCTAAACGGATGTACCGATTTTGATAAAATTGGTTTCGTTTGAAAGGTGTTTTAATCGAGAGTGTTCTTAGCTATGTTTCGAAAAAATCTACTCAGCTGTTTGATGGTAATCACGTTTTTTCTAGTTGAAGGGAAATTAACAACTTCCACTGGTCTGGTCGATTCGAAAATTGAAATCTTGTCACTTGTCAACATGGGCATCGCAAGGGGGGGTAGCTGCCCCCCACCACAAAAAGATTTTATTTTGATGTTTTGTTTATAGGCGAGAAGTCGCGCAACACTGAGAAAAGTAGAAGCAATGGGAAGGCCTATGCCCAAGACTGGGACAGTCAAGGCTTAGATAAAATAAGTTAGTAGACCGCTTAGTACAAGCACAAAACAAAGCAGACCCCCGACGCTAAGACTCTTGGATTATTTTATTTTTGGTTTTTTAAAGGTTTTTAGTGTCGGGGGTTTTTTAAATATTTAATTTATTTTTTTGTAAAAGCTTATTTACAACTTGACTATTAAACAAAGCATTTGATTGAAGTTATCAACATTTTGAGTAAGTTTTGATTAGATTAGTTTGAATCAAAACATTCACCTAAAAAACAGAATTCGAAAAATATCTTTCCTCTTAAAATAACGGTACAAAAAATACATCTTGTGGTGAAGAGCGTCCGATGACGTCATGCATTTGTTTTTGTTTTGGTTCCTATTCGGTTAGAATGTCTTGCTGGCCTACCATTTTCTTTTTTTTTCTGTTGGAAATCATCAAATGGCTCGTCCCGCTCTAGGCGGAGCGGAAGGGAGTGTCAGACTTGTACTGATTAAAACCCATCCATGTTCCTTCTTAGCCCTTTGTGTTCCAGGGGCCACGGTATCTCTTTCGAACAGTTCCGCAGCCCTGGCAGGCATCGGCCCTCTCGGACCCCTTCCGGATTGCTGACATCTCCTTGAGGCGCGCGTGGAACACGAACGCGCCGTCTATTGCTGGCTTTTCCTGTTCCAGTTTGGGAAAGAGATGGCGCTAGACATACTGTATAGCTCCGTCTCTTTCTCCGAAACTTATTATAGGGTAAGTATGGTTATTGCTTTAAGTGAGTCATCTTAAAATGCGAAACTCAAATTTTATTAATTAAAAATATATAAGTATATCTTTATAGTATCACTTAAAGGGTGTTAAAACACATTTAACGCAGCCGAGAGGTAATTATGCTGACAACATAATTCATATGATTTATGGTTGTTTTACAAGTTTTTTTACTTAAAATACAATAACTTACGGTAAAATATAGTTTTTTACAAACTCGACTTCTAATTTCACGGAAGCCACAAAAAATAATAAAAACAAAAAACCTGATACGGTAATTACCCAAATGAATACAAAAAGGCAAAATATTCCATACAAAAAACCAGTCGCGAATTGAAATAATAATAGTCCTTCTTGGTTTTTGTACTGTGGGTATTTACTTCATTTCTAGGCAACAATTTCATCGAATGTGTCATTCGATTAAATTTTCCAACCGCATCATGTCTATTAATTCGACCTGCACGCGTAGCATGACCGCCGCGCCGTGGAAACGGGCTATGTCGACGGAAGAATCGACAAACTGACACACTGTCATTGTCTATCTGTCATTATGTCGATTCTTCCGTGGACAAAACTCGTTTCTACAGTGGTCATGCTACGCGTGCTGGGATGACACAGCGGTGGTACTACTATTCATATTTTATTTATGGTCTGGTATTATATTTATGGTCAATTGTTACTGGTTTCTATATAATACTAGCATTCAGCTGCATCCCGTATATTGAAAACCAGGCCGTATATAATTTGAAAACGAATGGATGGATAATATTTAAGTCATTATTAAACTTAGTTACACAAAGACGGACAGAACGAAATCTTATATACATATAAAATTCTCGTGTTTGTTACCAAACACCTCCGAAACGGCTGAACCGATTTGTATGAAATTTTGTGTGCATATCGGGTAGGTGTGAGAATCCGCCAACATCTATTTTTTAAACCCCTAAAACCCATCAAAATTTCCACGCGAACGAAGTTGCGGGCAGCAGCCTAGTCTAACATATAAAAATCTCGTGTCACAGTGTTTGTTATCGAACTCCTTTTTTTTTTTTTTTTTTTTTTTAATTTGTTCCTTTCGGAACATGCTGCCTAGTCTTCAGTTTGCAGTTTTCTTGAGTAGGGTAGATCCAGTTCAATTCATCAGTATGTAAATCCATACAGTAGGGAAATCCAATATAATTCATTAGTTTTATTTATCCATTAGTAAGTAATTCCAGTCTAAGTCATTAGCATTCCGAAGTAATCAAATCCAGGTAAATTCATCAGTTTCTTAATTTCCATGTAAAGTTAATCCGTCTAAAATTCTTCAGTTCATTTCAATAAAATCCAAGTTTAAGATTTATTTCCACAAAATCTTGAGTCAAGTCCAAGTAATTCTAGGTCCAAGTAATTTGTCTATATTATTTTGTAAGAGCCGAGTGTCAAATCTTTTTTTTTTTTTTTTTTTTTAAACCCAACTGAATGACGTTAAGCAAATGAATGTTATCGTGACAGATCAGTACAAAATTACAAATAATTAAAAATACAAATTATATTCTATGGGAGTCAATGAGAAGATACCTATCTAATTAATATACATATTATATACACATGACAGTTACACCATAAGTTAAATCTGTCCAACTGTATTAATAATAAAATTAAACAAAGCTAAATAAGTCAAGCTATTTACAAGAAGAGCCTGAATGGAGCGCGGTACCAAATCAGGGCATCCATAAATTTCAATTAGCTCATCCATCAGCACAAGGCGCTGGATGCCAAAAGATGAGCACTCAAAGAAAATGTGAGCAAGAGATTGCTCTGCTTGAGAGTTACAATGATCACAGAGAGGACTGTGTACAATTTTCAGACGAGACAAATGATAATTTAGTCGACAATGACCGAAACGAAGCCTGAGTATGGTGGAGTAAAACTTCCTGTTCATGTAAGAATTGATTTTACAGAACCAAGGCATGGTTCCTATGGGAATATTGTATACTGCATACCACATACCTTTGTTTTCAATTTGGACTGTGTGATTCCAGTGTCTTTTCCATATATCAATGGACCTTATTTTCAACAGAGGAACTATGTCTGAACAAGGAACAGATATGTTGAGGGAACTACTTGAATCTGGGATATCATCAGAATTTGTTATAGCTCTAGCTAAAAAGTCAACTCTTTCGTTGCCCATCACACCAACATGCGAAGGTACCCACATGAACAAAACCTTAATGTTATGAAAAGACAAATGCAACCAAGATTCTTTTATTAATAATATAAAATAGTTTGCATTGGCATTCAACCTATTATTTTTGAGATTTTCAAGAACACTCATGCTGTCACTAACTATTACCCATTGACAACATCCATCATTTGTATGCCTAATGTGCTTTAGGGCAGCAAGTATAGCCACAGCCTCAGCTGTGAATATACTTGTGTTTGAGTTTATTTTATAACCAGTACCAGAATTCAATAACACATCAAAAATAGCAAACGACACTGCTGACTCAGTTTTAGACCCATCAGTATACACAAATCTATGATCAGTAAACTCATGAAATTTACTGTATACATCTTCTTTAGTGGTTAAATTGTGATCAATAATGATGTCAATTGCAGGAAATTTGCTGTCAAAATCCCCCTGATAACATGGAAGAATTGAAGACTTATAAATTTGCAGAGTTTCAAGAAAATTGACATATTGAGGAAAGCCCTGAAGTATATATGATAAGTTACAAATGGATGATGTACATGATTGTTTAAAGTTGGAAAACAAGTGATTATTAGTTTTACTATAAAGTTTTAATAGGAACTTTTCCTTCAAGTAAGAGAATCTTATACTTAATGGTGGGAGTTTACATTCAACTTGCATTGCATTTATTGGCGTACTTTTAAATGGGGGGTTATGAGTCTCAAACTTTTATTTTGTATTTTATCAAGAATTTCTACTAACTTTCTATCACCAGCAAAACAGAGAAAACCATATTCAAAATGACTACGGATCAAAGATTTATATAATAACAACAATATTTTTGGGTCAGCTCCCCAGGAGGTTCTACACAATGTCTTCAAAACATTAAAAACTCTGTTAGCTCTAGAACTTATCAATTCAACATATTTTTTCCAAGCCAAATTATGAGTGAAGGTAACACCTAAAAACTTAGCTTCATGAAAAATTGGTATAGAAATTTGATTGTAATAAACAGAAGGACTGAAATTGCTAGTTCTACCAAAAACTACTACTTTAGATTTAAGTGCATTTACATCTAGATTTAAATAGGAAAAGTATGTGTACAGTCCTTCCAATGCTTTATTAAGGCACTGTGTCATATTTTTGAAATTCGTCCCAGACAAATATACAACTAAATCATCAGCAAATTGAAGATTTTTAACTTTGGAACCTAGAATCAAATTTAAACGACGTATGTACAAAATGAATATTAATGGAGACAGAATTCCTCCTTGACAAACTCCTACTGAAGCAAATCTTGGCCCATATAGTTTATCATTATATTTAACATAAACTTTCCTTTCAATTAAAAATTCATGGATCCAGTGGACAATTTTGTTTGGAATTCCAATAAGAAGTAATTCAGAACAAAGGACATCAATATTTACACTATTAAAGGCTCCAGCAACATCAAAGAATACTGACATTAAGCAATCCTTGTTATTTAAACTATTTTGAATATCGAGCTGTAACTGACAAATACTTTCACGAGCTGATGTACCCCTACGAAAACCAAATTGATTAGCAGGTAGAAGATTGTTTTGTTCTATGTGAAATTCCAACCTTTGTTTTATTAATTGTTCAAAAATTTTACCAATGCAGGATGTTAGAGCAATAGGACGATAAGAATCTGGATTAGACCGAGGCTTATCTGGTTTCAAAATGGGTACCAAACAATCAGACTTCCATGGATGAGGTATATCATTGCTCAACCACAACTTATTCAATATTTTGAGAAAAGTGTGCAAACCCTTATCACTAAGCTTTTTAATCATAATGTACGGAATACCATCCAGTCCAAAAGCACTATCTTTTCTAGAATTAACAGCAGACTTCAATTCTTGTATCGAAAAAGGTTTTACTAAAAAGATATTTTCAGAATTTGACTCACTGACCATGGGGAAATTTGACATTGACTTATTATTTACATAATCTGGGGTAAATTTTTTCAGAAAGTCCTGAATCCAATTGACATCGTTATTGTTGCAAGAATATGTTTTATTAAATTTCCGCATATATTTCCAGATTCTGGACAGAGGCGTACATCGATTAAAGGAGTTGCAAAGTTCAACCCAACTATTTGATCTTTCTGTTTTCAAAGTAAGTTTTTTGAGGGCTTGTAATCTTTTGAACTCGATAAATGCTTCATCTGACGGATTGTTTTTAAAATTTATATAGGCTGACTTAGACTTTTGAACTGCTTCTGAACATTTTTTATTCCACCAAGGAAGAGGAGGGGCTTTTACCGAATTCCTATAAGAGTTACGAATAGAATAATCAACTGAGAAACAAACTGTCGTATTATGATAAGGAGAGGACTTGTTAATTGCAGAATGCAAAATTTTACAAAACTCTGTATAACTTTCCAATGGAGCAACATGTTGATCCTGAAAAGTAGATAGTTGTATATCTACATTTTGTTCATACATCTTCCAATCTACCATTTTAAAGTTAGGATAGGTGGGCAAATTTGTGTTATTACTAGTGTTTTCTATATTACTATTATTGATAAAAACTTTCATAATTACAGGAAGGTGGTAGCTGCCAAGAGGATCACAATGAACAGACCAATCACAAGAAAGAGCCAATGATGGGGAAACTATGGACAAATCTAAGGCATTTGGACGCCATGTTAAAGAACCAACTGTTGTCACTTCACCATTATTTAGCAACACCAAATTATTATCATCAACAATCTCTAAAATATCCCTACCTCTTGAATTTGTAGAATTACATCCCCATGATGTGTGATGGGCATTGAAATCACCTGCAAATATCATTGGTTCAGGCACAGATTTTATTAAAGATTCAAATTTATGTTTGTCAAAAGATGGAGTGCAATTTGTTGGACAGTAGAAACTTACAATACTGATTTCTGTACTATTTATAGTAATTCTTACACAAATATTTTGTAGTGAATTGTCAGAATATGTAGTTATTTTTCTGTAATTTATATTATTGCAAATTAAAATAGCTACACCATTGTGTTTATTTCCAATATCATGTCTTTCTATTTTATATCCTCTAATGTTAAAATGTTTGATGGGTGTTAACCAGGTTTCTGAGATAATTGCAACATGTATGTTATGCTCATGAAGAAATTGGGTTAATAAAAGTTTATTACTTAAAATACTTTGTGCGTTCCACTGCATTATATTAAGATCCATTATTAGATGTGGAAGAACTCATACGGAAAGTTTGTTGCAGAATTTCTTTTGTGGAGGATGAATTAATTGGATTATCTTTTTGATTTAATATAATTTTAGTTATAGCATTTGTTAAAGTATTCATAAAAAAATCTGATTTAGTCAAATTAATAATCCGTGTTTCAATGTTCTTCTGTGTTAATTTTGGAAAAGAATGTTCATTAAATAAATCGGAATACTTAGCAGCTCTGGACTTGACTTTATTCTCTTCTATTTTCATTTATTTCTGTGGGCAAGTGTTTGAGATGGAAACATGGTTACCACCACAATTGACACATTTAGCATTTTTAGGATCTTCTTTACATATTTTAAAGCTATGCTTATCTGTACATAAAGAGCATACAACTTCATTCTTGCAATATTTTGCAATATGGCCAAACTTCATGCATTGCAAACACTGTTTGACAGGAGGAACGTAACAGCTTACCTCGTGCCTCCAGGAGTCAAGGTACACGTATTGCGGTAACTCAGTAGAGGCGAAAGTAACTGCAACAGTTTGAGTGGGGACATACGTGACCGCGCCACCCTCACTTAGTACGCGGCGCATGAAACGCCTGACCTGTATGACATTTCTGGAACTTCCAATTAAAGCAGATATTCTTTTATTAGACAAATCCGTAGGGACGGAAGTAAGAACCCCGGTCACCTCGGTGTCGACAGCAGGTATTGTTGCGTTTAAGCCCAATTCTTCTAAAAGTTTTTTATTTTGTAGAAATACATTGGCATTGTTGGATAGGTCAAATGTTATACCTATTTTAAACTTATTTATAGATTTCAAATGTAATATGCCAGTGACGCAATATTTGCGTATAGCGTGTGAAATAGCCAGTCTGTCTTTGTCAGAAAATTGCCGCTCAATCTGATGAGATAAAAATACTATGTATTCTGTTTTGTTGCTATTTTCTGGATACTTCCTTGAGTATCCGGGGACTTTAAATATATGGTACTTCCTACTGCTGTCTGCTGAATCATCAGAGTCGGAAGAAGTCTCCGTGGTGTCCCGTTCTGCTCGACCATCAGGGGGCTCCGCTTTTTTTCTCTTCTTTCCACTTCCCCCCATTGTTTATTACTATATTTACAAATTTATACAACTAATATTTTATAATTACAACCAATTTTGAAGTACTATAACAATATAAAACAAATTAATTTTAAATTATTCGAGATTTGGCGCCTTGTTCGTTTCAAGGTTCCCGCGCTTTTCGTTATCGAACTCCTCCCAAACGTCTTGACCGATTTTTATGAACTTTTTCGCGTATATTTGGTAGGTGTCAGAATAGGTCGTAGGCTATTATTTAGGGGTTCCGTTTCTCAAAAGGAAAAAACAGAACCCTTATAGGATCACTTTGTTGGCCGTCTGTCTGTCTGTCAGTCAATTCCCTTTATCTCGGGAACTCGTGAAAATATTGAGTTCAAATTAAAATCGTATACTCAAATATACAGTCCCCTTTAGCTGTGAGAAAATGAACGTAAAAAAAGATCCGGCCGTTTACGCCCCAAAAAAAAAAAAATTATTTCGACACTCTCCTTTAGTGCTTGACCTAGAACTATGACATTTGGCATGTAATATCGTCATATACTACAAGTACAGGGAAAAATCCGAAAACTACACCTTTGCAATTAAATCATAAAAAAAAAAACACTTTAAAATATATTTTCTTATGATTTAATTAACATGCATAACAAAAGTGAATTTGTACGGTACCCTAGGTGACTCCTATTTGCACTTGTCCAGTTTTTAATTATCACACATCCACTTCAAAATTTCCATGAGAACGAAATCGCGGGCAACAGCTAGTAATCCATAAAAACCCAGCCCCCTTCTCCCCTTCGGCACAATTTTATCAGATACCCTAAAAAAGGACCAAATCAAAAACAATTACAATGCGTGTCATTTAAAACTGACCACCAAGGATTTCACCATTCTAATTTTAGTATTCGAGTTCAACGTTTTTCCGAACCGGTAGATAAGGTTATATAAATTTATACCCATGCATATAAATAGCTTTGAGCATTTTTTACATAAAATGCTTTGTCTGTGATTTGTCATGCAGAAGGCATAATTATAGGTTTTTAGGGTTCCTTTTAGTTGCACAAATGACAAAAAACGGAGCCCTTATAGATTCGTCCTGTCCATCTGTCTGTCCATTCGTATGTCACAACCATTTTACTCCAAGACTGTTTGCACTCTACAAATTTCAAACGTATGGTACGTTTGAAATTTGTAGAGTAGGTGTCTTCTATGAACTGCTACTCAAAACTGTGACGTGAAATAATGAAAAACATATAAGGATATAACTGTTTGGGTGTCTATCGTCAGCAGCAAGGTTCCTACAGTGCTTTTGGAACGAAGTTCCTTATCGCGCGTTGTGAAAGGGGGCTAGACGGAAAAAATTCTTACGAAAAGTTGTCACGACACTTTTTGCTATAGTAAGCTATTGTAAGCTTTATTTCTTTAAAATAAAGTTGAAATTACCTTAAATTACGTACAATTGGGGTGTGTATGCGAGTAAGGATAGATATGATTATTATTTTGAGTGACCGAACTACAAATTCGGTTGTGCAGTTAAGTAAGACTTGCTCGAATTAAGGATTAATCTTCCTTAAATTAAATATTTTATTTTTCGCACACTACCTTAAATCTAAAATGTATTGATATTATGGACGTGAAAGGAACTTCGTTCCATCCGGGTGTCCCTTGACACCTCTCAAGTTTTTTTTCTTAAGCCAAGTTCTAATAGGTAATGGATGGAGAGATATTCACTTCAAATACCGTATCTTCTATACAAATAAATAAAATTGAAGTGTCTGTTTGTAATATTAAAATAACTGCTTTTTACTACATGCATCGAATATCTGATTTGACCAATGTCGTGCAACCCATATGAATGTATACACGGTGTAAATCACCTCATCACGAAGCCGTCAACCAAGCATTCTGTACATGAAACTAAGTAACTTTACGTAAAAATTATTGCTGGGAAACGACTTTTTTTTGGGAGGTGTAAAATCATGTTTTGTGGTAGAACTCAATGTAACGCACTCAAAACATTGTGCTGATGGTCGGATTGAATAGTACGGGGGTCGTGGAGGTGTTTAAAGTAAAAATCTTACATTAAAAACTTGTATTTAAAAAAACACTTGTCAAAAAGTTGGAACTTTGACCACTAATATCTCCGTAACTAGAAGGTTCCCAGGTATGGTGTAGAACAAAAAAATGATCGCAATGACAGGGAGAACCAGTACCTTTCGGCTTCGTTAAGAGGTGTTTTACACCCTTTATACGATACAGATACCAACATATTTTTTTTTACATTTTTTGTCTGTCTGTCTGTCCGTCTGTCTGTCTGTTTGTTCCGGCTAATCTCTGAAACCGCTTGACCGATTTTCACTGGCAGTAGTCGGCTGGTAGTTGATGTAATAAGGAGTAACTTAGGCTACTATAATTTTAGAAAAATAAATACAAATTAAAATGAAAACGCAAAAACGAAAAAAGAAAATATTTTTGTTCAATTTCACGCGGACGAAGTCGCGGGCACAGCTAGTTAACTATAAAATTGATAAGTATATAATTAGCATTGATAATAACAACAAAATGAGATCACCGATCCTAGCGGGGTAATTACGGCAGATTTCCCATTGATATACCGTATTTGGGAGCCCCATGTTTTTTTTTTTATGGTAGACAAAAAGTAAAAATCAGAAGGCAAAGTGTTTTTAAACAAAAAATATATCCGCAACCGATCGAAAAAAAGGCATAGAAGATGACCACGTATTATCATGTATTTACTAGAGCATGTGATGAAACACTAACTCAACTTTATCTAGTTGTGTTTGCGCGGATTAAAGGAGGGTTTAACCTTTGCATCATCTGCCTAGCCTTTTCCCAAACTATCTTGGGATCGGCTTCCAGTCTAACCGGATGCACCTGAGTACCAGTATTTTACATGAAGCAACTGCCTTATCTGACCTCCAAAACCCAGTAACTGGATAATACGATACCCCTTGGTAAGACTGGATGTCAGACTTTTGGCTTCTGACTACTCGTAAAGATCTACAAATGACAGACATGAGGGTTTAACCTTTGCATGACAATAAAAATACTTGCAATACGCCGCCTTCATGACTTCAGATGATACAGCTTGTAACGCGACGCTTTAAGTGACACGCGCGTGTGTCTCTTAGTTTTAAGGTTCCGTTGCCACGTTGTAAAAAACGGAACCCGTATAAATTAGTCCTGTCTGTATGTCACAGCCATTTTACTTAGAGACTATTGGCACCACACATGTGTAATTTGGAGAGCAAGTGTCGTCTATGAGTCGCTACACAAAAGTGCGAAGTAAAATAACTATAAGCAATAATAAGCATGTAACTGAAGGTTAAAAAAAAACTACGTACTTAACTGTGTGGAGTGTTTAGCGACAGCTCTTAAAAATATATCGAGTCCCCCATTCAAAATTTTCCTCCTCTTACTTTAGAAATGAGCCCTTTAGTGACAATTTTTATGGATCTAGATGCAAATATTTCAACAACTATTGACTTAAGAAAAAAAGTGTTTTAGGAATCTCGATATATTTAGGTTTCGGTAGACAGACAGACAGACAGTTATACATACAAAACATTTTTTTTTCAATCTATTTTTACGTGTATGGAGGGCCACTTTTGTTATTTTTTCCTTAATTTCTCATCTCTATTGTGTTGCAGCTCATAGAAGACACCTTCTTTCCAAGATTCATCTGTGTGGTGGTAAAAGCCTCGAGAGTAAAATAGCTGTGACATACGGACGGGACAGACAGACAGACAGACGGACAGGCCGAATCTATTAGGGTTCCATTTTAACAATTGGGCTACGGAACTCTAAAAAGTTACTCCATCAGTTCTAAATAAAATAACATCAACACACACGTGAAAAGGATTTTTGTTAAAGACTTCTTTTCAAGTTGTTTTTGTTAATGGTCTATTTTTAATCTCATTAAACTATCAAGAAGTTTTTCTAATGATTCTTTATTAATACGATAATTGTGCTGGCTTTTGTGTTAGATGTACAACGTAGTACTTATGGGTATTTCATAACAAGTTGGCATTGTGACGTTTTTTGCTCGCCATAATTGAATATCGGTACAGTCACGAGGAATAATATGTTTACTTAGAAAAACTATGAGGCGATTGTCTAATCGAATATCGATTGCAACTTTGAGATATGACTTATTTCATAATAGTAATTCAATTAACGAATAGTTTGTATAATAAAACATCACCAACATCATCATTCTCTTGCTCTTGCTTGTCTTATACTTCCATACTTCTCTATTGCTTGTCATCTCATGAGATACCTCCTTTCTTGCCATATCACCTTGTATAATGTTAGTACATAGCTATTCATTATTTTATAACACATTTGCTCGTAAAGGGTCTCTTATTTCACCAATTTCAGTATCGTAATGTATCTCATTACGCACTAGTGCGGTAATGTAATGTAAAACGCGCGGTTTATCAAAATGTTCCGTCTAAAACAAACGGTACTTTTTAAATACTTAGCAAAGAGTTTTTGTGTCAGAAAAGTGGTCAACATTTTATGAATAAAAATAACTTGGGAGATAAAATATAATAAATAAACATTTAATTCTCTAATTTAATTAATTTTGACCATAAATTACAACCTTCTTTCAAATCTGTAACAAAACACAAAAATATTAATTTACTTTATTAGTAATACTGGCTGTTTTCGTGCCTTTGCCTTAAAAAAAGCGCTGATGCGTGCGCATCGCTAATTTCATAATTTGTGAACAAGTAATAGTATATTGTGTATTAAGGGCGATAAGTAAGGAATTACGATCGAGGCTCTAGTAGAAGCCCGAAGTCGAAGACTGAGGGCTTTCTGAGTCGAGGTGCGTAATTCCCGTACCGCCCGTGAAACATACAATGTTTTTCATCACATTTGCAAGTAAATAATTATGAATATACAGTCAGCACATATTATTACGAAATACGTGAGCTGATTTGCGGATGGCGGGCTGTTTGCCCACACCACAGATTATACAAATGTTTTGTTCAGAAACGTTAAAGGCAAATACTTACCTAGGTATACAGCCATGACGGAGTATAAAAAAAAAAATCGACGTTTTGATACAAAAAACTATCGATTATTTAGATTTTAGAACATTAGTTGATTAATGAAATAACATGTAGCGAGATTGAATGAAATTCCTGTTTAAATAACATTTTAAGACAATTTTTCAATTGCGTGTAAACTCCTTGCTTGAACTTGCATGACCTGTGTGCTGTCATGCTGTGCTGTAAATTAAAAAAAAATACTTACCGCCCTAGGGTTTTATATGGGGCATTACAGCCAAGTTAACCTGTATGTTATGACACTGTTTACGTGCAAGTGTGATGAAAAAATTATTCCGCGCGCTTTTTCTTTCGCTGTATTTTTTTAAATTTGAAAATATCGTCCGAGTTTTACTTATTTCCTCGCAAATATGTTATAAAACGTCGTATGACATACGTGCGCTTTGATAATTACAGCCTCTGCTTTCTTGTAGCCATCGCCTACGGCTCGGGCTGTCAATATCGCCTCGGCTGTAATTTTCAACTTACCGCACTTATATCATAATGTAGGTACTATAATATTTCTTTAACATTACGTCATTGGACTGTGTGAAGAATTATATAGCTAGTAAGGAGGTCACTGCTGAGATGACAAGACGTAAAAGAGAAATATAGAAGAAGACATGCTGCGCCGACCCCAAATAAACTGGGATAAAGGGCAAGAGAATGATAATGTGTGTGATAACAGGACAGTTATGTTAAAATACCATGTATTAGGGGCGAGCCTATAATATTTTTCATCACACTTGCACGTAAACAGTGTCATAACATATAGGTGAACTTGGCTGTAATGCCCCATATAAAACCCTAGGGCGGTAAGTAATTTTTTTTTAATTTACAGCACAGCATGACAGCACACAGGTCATGCAAGTTCAAGCAAGGAGTTTACACGCAATTGAAAAATTGTCTTAAAATGTTATCTAAACAGGAATTTAATTCAATCTCGCTACATGTTATTTAACTACTAAACTAATGTTCTAAAATCTAAATAAATAATAGTTTTTTGTATCCGAACGTCGTTTTTTTTTTTTTTACACTCCGTCATGGCTGTATACCTAGGTAAGTATTTGCCTTTAACGTTCTGAACAAAACATTTGTATAATCTGTGGTGGGCAAACAGCCCGCCATCCGCTTAAAAATCGGTTCACGTATTTCGTAATAATATGTGCTGACTTGTGTATATTCATAATTATTAACTCGCAAATGTGCTGAAAAACATTGTATGTTTCACGGGCGGTACGGGAATTACGAACCTCGACTCAGAAAGCCCTCAGTCTTCGACTTCGGGCTTATACTAGAGCCTCGATCGTAATTCCTTACTTACCGCCCTTAATACACAATATACTATTGGGATCTCAACAGAATCTGTTACAACATAATCGGTAGGATAATAACACATTTTAAAGTTGCTTTGTGCGCATATTAGTGATCATAACAGTAGAACCTACTACGCCGCGTTGTTTTTCTTCGCTTCAGTGCGTTTTCCGCACTGACGCATTCTGTCCGGTGTAAATCGTACTCTAGTCGTCAATATGTAAAAGAGCAGAGATACGTATAAGAAATAAAATATAGGGATATCTACACTGTTAAAAATTTTCAGGGAATTTTACATAATTTTAGGGCAACTTTCGTTGCCCTAACATTTCTGTATTTTTCCATAATTATGTAATTTTACAAGGCGTATGTAATTTTACATATCGACCTGATTTCATTATTATGTAATTTTACATATATGTAATTTTACATAATTAAACAAAATGACGATTATGTAAAATTAAATTTATGTAATTTTACATAATAATGAAATCAGGTCGATATGTAAAATTACATACGCCTTGTAAAATTACATAATCTGTAAAATCTCACTTATGTAATTTTACATAATCTGTAAATTACCACTTCTGTAATTTTACATAATCTGTAAATTTTCAATTATGTGTTTTTACTTTTTTTTTCGGTAATATTACAGAGTAATTATGTGTTTTGTTACAAATTTCGAATGTAAAAATACATAAAGTTTGTGTATTATTCATGATATTTTATGTATATTTACATTTTATTCAATAATATTACCGAATTATTATGTATTTTGTTACGGATTTCGTCTGTAAAATTACACAAACTTTCTGTATTATTCATGTTTTTTTTAGTATTTTTACATTTTATTCGGTAATATTACATAATTATTATGTATTTTGTTACAGATTTCGTATGTAAAAATACATAAAGTTTTTGCATTATTAATGATATATTATGTATACTTACATTATATTCGGTAATATTACAGAATTAATATGTGCTTTATTACAGATTTCTTCTGTAAAATTACAAAAACTTTATGTATAATTAATGTTTTTTTAAGTATTTTTACTTTTTGTTGGGTAATATTACACAATTATTGTGTTTTGTTACAGATTTCTTATGTAAAAATACATAAAAGTTTGTGTATTATTCATTATATTTTATGTACATTTACATTGTATTCGGTAATATTACAGAATTATTGTGTTTAATTACAGATTTCGTATGTGAATTTACCACAAAATTTATGTATTTTTAATGTTTTTTTAAGTATTTTTCCTTTTTATTCGGTAATATTACTGATAAAATTTATGTGTTTTTACATAAGGAAACTGTGATTTTAAATATGGGCACGGTAAAATTACTTGTTGTTTGTGTATTATTACCTGTAAAATTAGGTAAGATTACATGTTATTATGGGATATATTTCTGTAAAATTCAATATAAATTCTGTACATTTACATGCTGTCGGTAATTCTTCGGATTTAGTTATTAGCCATAGTTTTTCTTATGTTTTTTAAATAATGCAGCCAGCAAAAAATCACTTGGAAATAGTCAATAACCGATCTAACTTAAATACACTGGTTGCACCTGTATTAGTAACAATCCACCCAATATTACATTTATTAGGATTCTTCATTAAATGGTGTGACCTCACTGCAAATTAAAAACCAAAAACTTCATTGTTATTGAATAATTTGCTTAAACACACTGCACACATTTTACAAATACTATATCACTCCTGTAATATTAGGCGCACAGTTATATTATTCAGATGTGACGAGCGATTATACCCAGATCGGTTAGACTGATGTTTCTTAATGATTTTCACACAAGTATTTTGATTAATACGACTTCATTTATTAAAATACATAAGAAAAAACAAACAACTTGCCAATAGCAAAATCCTGAGAATTATCGATGGCATATAAATGTACAAGATTTGCATTGAATTCTTTAGATAATATTATCGCCTAATTACATGTAAAATGAACTAATTTTATAAGTCATAATATACAAACAACAAGCAGTTTACAGTTTGGAGGTTTTCTAATAAAAAAACAAAATTCCAAAAAAACAACAATTTATTTATTTTCGTACAGGTATATGCTTAAATGAATAATTAAATGCTTAGCTTATAGCATGTAAATGTACAAGATTTGTATTGAATTCTTTAGATAATATTATCGCCTAATTACATGTAAAATGAACTAATTTTATAAGTCATTATATACAAACAACAAGCAGTTTACAGTTTGGAGGTTATCTAATAAAAAAACAAAATTCCTAAAAAACAACAATTTATTTATTTTCGTACAGGTAAAGGATATGCTTAAATGAATAATTAAATGCTTAGCTTATACCTTCTTTTGAAGTGACTTCTTATACTAATAATGACAAGGATTTACTTTATGTTTGTTCCATGGTAGATGCTCCAGGGTAGCCCGCGAAATTCAATTTTTTTTTCCGTTTTTTGCAATTTGCAGGCCAGTGCTAGATTGTATGTTGATAATAATATTAATCGCGTCTGTAAACGTATGTAGTAACAGAATTATAATCATCAAAATCACCAATACAACCTGCGAAGTTCATAAAGGTGTCAAGAATGAATTTTATCATGAAATAGTCATTCTTGACACTTTTAAGAACTTAAGAGTGTTAAAACGATGATTTTGATGATTATAATCCTGTAACTACATACGTCTTACAGGCGCGAATTAAATTTTCATCAACATAAAACCTATCACTGGCCTGCAAATTGTAAGAAACTTAAGAAAATTTGAATTTCGTGGGCTACACTGGAGCATCCACCTTAAAAGAATGAGCCTGTATTGTGTGGAATTGTACCATTAATTTCGTACGGCAATTAGACCTCTGCTTAAAATAATATAATATAATTATTCAAGGTGTTGTTTTGCATCATCGTCAAAATTCAGGAGGTTGTCACACAAGACATAAATAATCAATTAAAATTACGTTACCTAGTTAATTATTAACAAACGCTGATTTTTTTGGTTGTTAATGTTTGTCAGTATTTCAGAATAACCCCCCCTTACGTGGTTTAGGGAATAAGAATTTAGCGAATAAACATTTGAATTTTTTTGTATTTGTGAAAGCGCGGTTATAAGCCGAAAATCAGACGGCCCGCGTTTAAAACACGGATGGTTCACACTTGCCGATTTCCGCAAATAAGGAAAAGATTAAAAATTTCCTACCCATTTTATTATTGATTCGGAACGAGAATCATTAGCATAGTTACCTCCTTGAATTTGACGAGGATGCAAAACAACACCTTGTATACACACGCAATGAAAAAACGAGGCCACGAGAACACGAGGCCTGCAGAATAATGTAACAACAATGTATCCGTCTTGGTTATTACAGCAACATATAAAACGATATAATTAAAAATTAACAGCAATCCCGTACATAAATTATATTATGTAGGTACTTCTTATAACTATACCATTTAAAGTAAAAATTTTTTTGAAAATATTTGTTACAGAAATAAATTAGAGATGCAACGGATAGTTGGTTGGCCGGATACCGGATACTGGATGTTTGGCCTGACCATCGGTCGAATATTCGGTATCCAGCCGCCGAATATTCGGCCGGTGCAATTATACCTGCATTTCGGTTTTTCAGCCCCCCTAGCATGACCGTTCTATCTCTATTCTACCAAGAAACGACAAGAAATCTTTTCTATACAACTTGACATTTCTTCTGGCCGAGCATGGCGCGCCCCATCGACTCGCGTTTCTACGAAGACATAGACAGAAATTCTTTCCATAGCAACGGGGACGTATCACGTGATGTTTATATTCCCTGAATATTATAACGATTAGTTAACAAAAAAAAGTTGCCAATTGCACGAGTTTTTCATTTTTTGTGGGCGGAATGGTGTTGCTGCATCCTGGATCCAGGCCTGGATCTTTTTCGCGAAATTAAACCTAAATATTTTACATAACATTTCAACCTTTTGAACGTAACTCAACGCAACCACGAAACGTATTTTTCGTATTTAGTTTTTAATAAGACTAGTTTGACATTTGTCAGAAGTAATGTTTCTACCCCCAAATGTCAAAAGAAGAGAAAATATGGTCGTCATGCTCGACGTTGTAGACTTGTGTCGACTGAAGAAAAGAAACATTTCTTTTCTACATTCTTAATATCGCCATGCTTGGGACGATAGAAATATCTGTCAAATTGTCGATTCTTCCGTTGACATAGCCCGTTTCTACGGCGGTCATGCTAGGCCGGCAGGTGCGCATTGTGCAGGTTTTGACCTGTTTCGTAGTAACGTAGCATAAAGGAGAAATGAATCACAAGTTGAATTGTACATGAACGAGACCTATGCACAGTAATAATAGTACATTACGATACAAGTGTACTGTCACAAATCCATCCATACAATAAATGAGGACATCATTATTCTAAGGGTTTCTTTTAGGAATTAACAGGTCAGAACTGTTGTTTTGGCTTCATCAAGTACATACATGTGTGCCAAAGGGCGATTCTGCACATCATTTCTGTTTTTTTTTGACGTAGATATGCCTTACAGTATATTAGTATAATTATGAGTAATATGTTTATAATTATGAGTCTTTTAAGTAGCACGTAAATTATATAGTGCCTAATAATGTATTATTGATGGGTATCCGGGTGCCGTCTGTGCCTCTTTTTAATGATGGTATAATAGTAAAAGTAGACAAACCATATGAAGTTGTTTCAGATGAAAGATTATATGGACAAGTTACCGCTTTTCCAGATTGAATATTATGAGTTCTTGAATGGTATTCGACATTTTTTAACAATATTCTATGATTACATTCTGTACACTTAGAATAGAGGTTGAATTAATGTCAACTCGTGGACTAGCAGTACTAATCCCAGGCAGATGCAATCTAAAATTGAGATTTCTAAAAGACTCATAATTATTGAAAATACTCTTACACAAAGGATCTATACACGGAAATTTAACATTTTTACAGAACCTGTGACTTTTTTGATGGTTATTGTACGAAATCACTGAGGAGAAATTCTCGCCACAATAACCGCATGTAAATGACATAATGTCTTTTATATAATGTGAAGTTTACTCATTAATGACAATACTTTATTCAGCGTGCGTCCTTTACGGACTTTACTTCCTTCTTTAGGATTTATCTTAAAAAACATACCTTTGTATAAATTCTAATGTGTTTTGACACTCCACTGAATATTCCATATTCAAGTTGAAGTAAGCCGCCATCAATAGTTGTAACGACGTAGACAGACTCGCAGTTTCGCTAACAATCGTTTTTTCTACCAGCAAGTAATATATGTTTTCATTATCTGTGGGCAAAAAACAGAATTAAAACAGGCAATATAGGCTCCCAAATTTTATAATAACGTACTTACATTAAAAACCGGGACCTCAAAAACTGATCACTAGACTAGATAATTAAAATAATCAAATATTACCGGTAATGGTTATACACGCATGTCAGTCTCAATTTAAATGTATCGTATTACAATAAGTGGCCCTATTAGTGATTAAGAGTACAAGTCTCGGGCAGCGCAGTTTGAAAAGGGTGTAAGTTCTAGACATGGGTAGCTCGCGAATGAGAGATAAAATTGAACTAGCTCTTTAATTACAATCTAGCTCCTTAGTCGCTCAGTCGTTCACGGAATAGCTCACTAGTTCATTTAGCTCAACGGCTCATTGACTCTATACTCTGAGGCTTTGCGAGTTACTAGTGATACCGACGAAACGCCGACAGCGGCCCGACAATGCCCGAACTTTCCCGTCAAATCATTTATGTATCCCCCAAAACAAAAAACAAAAAAGTTTAAAAATAACTACCTTCAGAAATCGGTGGCAATTTTTTTTTTTTTTTGCACATGATTTTTTTCATTTAAAATGCCCCATATAACAAACTCACTAAATTTTGTGGCAGTTCACTAACTACAATAAAGTTGCGGCATCGTTGTCTCCTGAGGCAGCTCATCCAATTTTGCAGTCTACTACTCCAGTTCCAAAGCAAGCTTACTACAGAAACTAAAAGCACATTATATTTCATGTCCTCTATTGGTAAATACATACAATTAAAAATGGCAACTTAGACATTTTTATCTGCACAACATTTAAAACAGTAATAAGTTTCTATCAATTTTTTTAATCTAGTAATAAACAATTAAAACCAGTGAGTTAACTCAGTAGTCAATTTGCTAGTCACCGGCATTAATATAGTGTTCGGTAACAATGTTTTAATTTCATTGCTGGATCGTAGAGTGAAAGTAAAGGAAAGTAACAATTTTGAAGGAGACGGTCCAGTTCATAGAAAGGTTATTAACCATTATCAATAATTTGACTTTACAGATTCCTTTACCTCTGTTGGTCTCATCTGATGATCTGATTTATGTTAATTTTTTGTAAGGTGTAGCAAGTGTCCTACCAGTAGGTAACGTTATATTTTTGTAATAAACATAAGCAATTAGTTACCTTTTTTTCTTTAATTTACCCTGAGTTTACCTGACAAAATGTACACTAACTATTTTCTGTTTTGCTGTACTACGAGTAAACGAAAGTGAATCTATAAGGAACAGAAGTGAGATTTTTTCAAAAGTGTCTCTACGAAGAAAGTGTATCTACGAGGAATAATTCGATTGTAATGAAACTTTGCACGAACAATGACATGAGATATATATAGGTCTGTAATTAGTTTATATTGCTCCAGTTAATAGAATAAAAGAAATAGAGCAAAAACATATGATGTATGAAAAACTTAAACTTGCTGTATTTTTTTCAACTATGGTATTTGTAGTTACTTAAACTACTTACAGACATATACCTTATCCTATTGTAAGTACAAAGTTTCAGAGCAAACTAGCAACTCGTTTTAAAATGAGAGTTTTAACTAAGTTTGTATGGAGAACCGAGCTTACCGAGAACCCTGAAAGCAATCTGTGTATTAAAAATCAGCTTAACTAAACTAAGGTAACCATTATCAATTGATAATGGTTAATAACCTTTAAATGAAACCATGGAATTCAAACATTGTTACCGATCACTAATAATATGTTTAACAAATTTCTGTACGTAGTTGTGACTTTTCAAGTTAGCGCTATGTGGTACAGTGTAATTAAATGTCTGCTTAATATTTCCATTCAGGTATATTAAGTTTGTATGTATTTAAATAGATGTTTATCTGCACAAATACATCTAATTATGTGACAGAAAATAGGGGCTTCTATATATATACAATCTACCTATCTAATTGGATACGGTTTAGCAAAAATTTGCAATACCTATGTCAACTGTAACCATCTAATTTTTTAATTGACGTATATGTGGTTTGTCAGCACATTATTGCTTATCAGTATCCAATTATAGTCTACAATCTATATACACTAGAAAGGTTTCATTAGCAAAAGTGAAATAGATTTACCTGATTGTGTTACATTTTCCACAGTTAATTCCAATATTGGTACAGCTTTCTTTACTTTTAGGTCTGCCTACCAAATTTTCACGACGGGCATGTTTTACTGTGAAAGAATAACAGAATTTATTAGCGTTATTGACCAATTATTTGCGTAGCAGTTTTAATAAAAAAAATGTATCATCGCTTTTTGCATAAGGCACGCCTGTCGTATCATGAAACAAATGTTTGCCCGCCACAGCCAAAAGTTTTTGAAAATGTAACACGCAACGAATCGGTTAAGTTATTAAACCAACGAAAATCAAATTACGGCTTGGACTATTTTAAATTAAGATGTACTTTTATAATATGCTGGTAAGTACTTACGTTTATTTAATGGCAAACAACTTCAACAAGATCATTCGTCCACCCTGGACGTGAACTGAACGTGAATCAACTGCAAGCTGCTTCCACAATCCACAAGTTCTTTCTAAAACAATCAAATTACGTAACGGTTTACGGTCTAAAGCAGATTTCACTAGATTTTTGATGCAAGAAACTTAAAGTATATCTGTTACTCACCCTAGTAGTAGTAGTAGTACTACGGTGTGGTGTGAGCACAAACACTGCAGGTTAAAACTTGTTCATGTTCAAGGTTCTTGGCACTGGGGCGGCAAGTAGCCTCAACACGTGGCAGCGTGGGTTCTCGGTACCCAAGTACCACGTGACGTGATGTGAGGCACAGACGGCAGTAGCGGCCGCGTGGATAGTGCGCGTCTTAGACTCGCTCGCCGACTGACTGGAACCCTGGAATCAGCGCGTGGCGGGTGCATCCGTAAGCGTTGTGCCAGAACACAGCAAGCCTCCGTCGATGCGGGCGTCTCCCAGCCGTAAGCCCAAAGCATGGTGGATGGAGGATGACTCCCCCATCGAGGCGGCTTAAAATTAGAGGTTATGCGCGCACATGCCCACAAGCTTCTCAAAGGTTCCTCGCCGCGTGGTCAAGCGATCTATGCGATGCGCGGCGAGGCAAGCATGGTGCAGGAAGGCGAAGCATGTGAGCGCAATAGCGCATTCACAGTGAGGAGCAAGGTGGCAGGTCAAGTGGTAAGGGCCAACTATGTACATAGCCTTTCTCGACACTCGTCATAGCGAGGCTGCCGAGAAGTTTAAATGGCTGCCGGACTGCGCTGACAGAAATACATAGGTAACGAATGTGATCCATCAGGAACCAAAAAGAATTACAATCACACAGAGCACTTACGCGTTTATAGTAGCCTCAGCCTGGGTTGGAGTTGAGAAAGAGGCTGCGCGCCCGCGCCGCGAAATGGTAATCGGTTAAAAGTAGAGATGAGTCCGATATCATGTCACATGTAAAAATCATCGATATTTTAAAATCATTTCATCATGCAATGACAAAGACAAAATCATCAATGCTTTTAAATCATTATGGCGCTGCGGTGTGAATTGCGACTTTGCGATGCTGCGCGATCGGCGATACAGAAGTCACAGAACGCACATATTTCGATAAAATGACAATGACCGGGACTGGCGCATGGCGCAAGGAACGGCAATAATGCTTGCACTTGCGTAGTTTACGTTTGTGTGCGAAATGTGCTGCCTTAAAATACCCTTCCATGCCAAGTTGAATTACGCGGCTAAGTGACAAACTCGACCCATGCCTACATAAATAACTAATGATAATTTCACTAAGCCGTTCCGCGATCATTTCAGTATCTACTCACAATTGAAGTGACGAGATCTAATACTCAAATAAAAATCATTGATGATTTTGTCATTGTTCCCGTCACCGATATTTTTTTGTCATTGTCATGCAGTCATCGATACAGAAAAATCATCACTCAGCCCATTACTAGTTAAAAGACGCGACGCGTCATGACGCCTCTATCTATTCTACTAAGCACTGACGTTCAGTGTTGCCAACAAATAAACAAGCTCTCCACCAGATTCAACTTCTAAAACCACTAACAAAATTCGGATTTTCTCCAAAAATTTGTAAAAATCGCTAAATTTCCACTAAACAAATCTTTGGTTTTTATGAAAGAAAACAGTAAGTAGTTATATTACTAAAAAAAAGTTCTTTATTATTACGTAATAAAATATTTAAAATCAGTAAATCAACAAACAATATTATTAGTCAATAATCAACAATTCAAGATGAGGAACATACAAATTATTCAATAACAACAATAACTATAAAAATAAAGTGATATTCTAAAATTCAAAAATGATTTTTTCCTGCCACATAGTCTGTTTCACGTTTATATGATTCTTTGGTCCCAATTTGTTTTATAACTTTTATTGTAATTTCATAATCTTTGCAGCATTTTCCTTCCAATCTTAAACCACAGCGTATTCTTAATATAGTAGTTAAAAGATTCAACTTCATTCTGTTCCTCTGCTTGTTTTTTATAACATTCATACAGCTAAATTGCCTCTTCAATCTTCTTCTTCAGCGCCACGCCGCGCTACGAACTGGTCGCAGTTCGGAGAGACCCCTGCCCTACCGTACAGTAGCGGCTGTGGCGCGCCTGTTTACGGGCATCGTCCGCACGGGCGCTTTCCCAGCCGCATGGAAGGAAGGGCGCGTGATTATGCTGCCCAAGGCGGCTAAGAATGTCCTAAAGCCGGAGAGCTACCGGCCCATTACTCTACTCTCCACAACCTCCAAGGTGTTTGAGCAACTCCTGCTGCGACACCTGGCCCAACACATCGTCCCTAAATTGCCTCTCAAAATCGGCATTAGAATGAAGCAGTATTAATAGAGTAAGCGCAAAAGTCGCTAATTCCTCAAACCTAGATTCCCCTTGAGCATCTTTGAAATGCAATATTTCATTCCAAACAATTTTGGTATATATATGGTATATTTCGTAACGTTTTAGAGGCTTAGTCGTTGAGTGATAGCATTTTCAGTAATTATTGAAAGTGAGTTCTACTAAACCACTAGAAAAAACCACCAGCCACTTAAAGCAATATTTCGCTACTAAAAGGGGGGTCGAAACCACCAGTTTTAGTGGAAAATCCACTGAGTTGGTAACACTGCTGATGTGTTCGTATTTGGAAGATTTAGTCGGTTTTTAGAAAATTGACTACAATCGAAAACTTATGCCATAATTAATATGCATCGGTTTGTGTTCTATTCTATTCTATTAAATGTACTCGTATGTTACCAGTGTTGTAGGGGTGGGTAACTCCGGAAGTCCGGACTCCGGTGGTAGGTACTGAATACTGGATACAAACAAAGGTGCGTTCCGAACGCGGATACGTAACTAAAATTAACTAAATAATAAACCTTAATAATTAATCCTCCAATCCTTACCACCGCGGCACAGATTATTAAATATTTACACAGATGACAGATTATTAAATAGATACTTCGTAACAGATATTTCACTACAATAAAAAAGTGAAAATACCGACGATTATCCTACAAAATCTTAATAATAATACCAGCTGTTTGCAGTGAAAAGAAATGTACTGGATGAGTACACAGAGAGATATTTGAGATTGTTTTGCCGCCGCTCGATCCACGTGCGAGCACGTCATCGAGCAAGTGTGCTAGGGTGGTATTGGTATTATAACGAATGTAGAAAAACAAATATTTTTTATTTGTTGATCAATAATATGTTTCAGTTTAATAAAACGTTGTTCATTTTTTTCCTCCCCTGAATTCCCGATTATTAAATCGGGAATTCAGGGGAGAATATTTTACATATATGTAATTTTACATAATTAAACAAAATGACGATTATGTAAAATTAAATTTATGTAATTTTACATAATAATGAAATCAGGTCGATATGTAAAATTACATACGCCTTGTAAAATTACATAATCTGTAAAATCTCACTTATGTAATTTTACATAATCTGTAAATTACCACTTCTGTAATTTTACATAATCTGTAAATTTTCAATTATGTGTTTTTACTTTTTTTTTCGGTAATATTACAGAGTAATTATGTGTTTTGTTACAAATTTCGAATGTAAAAATACATAAAGTTTGTGTATTATTCATGATATTTTATGTATATTTACATTTTATTCAATAATATTACCGAATTATTATGTATTTTGTTACGGATTTCGTCTGTAAAATTACACAAACTTTCTGTATTATTCATGTTTTTTTTAGTATTTTTACATTTTATTCGGTAATATTACATAATTATTATGTATTTTGTTACAGATTTCGTATGTAAAAATACATAAAGTTTTTGCATTATTAATGATATTTTATGTATACTTACATTATATTCGGTAATATTACAGAATTAATATGTGCTTTATTACAGATTTCTTCTGTAAAATTACAAAAACTTTATGTATAATTAATGTTTTTTTAAGTATTTTTACTTTTTGTTGGGTAATATTACACAATTATTGTGTTTTGTTACAGATTTCTTATGTAAAAATACATAAAAGTTTGTGTATTATTCATTATATTTTATGTACATTTACATTGTATTCGGTAATATTACAGAATTATTGTGTTTAATTACAGATTTCGTATGTGAATTTACCACAAAATTTATGTATTTTTAATGTTTTTTTAAGTATTTTTCCTTTTTATTCGGTAATATTACTGATAAAATTTATGTGTTTTTACATAAGGAAACTGTGATTTTAAATATGGGCACGGTAAAATTACTTGTTGTTTGTGTATTATTACCTGTAAAATTAGGTAAGATTACATGTTATTATGGGATATATTTCTGTAAAATTCAATATAAATTCTGTACATTTACATGCTGTCGGTAATTCTTCGGATTTAGTTATTAGCCATAGTTTTTCTTATGTTTTTTAAATAATGCAGCCAGCAAAAAATCACTTGGAAATAGTCAATAACCGATCTAACTTAAATACACTGGTTGCACCTGTATTAGTAACAATCCACCCAATATTACATTTATTAGGATTCTTCATTAAATGGTGTGACCTCACTGCAAATTAAAAACCAAAAACTTCATTGTTATTGAATAATTTGCTTAAACACACTGCACACATTTTACAAATACTATATCACTCCTGTAATATTAGGCGCACAGTTATATTATTCAGATGTGACGAGCGATTATACCCAGATCGGTTAGACTGATGTTTCTTAATGATTTTCACACAAGTATTTTGATTAATACGACTTCATTTATTAAAATACATAAGAAAAAACAAACAACTTGCCAATAGCAAAATCCTGAGAATTATCGATGGCATATAAATGTACAAGATTTGCATTGAATTCTTTAGATAATATTATCGCCTAATTACATGTAAAATGAACTAATTTTATAAGTCATAATATACAAACAACAAGCAGTTTACAGTTTGGAGGTTTTCTAATAAAAAAACAAAATTCCAAAAAAACAACAATTTATTTATTTTCGTACAGGTATATGCTTAAATGAATAATTAAATGCTTAGCTTATAGCATGTAAATGTACAAGATTTGTATTGAATTCTTTAGATAATATTATCGCCTAATTACATGTAAAATGAACTAATTTTATAAGTCATTATATACAAACAACAAGCAGTTTACAGTTTGGAGGTTATCTAATAAAAAAACAAAATTCCTAAAAAACAACAATTTATTTATTTTCGTACAGGTAAAGGATATGCTTAAATGAATAATTAAATGCTTAGCTTATACCTTCTTTTGAAGTGACTTCTTATACTAATAATGACAAGGATTTACTTTATGTTTGTTCCATGGTAGATGCTCCAGGGTAGCCCGCGAAATTCAATTTTTTTTTCCGTTTTTTGCAATTTGCAGGCCAGTGCTAGATTGTATGTTGATAATAATATTAATCGCGTCTGTAAACGTATGTAGTAACAGAATTATAATCATCAAAATCACCAATACAACCTGCGAAGTTCATAAAGGTGTCAAGAATGAATTTTATCATGAAATAGTCATTCTTGACACTTTTAAGAACTTAAGAGTGTTAAAACGATGATTTTGATGATTATAATCCTGTAACTACATACGTCTTACAGGCGCGAATTAAATTTTCATCAACATAAAACCTATCACTGGCCTGCAAATTGTAAGAAACTTAAGAAAATTTGAATTTCGTGGGCTACACTGGAGCATCCACCTTAAAAGAATGAGCCTGTATTGTGTGGAATTGTACCATTAATTTCGTACGGCAATTAGACCTCTGCTTAAAATAATATAATATAATTATTCAAGGTGTTGTTTTGCATCATCGTCAAAATTCAGGAGGTTGTCACACAAGACATAAATAATCAATTAAAATTACGTTACCTAGTTAATTATTAACAAACGCTGATTTTTTTGGTTGTTAATGTTTGTCAGTATTTCAGAATAACCCCCCCTTACGTGGTTTAGGGAATAAGAATTTAGCGAATAAACATTTGAATTTTTTTGTATTTGTGAAAGCGCGGTTATAAGCCGAAAATCAGACGGCCCGCGTTTAAAACACGGATGGTTCACACTTGCCGATTTCCGCAAATAAGGAAAAGATTAAAAATTTCCTACCCATTTTATTATTGATTCGGAACGAGAATCATTAGCATAGTTACCTCCTTGAATTTGACGAGGATGCAAAACAACACCTTGTATACACACGCAATGAAAAAACGAGGCCACGAGAACACGAGGCCTGCAGAATAATGTAACAACAATGTATCCGTCTTGGTTATTACAGCAACATATAAAACGATATAATTAAAAATTAACAGCAATCCCGTACATAAATTATATTATGTAGGTACTTCTTATAACTATACCATTTAAAGTAAAAATTTTTTTGAAAATATTTGTTACAGAAATAAATTAGAGATGCAACGGATAGTTGGTTGGCCGGATACCGGATACTGGATGTTTGGCCTGACCATCGGTCGAATATTCGGTATCCAGCCGCCGAATATTCGGCCGGTGCAATTATACCTGCATTTCGGTTTTTCAGCCCCCCTAGCATGACCGTTCTATCTCTATTCTACCAAGAAACGACAAGAAATCTTTTCTATACAACTTGACATTTCTTCTGGCCGAGCATGGCGCGCCCCATCGACTCGCGTTTCTACGAAGACATAGACAGAAATTCTTTCCATAGCAACGGGGACGTATCACGTGATGTTTATATTCCCTGAATATTATAACGATTAGTTAACAAAAAAAAGTTGCCAATTGCACGAGTTTTTCATTTTTTGTGGGCGGAATGGTGTTGCTGCATCCTGGATCCAGGCCTGGATCTTTTTCGCGAAATTAAACCTAAATATTTTACATAACATTTCAACCTTTTGAACGTAACTCAACGCAACCACGAAACGTATTTTTCGTATTTAGTTTTTAATAAGACTAGTTTGACATTTGTCAGAAGTAATGTTTCTACCCCCAAATGTCAAAAGAAGAGAAAATATGGTCGTCATGCTCGACGTTGTAGACTTGTGTCGACTGAAGAAAAGAAACATTTCTTTTCTACATTCTTAATATCGCCATGCTTGGGACGATAGAAATATCTGTCAAATTGTCGATTCTTCCGTTGACATAGCCCGTTTCTACGGCGGTCATGCTAGGCCGGCAGGTGCGCATTGTGCAGGTTTTGACCTGTTTCGTAGTAACGTAGCATAAAGGAGAAATGAATCACAAGTTGAATTGTACATGAACGAGACCTATGCACAGTAATAATAGTACATTACGATACAAGTGTACTGTCACAAATCCATCCATACAATAAATGAGGACATCATTATTCTAAGGGTTTCTTTTAGGAATTAACAGGTCAGAACTGTTGTTTTGGCTTCATCAAGTACATACATGTGTGCCAAAGGGCGATTCTGCACATCATTTCTGTTTTTTTTTGACGTAGATATGCCTTACAGTATATTAGTATAATTATGAGTAATATGTTTATAATTATGAGTCTTTTAAGTAGCACGTAAATTATATAGTGCCTAATAATGTATTATTGATGGGTATCCGGGTGCCGTCTGTGCCTCTTTTTAATGATGGTATAATAGTAAAAGTAGACAAACCATATGAAGTTGTTTCAGATGAAAGATTATATGGACAAGTTACCGCTTTTCCAGATTGAATATTATGAGTTCTTGAATGGTATTCGACATTTTTTAACAATATTCTATGATTACATTCTGTACACTTAGAATAGAGGTTGAATTAATGTCAACTCGTGGACTAGCAGTACTAATCCCAGGCAGATGCAATCTAAAATTGAGATTTCTAAAAGACTCATAATTATTGAAAATACTCTTACACAAAGGATCTATACACGGAAATTTAACATTTTTACAGAACCTGTGACTTTTTTGATGGTTATTGTACGAAATCACTGAGGAGAAATTCTCGCCACAATAACCGCATGTAAATGACATAATGTCTTTTATATAATGTGAAGTTTACTCATTAATGACAATACTTTATTCAGCGTGCGTCCTTTACGGACTTTACTTCCTTCTTTAGGATTTATCTTAAAAAACATACCTTTGTATAAATTCTAATGTGTTTTGACACTCCACTGAATATTCCATATTCAAGTTGAAGTAAGCCGCCATCAATAGTTGTAACGACGTAGACAGACTCGCAGTTTCGCTAACAATCGTTTTTTCTACCAGCAAGTAATATATGTTTTCATTATCTGTGGGCAAAAAACAGAATTAAAACAGGCAATATAGGCTCCCAAATTTTATAATAACGTACTTACATTAAAAACCGGGACCTCAAAAACTGATCACTAGACTAGATAATTAAAATAATCAAATATTACCGGTAATGGTTATACACGCATGTCAGTCTCAATTTAAATGTATCGTATTACAATAAGTGGCCCTATTAGTGATTAAGAGTACAAGTCTCGGGCAGCGCAGTTTGAAAAGGGTGTAAGTTCTAGACATGGGTAGCTCGCGAATGAGAGATAAAATTGAACTAGCTCTTTAATTACAATCTAGCTCCTTAGTCGCTCAGTCGTTCACGGAATAGCTCACTAGTTCATTTAGCTCAACGGCTCATTGACTCTATACTCTGAGGCTTTGCGAGTTACTAGTGATACCGACGAAACGCCGACAGCGGCCCGACAATGCCCGAACTTTCCCGTCAAATCATTTATGTATCCCCCAAAACAAAAAACAAAAAAGTTTAAAAATAACTACCTTCAGAAATCGGTGGCAATTTTTTTTTTTTTTTGCACATGATTTTTTTCATTTAAAATGCCCCATATAACAAACTCACTAAATTTTGTGGCAGTTCACTAACTACAATAAAGTTGCGGCATCGTTGTCTCCTGAGGCAGCTCATCCAATTTTGCAGTCTACTACTCCAGTTCCAAAGCAAGCTTACTACAGAAACTAAAAGCACATTATATTTCATGTCCTCTATTGGTAAATACATACAATTAAAAATGGCAACTTAGACATTTTTATCTGCACAACATTTAAAACAGTAATAAGTTTCTATCAATTTTTTTAATCTAGTAATAAACAATTAAAACCAGTGAGTTAACTCAGTAGTCAATTTGCTAGTCACCGGCATTAATATAGTGTTCGGTAACAATGTTTTAATTTCATTGCTGGATCGTAGAGTGAAAGTAAAGGAAAGTAACAATTTTGAAGGAGACGGTCCAGTTCATAGAAAGGTTATTAACCATTATCAATAATTTGACTTTACAGATTCCTTTACCTCTGTTGGTCTCATCTGATGATCTGATTTATGTTAATTTTTTGTAAGGTGTAGCAAGTGTCCTACCAGTAGGTAACGTTATATTTTTGTAATAAACATAAGCAATTAGTTACCTTTTTTTCTTTAATTTACCCTGAGTTTACCTGACAAAATGTACACTAACTATTTTCTGTTTTGCTGTACTACGAGTAAACGAAAGTGAATCTATAAGGAACAGAAGTGAGATTTTTTCAAAAGTGTCTCTACGAAGAAAGTGTATCTACGAGGAATAATTCGATTGTAATGAAACTTTGCACGAACAATGACATGAGATATATATAGGTCTGTAATTAGTTTATATTGCTCCAGTTAATAGAATAAAAGAAATAGAGCAAAAACATATGATGTATGAAAAACTTAAACTTGCTGTATTTTTTTCAACTATGGTATTTGTAGTTACTTAAACTACTTACAGACATATACCTTATCCTATTGTAAGTACAAAGTTTCAGAGCAAACTAGCAACTCGTTTTAAAATGAGAGTTTTAACTAAGTTTGTATGGAGAACCGAGCTTACCGAGAACCCTGAAAGCAATCTGTGTATTAAAAATCAGCTTAACTAAACTAAGGTAACCATTATCAATTGATAATGGTTAATAACCTTTAAATGAAACCATGGAATTCAAACATTGTTACCGATCACTAATAATATGTTTAACAAATTTCTGTACGTAGTTGTGACTTTTCAAGTTAGCGCTATGTGGTACAGTGTAATTAAATGTCTGCTTAATATTTCCATTCAGGTATATTAAGTTTGTATGTATTTAAATAGATGTTTATCTGCACAAATACATCTAATTATGTGACAGAAAATAGGGGCTTCTATATATATACAATCTACCTATCTAATTGGATACGGTTTAGCAAAAATTTGCAATACCTATGTCAACTGTAACCATCTAATTTTTTAATTGACGTATATGTGGTTTGTCAGCACATTATTGCTTATCAGTATCCAATTATAGTCTACAATCTATATACACTAGAAAGGTTTCATTAGCAAAAGTGAAATAGATTTACCTGATTGTGTTACATTTTCCACAGTTAATTCCAATATTGGTACAGCTTTCTTTACTTTTAGGTCTGCCTACCAAATTTTCACGACGGGCATGTTTTACTGTGAAAGAATAACAGAATTTATTAGCGTTATTGACCAATTATTTGCGTAGCAGTTTTAATAAAAAAAATGTATCATCGCTTTTTGCATAAGGCACGCCTGTCGTATCATGAAACAAATGTTTGCCCGCCACAGCCAAAAGTTTTTGAAAATGTAACACGCAACGAATCGGTTAAGTTATTAAACCAACGAAAATCAAATTACGGCTTGGACTATTTTAAATTAAGATGTACTTTTATAATATGCTGGTAAGTACTTACGTTTATTTAATGGCAAACAACTTCAACAAGATCATTCGTCCACCCTGGACGTGAACTGAACGTGAATCAACTGCAAGCTGCTTCCACAATCCACAAGTTCTTTCTAAAACAATCAAATTACGTAACGGTTTACGGTCTAAAGCAGATTTCACTAGATTTTTGATGCAAGAAACTTAAAGTATATCTGTTACTCACCCTAGTAGTAGTAGTAGTACTACGGTGTGGTGTGAGCACAAACACTGCAGGTTAAAACTTGTTCATGTTCAAGGTTCTTGGCACTGGGGCGGCAAGTAGCCTCAACACGTGGCAGCGTGGGTTCTCGGTACCCAAGTACCACGTGACGTGATGTGAGGCACAGACGGCAGTAGCGGCCGCGTGGATAGTGCGCGTCTTAGACTCGCTCGCCGACTGACTGGAACCCTGGAATCAGCGCGTGGCGGGTGCATCCGTAAGCGTTGTGCCAGAACACAGCAAGCCTCCGTCGATGCGGGCGTCTCCCAGCCGTAAGCCCAAAGCATGGTGGATGGAGGATGACTCCCCCATCGAGGCGGCTTAAAATTAGAGGTTATGCGCGCACATGCCCACAAGCTTCTCAAAGGTTCCTCGCCGCGTGGTCAAGCGATCTATGCGATGCGCGGCGAGGCAAGCATGGTGCAGGAAGGCGAAGCATGTGAGCGCAATAGCGCATTCACAGTGAGGAGCAAGGTGGCAGGTCAAGTGGTAAGGGCCAACTATGTACATAGCCTTTCTCGACACTCGTCATAGCGAGGCTGCCGAGAAGTTTAAATGGCTGCCGGACTGCGCTGACAGAAATACATAGGTAACGAATGTGATCCATCAGGAACCAAAAAGAATTACAATCACACAGAGCACTTACGCGTTTATAGTAGCCTCAGCCTGGGTTGGAGTTGAGAAAGAGGCTGCGCGCCCGCGCCGCGAAATGGTAATCGGTTAAAAGTAGAGATGAGTCCGATATCATGTCACATGTAAAAATCATCGATATTTTAAAATCATTTCATCATGCAATGACAAAGACAAAATCATCAATGCTTTTAAATCATTATGGCGCTGCGGTGTGAATTGCGACTTTGCGATGCTGCGCGATCGGCGATACAGAAGTCACAGAACGCACATATTTCGATAAAATGACAATGACCGGGACTGGCGCATGGCGCAAGGAACGGCAATAATGCTTGCACTTGCGTAGTTTACGTTTGTGTGCGAAATGTGCTGCCTTAAAATACCCTTCCATGCCAAGTTGAATTACGCGGCTAAGTGACAAACTCGACCCATGCCTACATAAATAACTAATGATAATTTCACTAAGCCGTTCCGCGATCATTTCAGTATCTACTCACAATTGAAGTGACGAGATCTAATACTCAAATAAAAATCATTGATGATTTTGTCATTGTTCCCGTCACCGATATTTTTTTGTCATTGTCATGCAGTCATCGATACAGAAAAATCATCACTCAGCCCATTACTAGTTAAAAGACGCGACGCGTCATGACGCCTCTATCTATTCTACTAAGCACTGACGTTCAGTGTTGCCAACAAATAAACAAGCTCTCCACCAGATTCAACTTCTAAAACCACTAACAAAATTCGGATTTTCTCCAAAAATTTGTAAAAATCGCTAAATTTCCACTAAACAAATCTTTGGTTTTTATGAAAGAAAACAGTAAGTAGTTATATTACTAAAAAAAAGTTCTTTATTATTACGTAATAAAATATTTAAAATCAGTAAATCAACAAACAATATTATTAGTCAATAATCAACAATTCAAGATGAGGAACATACAAATTATTCAATAACAACAATAACTATAAAAATAAAGTGATATTCTAAAATTCAAAAATGATTTTTTCCTGCCACATAGTCTGTTTCACGTTTATATGATTCTTTGGTCCCAATTTGTTTTATAACTTTTATTGTAATTTCATAATCTTTGCAGCATTTTCCTTCCAATCTTAAACCACAGCGTATTCTTAATATAGTAGTTAAAAGATTCAACTTCATTCTGTTCCTCTGCTTGTTTTTTATAACATTCATACAGCTAAATTGCCTCTTCAATCTTCTTCTTCAGCGCCACGCCGCGCTACGAACTGGTCGCAGTTCGGAGAGACCCCTGCCCTACCGTACAGTAGCGGCTGTGGCGCGCCTGTTTACGGGCATCGTCCGCACGGGCGCTTTCCCAGCCGCATGGAAGGAAGGGCGCGTGATTATGCTGCCCAAGGCGGCTAAGAATGTCCTAAAGCCGGAGAGCTACCGGCCCATTACTCTACTCTCCACAACCTCCAAGGTGTTTGAGCAACTCCTGCTGCGACACCTGGCCCAACACATCGTCCCTAAATTGCCTCTCAAAATCGGCATTAGAATGAAGCAGTATTAATAGAGTAAGCGCAAAAGTCGCTAATTCCTCAAACCTAGATTCCCCTTGAGCATCTTTGAAATGCAATATTTCATTCCAAACAATTTTGGTATATATATGGTATATTTCGTAACGTTTTAGAGGCTTAGTCGTTGAGTGATAGCATTTTCAGTAATTATTGAAAGTGAGTTCTACTAAACCACTAGAAAAAACCACCAGCCACTTAAAGCAATATTTCGCTACTAAAAGGGGGGTCGAAACCACCAGTTTTAGTGGAAAATCCACTGAGTTGGTAACACTGCTGATGTGTTCGTATTTGGAAGATTTAGTCGGTTTTTAGAAAATTGACTACAATCGAAAACTTATGCCATAATTAATATGCATCGGTTTGTGTTCTATTCTATTCTATTAAATGTACTCGTATGTTACCAGTGTTGTAGGGGTGGGTAACTCCGGAAGTCCGGACTCCGGTGGTAGGTACTGAATACTGGATACAAACAAAGGTGCGTTCCGAACGCGGATACGTAACTAAAATTAACTAAATAATAAACCTTAATAATTAATCCTCCAATCCTTACCACCGCGGCACAGATTATTAAATATTTACACAGATGACAGATTATTAAATAGATACTTCGTAACAGATATTTCACTACAATAAAAAAGTGAAAATACCGACGATTATCCTACAAAATCTTAATAATAATACCAGCTGTTTGCAGTGAAAAGAAATGTACTGGATGAGTACACAGAGAGATATTTGAGATTGTTTTGCCGCCGCTCGATCCACGTGCGAGCACGTCATCGAGCAAGTGTGCTAGGGTGGTATTGGTATTATAACGAATGTAGAAAAACAAATATTTTTTATTTGTTGATCAATAATATGTTTCAGTTTAATAAAACGTTGTTCATTTTTTTCCTCCCCTGAATTCCCGATTATTAAATTTTATTAAACCTTGGGTAGGAGGGTACTTACCTGGGATGGCGATCTGAGATCGATTAATTGAAGAATTGATTTTTGGAGCCAAAAAGATCGATTTTTTAAATCGATATGTAGTACTGAATCGATTCTGTGAATCGATACTTCACCCTTGAAAATCGACATTCGATTTTATTAAATTTTTTGGTATAAACCAAAAAAATATTTACAATTAATTGAATGTACCCGTATTATAAGAGTGCTGCCAGTTAAAGGGTAAATTATTCTAAAACTCGCGAGATGACTGTATATTTGGATTCCTTCGCCTCTCTAAAAAAAAAAGTTACGTTTGTTTGTAATCTTTGACTTTTTGTATCAGTGTCTGTGTAATGTTTTGTTTTATACCTGCCCCTGTATTCACAAACGCTCGGATTCGATTTCGATTCGGAAAGTCGTATGTCTATCTCGCTCGCTTTCGTAATGCCAAAACAAGATAGACATACGACTTATCGAATCCGAGTATTTGTGAATAGGGTGCCTGATCTGATGTTTTGTTATGGTAATAAAAATATTTTTTATCATCGAATTACCTGATTTTGTTGATAAGAGATCGTTAAATTATAATATGTATCTTGTTTTTAATAAAATAGATTTATATTACATTATAAACAAAAATTTGAAAAAAAGATCGATTTTTCAGAATTCGATCTTATTGGCTTCGATTTTTTTGTAGATCGATTCATTAGGTCACGATTCGACTCGATTCAAAAATCGATCTTTTTCGGAAAGAATCGCCATCCTAACCCCTAAATCTCCCTAGGTATTAGACTTCTATTCTATACCTAGGTTCATGCAGGTGATGCAGCCCCCGTATTCACAAACACTCGAATTCGATTTCGATTCGGAAAGTCGTATATTATCTCGCTCGCTTTCGTAATGCCAAAACAAGATAGACATACGACTAATCGAATCGAAAAAGAATCCGAGCGTTTGTGAATAGGGGGCCAGGTCCTGTTATCAAAACACGACGACGCTAGTAGTACGTTTAGTTAACCAACAAAAGTTGTCAATTGCACGAGTTTTTCATTTTTCGCGGGCGGGATGGTGTTGCTGCATCCTGGATCCAGGCCTAAATCGTTTTCGCGAAATTAAACCTAAATATTTTACATAACATTTCAACCTTTCGAACGGAACTCATCGCAACCACGAAACGTATTTCTCGTATTAAGTTTTTTATCTGTGGCGGACTCAGATGACATGTTGGATTGTTTACAAAGTAAACTTTATAATACGCTGTTTGTTTTGTTAATTTTCGCATATTCACAATCCAAAAATAAACAGCAAGACCAAGAAAAAGAGGTCAGCGTACACTCGGTTCCTTGTGTGAATTTTTCTAATAGTATGTGTCTTTATCATTTTAATCTTGTTACAATGTGAAATAAGTTTAAGCGATTTTCAAAGCAACAGAATAATACAGTTGATACAGGCATAGGCCTCTGCTTTGTCCTAAAAATATGTTGAAATAATAGTCTTATTCGTTTCAGGATATAAGCAATAGTAGCCTTCGGAATGGTCGGAAGGAATGGTCTGGCAGATAAATGAGACGACGCCGACGATTCAGATAGGTACTGAAATTATTTATTTACATAAAATAATTTCTTATAATGTTAGCTCTTGTATTAGTTACAGCTTGTAGATAGGCCTTCTCAGGCACATGAGCATTTCTAATTGGTGTCTTGAGCCAAGGCTCCAAAGCATAGGCTGAATTCCCCTGCAAATCAATGATAAATAAATTTTTTGTTCATGTTATGTTGGCAACTAACAATATTTAACTATATTTTGTGTTTGCGTTTCAGATTACAACGAATGAGGATTCAGAAGAATGAAAATATGGGCCCCAAATATTGAATTTATTTACATCAACTACTACTATTGAATGTCCCACTGTTGGGCAAAGGCCTTTTAATACATATAAATTATAAACAAAAAACTAATATATTATAACTGTTATTATTTTAAATGATATTGTTCAATGTTGCAGTTAAAATAATGATTTGGTTGCATCTTACACGCATAGGACACAGAGTATGTTTAAGTTTTTTTTAGAGTGTGTTGAGACAAAGTAGTATACAGTATGTTAGGTTAAACGAGGGACATATTGAGGGAGGGTATTCAGTATTCGATTCTCGTCCCAAATATGTAAAAAACCTATAACGTATATAGAAGAATTTTTAATGTTTTGTTTAGTGCCTAGATATTTTGGACTGTCCTAAGCCAGGTAAGTTTAAAGTATGAAGGGAAAATGGATTATACCTAAGAGTCATTGCCCCGCTCACATGTTCTGCGATAGTATTAAGTCGCTAGCGCAAGGGTGTATACACGTTGCGTGACATTTGCGAAAATCTTAGTATGGATCGGTCTGTTATTTATCAGTGTTTTTTTTTTTTGTTTATATTTTTATTAGTATCATGTTAGTATGTACTATTATGGGTTTCAATATGTCCCTCGTTTAAACTAACATACTGTATAAGCAGAACATTTTGTAAATAAATTATATTTGAATTTTATATTATTGTCTCATTACCCCTCACTGTGGCCAAGACAACTTTAGCCATCTCTGATCAGTCTCGTGAGTCTGCGGGACTGGCAGTGAGTGTACCCTTCCCGAACCTGGTATTCCTGTCTACTATTCGTCTGTAATCTTAGGTCGCATGGTGCAAGCATCCTGGTGGCGTACCATGACATCTTAAAACATTATTGTTCCATTCTTATTTCAGAGTGAAAAAGAGAGGGAGCTATACAAGTCGTCTAGCTCCATCTCTTTCCACTCTGGAATAGGATGGAACAATAATGTTTTAAGCGTCATAGGAACCCCCCTGAACTTATTTATATGATAGGTTAGGGCTTAGGGTCGTAGGGAATGTTATGCTTGTGGGTCTTTGTGGGTTCCATTAATTTTCATATATTTTCTGGTTCCGTCACATTCACGTCATCACGTATTGCGGCCTTACATGACGTTTGTTAAGGGTGGATGTACAGACATACTTCGTTTTTATGACTTGTTGTGTTTTTGTACCTAGTAGATAATTCTGGTAAATTTTTGATTCATGTAGTCTGCGTAGGTCTGTTTTAATGATAAAACCACTAAACTAAATTGGTCATGAAACCCTGCCTGGAAAATTTGCATTCAGATTGAGTACCTATTCTGCACTCAGCATCTGCGATCTAGAAGTAATAGACTTGATCTTTGGCAATATCCTGTAAGCAGGATTTTCATCGAACAAAGAACCTAGTTATGGTACCTAGATTGAATTAACTTTAACGAAAACAGGCAGACCCTGAGATGTGCTAGGAGACAGATGCTCGATCAGCTAGCCTGGCACAAATACTGCACCATCTCTTTGCGAATTTGTAGGTAAGGAATTCTTTTTTAAGGGAAATCGAAAGCCCCAGTTAACGCTCGTACAGCAATCCTTTCGGCCTTCCTTTCATTCTTCTCGGCATACAAACTGAGGAGATGGCGACGGTAGGTCCCCAACATGTTTTTTTAAAATCACAGAAGCTCAAGAAACACAAATACCTAATAGCTAGATTTTTTACAAAAAGAATCTTGTCTAGGTCCGATGTGATGAAGACTATTTTGACATTTGTCAGAAGAAATGTTTCTACACCCAAGTGTCAAAAGTAGAGAAAATATGGTCGTCATGCTCGACGTCGTAGACTTATGTAGACTGAAGAATAGAAAAATTTCTTTTCTACATTCATAACATCGCCATGTTTAGGACGATAGAAATCTTTCTACTCTTTTTCCTTTCTTTTTTAATTTTGTCGATTCTTCCGTAGAAATAGCCCGTTTCTACGGCGGTCATGCAACGCGTGCTGGAAATCAAACGTTTTCTATACCTTAATCCCACTCGTGTTGCTTCAAATATCAAATATCTTTAATTTGCATGCAATATCTTGAACTTGCAACTGCGACTGACTCGACTGAGAAGGAAATACACGGCTAAACGTTCCGATTTACGCTACACAGTGTTAAGTGTTTTGTAACGTGGTTGTATGATCTTTCGTCGCTAAAGGCGGTTTAGAGACCTTACTTTTGGTTGAGCCCCCTTGTCGATGTCAGATACTTACTTATGTACGGATTTTTTACTCGGTTTCCTTACGAAATGATCTGTGTAAACGAGACGTCGCTATACACATTCATAGAGCTGTCTCGTTTGCACATGTCATTTCGTTCGGAAAACTGATAAAAAGTCTAATACCTACTTATAAAAAGCATATTTAAAAATAGGAAGTACGGCGGAGAAGGGGAGGCAGGGTACTTCTATACGTGTCGCGGTTGCGGCGAATGATGATCCGTAATATGACAGTTCCTTCAAAAGGGCATTTTAGTTACAGATTTTTTATGTAGTAAATTAATTAGTTATTGGGAAATATCATAATATTGTTTGTAATATTACTGACATGTTTCGGAATATTACATAAGACGTAAGTAAAACATAAAAATGTATAAAATATTGGTAAATTTGCGAGATATTTAGGTAAAATTCCCGTTCCAATTGTTGAACTATTACGTACCCAGCACGCCCACGCGTGCTTTAGAACCTAGAAGTGGGCGTCTTCCCAAGAGAGCCAATCGAGGTCAACCCCCAGCTAGCTTCCTAACAGACTAAGCCGCGGGACAATTTATGGTAGGCGACGGCGCGGCCACATTTTTGTATCGCGCGGAAGCTATAACAGCTCTGCGCGAGAGATCAGAGGGCCGATACGAGTACTACGACCGATCACGAGTTTCATAACTTTGAATTGTAATAGTTTTAGTCATTTTAAAGTATAGTGGACTGCTGTGTATTGTAAACCGTGTGTTTGAGTTTAATAGACTGTTTTAACTACAGTGCCGGTTATTATTATACTTACACCCGCTAATATACACATTTGAACAGAATGTTTACAAAAAATTTGTAAAATTAAAAAAATACTGGGAAATTTCATAGTTTTTTTTTATATTTTTCTGATATTTTTCGGAATATTACATAGGAAGTAATTAAATTTACATAAAAACTAATTTTTCAAAAAAATTGGTACAATAATGAGAAGTATATGTAAAATTCCCGTTTTAAATGTTAAAAACACATTTAAAAAGTATTAGTCCCAAACATTACATGTAATTTACAGATTTTATGTAAACTTCTATCACTTATTGATTATTACATATTAATTATGAGAAAAGTCCATTTAATGAGTAAATTCTACAGAATACATTTAAAATTAAAGAAATGTTGGGAAATTTCATAATGTTTTTTGTAATTTTACTGACATTCTTTGGAATATTACATAAGAAGTGAGTAACTTTACATAAAAATGTAATTTTCAGAAAATTAGGTAAAATTATGAGATTTTTATGTAAAATACCCGTTTTCATTGATAAAAACACATAAAAAAAATTATTTGTCCCAAACGTTCCATGTAATTTTACATATTTTATGTAAACTTTTATCTCTTAGGGATTATTACATATTTAATATGTGAAAAGACACATTTAAATAGAAATAATACAGAAAATATGTAAAATTTAAGAAATGTTTGGAAATTTCATATTATTGTTTGTATTTTTACTGTATTTTTCGGAATATTACATTAGACGTAAGTAAATTTACATAAAAATGTATTTTTCAAAAACATTGGTAAAATTATGAGATGTTTATGTAAAATTCCATTTTTTTAAGTGTTAAAAACACATTAAAAAAAGTATTTGTCCCAAACATTCCATGTAATTTTACAGATTTTATGTAAACTCCATCTCTTAGTGATTATTACATATTTATTATGTAAAAAGACCATTTAAACAGTAAATTCATAAGAATATATGTAAAAATTAAAGAAATGTTGGGAAATTTCAATAAGTTTTTTGTAATTTTACTGCTATTTTTCGGAATATTACATAAGACGTAAGAAATTTTACATAAAAATGCATTTTTCGAACACATTGGGAAAATTACGAGATTTTTCTGTAAAATTCCCGTTTTAATTGCTAAAAACACATTAAAAAAAGTATTTGTCCCAAACGTTTCATGTAATTTTACAGATTTTATGTAAACTTCCATCTCTTTGAGATTGTTACATATTAATTATGTAAAAAGACCCTTTAGACAGTTAATTCAACAGAATATATGTAAAATTAAAGAAATGTTGGGAAATTTCACTATGTTTTATGTAATTTTACTGTCATTTTTCGGAATATTACATAAGACGTAAGTAAATTTACATAAAAATGTATTTTTCACTAAAATAGGTAAAATTACGAGATTTCTATGTAAAATTCCCTTTTCCATCGTAAAAAATACATACGAAAATGTATTTATCCCAATAATCCATGTAATTTTACAGATTTTTTGTAAATATCCATGGCTTAGTGATAATTACATAAATTTTATGTAAAACTACTTAAAAACTGTTGATTTTAACGAAAAAATGTAAAATTGATGAAATTTATGTAAAATTTCATAATTTTCCCAGAGTTTTCGGGAATTTTACAGGATTATGTAATATTTTTCAATGTAAAATTACATAATTTTTAACAGTGTAGGTTCAGTGTATGAATTTGTTATCTCCAAGAAGACACATATAGGATATCTTCTCATTCAAGAAGTTCTGACAGAAGCAAAAATTATTGAAATTATGAATTTTGTGTACATATTTTTTTATCGTTAGAGGTTCCCAAAAGCAAGGAAAAAACGATTAAAGCTTGATTTTGAGAAAATGCTTGTTACTAGTAACTAGATAGAGTTCGTAAACTTTTTCTGTTTCATTTTCTCAACTTTCATTCGATAAATACCAATCAAGCGGACAGCAAAAAAATTTCAACAGCTTCCACTTTGTGGAATGGAGGGATGTAACATCCTTCATATTAATTTTGTTCGTATCAAATGTTGCCTATGTCACTCATCATTCATCATCATCATTTCAGCCGAAAGACGTCCACTGCTGGACATAGGCCTCCCCCAAGTGTCGCCAGATTGACCGGTCCCGTGCGACACGCATCCAGCGGATCCCCGCAACCTTCACCAGGTCATCGGTCCACCTAGTGGGAGGCCTTCCAACGCATCGTCTCCCGGTTCGCGGTCGCCATTCCAGAACTTTTCGGCCCCATCGGCCATCTGTTCTGCGAGCAATGTGCCCTGCCCACTGCCACTTAAGTTTGGCAATTCTTCGGGCTACGTCGGTAACCTTGGTTCTCTTGCGGATGTCCTCATTTCTGATTTGATCACGCAAGGAAACTCCGAGCATAGCTCTCTCCATTGCCCTTTGGGTGACTTTGAGCCTTCTGATGAGGCCCATTGTGAGCGACCACGTTTCGGTCCCGTATGTAATCACTGGCAGCACACACTGGTCATAGACTTTCGTCTTGAGGCACTGCGGTAAGTTGGACGAGAAGATACCACGCAGCTTTCCGAACGCTGCCCAGCCGAGTCGGATTCGACGATTGACCTCTTTCTCGAAGTTAGACCTACCCAACTGGACCGTTTGTCCCAGGTAGACATAATCGTCTACAACTTCGATAGTAGAGACTATGTCACTCGGACCTTAATAATTAATATTTTTTTGACACTTCTCATTCATCAATATTGGGTCAGTAGCTTAGACGCTACGGTGAAACACACAAGTTTTATAAACATACATAAGCAGCAGTTACAATCCTAACCCTATCGCAGTCAGGTAAAAAAAGATCATACTGTATAAAATTATAAACAATCCAACATTCCATAGCTGCAACTACGCTTAACGATATCAAACCAAATCCCATCAATTGCAGAAACTATAGACGAAACACCAAAACAATAGAAGACACATAAACATAGATATAACAGCCACGATTCACCACCAAGAATGACCCTTGCCGGTTGGGCGTACCGTTTGTGAGTTATGACCGGACCAGAAGCATAGATTAAGAAAATTGCAGAAATGAAATCTTCTTTTTAGTCTGTTGAAGCCACCGACCGACACCGAGGTAGTTATTAACTAGTGCAGTGTTTCTCTGCACAAAAGACTTTTTGCTTGAAACCTTTCAATTAATTACTTGCTTGCAACCATATGTTATTTTTAACTGACAAATTTTAAAATTTGTTGTGAAAAAATGATTTTATTTTACCCTTTTCAGTTGTGGTATCTCACAAAATCCTAGTCAAGTATCATTTTTACATTGAAACTAGACACAGCACATCGTCCATACATACGACAAAGGACAATAAAGATGCACAATAAAGAGGATAACTCAAAAAGTACCAAAGCAAAGATATTAAAATTCATATGGATCCACCGGCAAGCTTTCTCTACCAAATGAATGAAGAATCATCTAAATCGGTCCAGTACTCACGGAGAAATAGGTATGCATGTGTGTGTTTATGTATGTGGAGTTTTCATACGTGAAAAATTAAATTTTCACGTATGTACACTCGACATACATAGACACACACATACATAGTCTGGTTCCCACTAGGTTACCTCTATTGGATTGGTATCATGGAAATCAGCTTTTTTTCTGCAAAAGTGCAATAGCAGCAGTAGCAGTAAAGTGCAGGTCAAAATGTTTCAAAAGCTATTTTTTATACTCCGTTTCATAAATTTCTATGTGGGGGCTTCAGAATTTTGTACTGAATACGCAGTAACCGTGGTCCCTTTCGCACCGTATGATAAAACAATTCTGGAATCTAGCTTCGGAAGAAGGCTGTCTCATCTATACCAATAACCTTAGTCTACGGTTATGGTCAGAGCAGAGGTCAGAAACGGCCCTATTGTCCGGCGATTAGCAATTGATCCCACATCTCGGCAGCCATTGTATTCGATAAGTGCGGATGAACTTAGGGAATTATGTATCGTAACTATTCGTTAAGGGGTGTCGATTATGAGGGATTTTGATTCGGGATTTGTAAACATTGTGCAAAGTTATTGGTAAGTCATCATCTAGCCTAGCCTTTACCCAAATTATCGTGGGGTCGGCTTCCATTCTAACAGCTGTCAGCTGAGTACCTGTATTTTAAATGAAGCGACTGCCTATCTGACCTCCACAACCCAGTAGATCTATTAATGACAGCCGGGACCAACGGCTTAACGTGCATTCCGAGGCACGAAAGAAACTCAGTAAGTAATTATTGTCACCCATTCACGGACCAACCTCGTGCGGCTGTTATTATTTAGCCACGAGCTCTTCTCAGTCAGCTTTCGAGTCTGCAAAGTTATTAGTAAGTAAATAATGATAATGCAAAATCGTTATATATTATGCCATCAACGATGGTTTTGACGGCACGGTTGGCATAGTGGCTGAGTGATTGTCTGCTGCGCTTCGCGTCGCGGATCGATCTCCGTACGAATGTATATTTTTACTACTTATTTCGGTTAGTTAATGTCTAGATTAGATGAACTTTAATGATCTCACTTTAATTTTTTTATATTAACTATGCTGATGACAAAGGAAGTTGGTTTGAGACATAAGGGCACCAAAAGTGAGGTGCTGGTTTTTAAAATTCGGTGACGTTACAAGGAGTACCATTAAAAGTCGTCACTCAATTTAAATACTTCAGTCATGACGTCACGGACTCTCTCACAGATGACCAGGATAAAGAGATCCGAGTGCAGGGCGTTGGCAGTCTGATGCATGTACCTGCCCGCAGGTTTGCGCGGTGCACTGACGAGGTAAAACTGACGCTCTCCAGAGCCTACTGCCAGTCGTTTTACTCGTGCAGCTTGTAGGTTAGGTATACGCAGAAGACTTACAATGCTCTGCGCGTGCTGTATAATAATGCGCTGAGGATATTGTTGGGGCGTCCTCGGCTGTGAAGTGCATCGGGCATGTTCGCGGAAGCGCGAATAGAAGAATTTTATGCCATCATACGCAAACGGTGTACATCCCATGATGTTGCGGCAATTCAGGGGTAATCCTTACAGTATTTTAGCTACACTGGCGGCCACGGTTGACGGACCTTTTGTTAGACTCTGGGCTGGCACGTGCGAGCACATGTTCGTGAAGACGGTTTATTTTATTTACTTTATTTTTGAATTACTTATTTAATATTTTACTCTGGACGCTCTTAACTTGCCCGTATTTTTACATTGTTCTCACATATTTGTAATTCTTGACATGAATGATATAACCAAGATTTTGTAACATATTTTGATTTAGAAGAGTGTCCATGGAGTTTCTTGCCCATTCCTCTCCATAGAGATCTACGCTTTGGAATGGGCAACTACAGTACTTTCACAAGTTATTATGCCTTGTGACATGGACTGTAGCTTCGCGTTTTTTTTTTTGTTTTTTGACTTTCAAAAGTGCCTCTAATTGAAATAAACGCTTTGAGTTTGAGTTAGCCAATTACTGTATTTTTACGTTATTGTAATTTTTTAACCCCCGACCAAAAAAGAGGGTTGTTATAAGTTTGACGTGTGTATCTGTGTATCTGAGAAAGAAAGAAAGAAAGAAATCATTTATTTGCTATGAATGTGGGTACAAAATAAGATGTAGACATTGTAAAAGCAGTTCCAACACACTCTGCCTTACGGCATGCAAAAGTAAAACATATTTTAGCTACTCAAATAAACAAACAAATAGAAAGAAAAAACAGAAAAGTTCAGTTATGTGGCCTATGGCCTTCTTACATAAAATAGACCTTAAAAAAAAAAAAAAAAACTTTATTCCATATAATACAAATGATTGGTTAAATTGATAATTTGCCTACATCATCAAGGAACAATATGAAAGAAATAAGTATTGATAAAATATAGCATTATAAACTCATATCATTCAAAAAATCTTGTACAGAATAGTAACATTTATCTATTAGTAAGGATGTTAGCCTCTTTTTAAATATACTTAATGGTTCTTCTTTGTAGACATGAGGTATTTTGTTATATATAACAGGCCCCATCGATAACAAACTTTTTCTTAATAATGCTGTTTTGTACCTACCTGTAAATATTAGATTTCTATATTGCGATCTAGCAGATCCCGGACGTGTTCTAATATCGTCCATTAGGGTAAAAAGGTGTATGTTTGTTCTAACAAATAATGCAACTTCAAGTATATACAAAGACGGAAAGGTGAGTAATTTTATAGACTTGAACACAGGAGCACAACTGTCGGTATTTTTTAGACTAGTCATTGATCTTAAGCAACGTTTTTGGGCTTTGAATATCCTCTCTCTCTCAGTATAATTGCCCCAGAATATAAGTCCGAACCTCAAAACTGATGCAACTAGACCGTGATAAGCTTCCAGCACGGTGCGAATGCTTACTTTTTTTGCCAGGTTTTAAAGTACGTACGCTGACTTGCTTAACCTCATACATACATCCTCTGCATGTGGTGTCCAGGTCAGTTTGTTATCAATTTGAACTCCTAGGAATTTTGTAACTTTTGTCGATTCTACTTTTTGTCCCTCAAATTCAACACTATAATTTTCAGTTCCTCGACGTTGGTGAAAATGCATAACTTTTGTTTTTTGGATGTTTATAATTAGGTTATTTTTATTAAGCCAATTTATTATGCTTTTTAATGTGCTATTAATATCGCTTTCGTAATTAATTTTATTGCCGCATTTTACTATTGCCGTATTGTCGTCTGCAAATAATACCATAGGTTGTTGAATTTGGCGAGGCAAGTCGTTAATATATAAAAGAAACAGTAAAGGTCCAAGTACGCTACCTGCGGCACGCCATATTTGACTTCTCTGCAGCCGGATAGATATGTATGTTCCTTTTTAGTCCTTAAACATATCCTTGATACTTCTGTGTATTGCTTTCGCTTAGTAAGGTATGACTTTATTAGATTTAAGACATTTCCTCTAATGCCGTACATGTAAAGTTTGTTTACTAGAGTCTCATGGTTTACGTAATCAAATGCCTTCATCATATCAGTATAGATAGCGCATACAGGCATTTTATGGTCAACACTTGGCATGACGTTATTCAGTAGATCGTTAATTGCCATATTGATATTGTTATTTTTTCTGAATCCCTTTTGTTCGTCACATAATATTTTATTTTTAGATAGGAACTCATAGACTGACTCGTATATCATTTATTTTTCTCAAAAACTTTGGAAAACACTGAAATTAAAGCTACTGGCCTATAATTAGCCATGTCGTCTTTGCTATTTTTTTATGAAGTGGTTTTATAATTACTTTTTTAAGATTGTTGGGAAATGTACCTGAGCTAATACTTGTATTCATTATGTGACTTAGAGGTACAGCAATTATATCTGACACAAATTTTACCACCGAAGTGGATACGCCGTCGTAGCCGTGGCTTTTTTTTATTTTTTAATGTGCCTATTGCTCTAGCTATATCCTGTGGAACTGCTGGCAGCATAAACATTGAGTTCGGGTTATTGGCTATCCTGCTGTCTGATTCTGTTTCTTTGTGTGATATATCTTTTACTTGATCTACAAAGTGATCTGTGTATCTGTGTGTTTGTCTGTGGTATCGTAGCTTCTAAACGGATGAACCGATTTTGATGAAATTGGTTTCGTTTGAAAGGTGTTTTAATCGAGAGTGTTCTTAGCTATGTTTCGATAAAATCTGATCAGCCGTTTGAAGGCCATCCCCTCTTTTCTAGTTGAAGGGAAATTACAATTTGAACAATTTGTCAGGATCGATTCGAAATTTGAAATCTTGTCACTTGTCACCATGGGCATTGCCAGGGGGGGTGGGTGCTAACCCCCCCCCCTCCACCCAGAAAGTTTTTTTTTATTTTTTTTGCTGTTTTTATTTACGATAAGTAATTCATACTAACACTATATGGATCCATTGGTACGAAATAAAAAGTTTAAAATAGAATTTTATCATGTCACGTCATTGGTTGATTTGGCAACGTCATTTTATATTTTAAAATAGCTCGACCTTATTCGTCAGGCCTCACCAATCAGGACCTACCTATGGTCACGCCATCTACGATTAGCTTTCAACGGTCTTCCCCATTGCAGGGGATTTTCCATTGCATTGTGGAAGTCTTCTCTTATTATTTTTATATACAGTATGTTAGTTTAAACGAGGGACATATTCAAACCCATAATAGTACATGCTAACATGATACTAATAAAAATATAGACAAAAAAAAAACACTGATAAATAACAGACAGATCCATACCAAAATTTTCGCAAATGTCACGCAACGTGTATACACCCTTGGTCTAGCGACTTAATACTATCGCAGAACATGTGAGCGGGACAATGACTCTTAGGTATAATCCATTTTCCCTTCATACTTTAAACTTACCTGGCTTAGGACAGTCCAAAATATCTAGGCACTAAACAAAACATTAAAAATTCTTCTATACAGGGTGTAACGGAAAGGGTATATACATCCTTAAGGGTGTGCTACAGACCATCAAACTGAACATGTTTCTCAACATAAAAAAATTTTTGCAGCAAAAAAAAATATCAGCTGCCTATACATTTGGGTCGAATAGGTATTCTAATTTTCTATGGGGAAGCAGATATTTTTTTTGCTGAAAAAAATGTTTTATGACGAGAAACATGTTCAGTTTGATGGTCTGTAGCACACCCTTAAGGATGTATATACCCTTTCCGTTACACCCTGTATACGTTATAGGTTTTTTACATATTTGGGATGAGAATCGAATACTGAATACCCTCCCTCAATATGTCCCTCGTTTAACCTAACATACTGTATATCAGCTTTTGTTAACCACTTGGAATCAGACAGTTGACTCGTACTCTTTTTTGAGTTTTAAAAGGTTAAACAAGTACTTAGTAGGTAAAACATAAACCAGTTCAGTAAGTCTATTTATAATTAACTTTAAATGTGTCAGACGAAGCCAAGCAGTGGAACAGAAATCGACTGGTTTTAGTTTTATTAAGATTTTTATAAATAAATTAATAGTTAAGTAGTTACTTCGACAGTCGTTACAGGGAGTCAGTGGCCCGAAAATCTCACCAAGTGGTATCCTTTTACCCAGCAGTAACTGGGTTGTGGAAATCAGATTGGCAGCCGCTCCATGTATAATACTCTGGTATTCAGCTGAATCCGTTCAGACTGGAAGCCGACCCCAACATATTTAGGAAAGACTAGGCGGATGATGCTGTTAATTAGTACTCAATGTACCTGTTAAAATAAAATCGCCATTTAATATTAGCAAAGCCTCCCTTTATCATTGGAGGTTCTCTTCTCCTGGTCCCGCTCGAACCAGCCTTCGTGATGCGCGTCCAGAGGCCCCAACATGAGCGCGAAGTGTAAACGTCACGTAAAATCGTTGTTTTTTTTTTATCGAACATACAATTATCCTTTAGCATTTTAGTAATATTTTTATTGCAGCAACGACAGTATCGTGAATAGGTATAAAGAAATTCTTAAAATTATAAAAATACTAGCTTCTGCTCACGGCTTCACCTGCGTTTTTTCCGCGCGGGATCACAGTACCGGGATTAAAAGTATCCTATATGCTATTCCAGACTATTATCTATCCCTGTGCCAAATTTCATCGAGATCCATTCAGTAGTTTTCACGTGACAGAGTAACAAACATCCATCCCTCCATCCATACTTACAAACTTTCGCGTTTATAATATTAGTAGGATGACAGTGTGAACGAGTATTTTCATTATTAAAATAGACGTATTTACGTTACGTTTACACAACACACTCGTGCTAGGACATTACTACACCAGCAGGTCATCACTGCGCCATACTAAGTGTAACAGTTCAGGTCTATAAGGGAATTACAAATATCTAAAACTTCTGATAAATTCTTGAGTGGAAAACCCAGTAATACTTTGCCCGACATTGGAATCGAACGCAAGACGTTACTGGATCAATAAAAATTTTAATAAGCTATTAATTACTATTAAGATATTTACTTATATTCATAAAGTTCACTTAGACAAGGTGTTGTTTTGCATCCTCGTCAAATTTCAGGAGGTTGTCACAAGAGGCATAAAAAATCAATTAAAATTACGGCATCTAGTTAATTATTAATAAACACTGTTTTTTTTTGGTTGTTTTTGTTTGTCAGTATTTCAGAATAAACCCCTTATTGTGGTTTATGGAATTAGAAATTATTGAATAAACGTTTGAGATGGTTTGAATGTATGGAAGCGAGGTTAGGGGGCGAGAATCAGACGGCCCGCGTTTAAAACACGGGTGGTGCACACTTACCGATTTCAGTAAAAAAGAAAAAAAAAACACTTTCCATTTTATTATTGATTCGGGACGAGAATCATTAGCATATTTACCTCCTTGAATTTGACGAAGATGCAAAACAACACCTTGTATAATACGTGTAAACTAAAATTTGACCTTGATCTAAGAAAGGGTCTAGAAACAGAAAATATATTCAATGAAGTGAATATTCACTTGATTACGTCGAAAAACAAGCAGTTTATTTTTATGAGTTCGTTTTGTAAAGTTATTACGCGCTAAAAATACAGGGTGACTGGATCTGGACCCGCCATAGCAAATTCGCATATGGAAGAGGTCATTTACTAATTATTGATCCATTTATTAATATGTCCTTATTGATATGTCAATTTATATAGTTTATTGAGATTTTTCGAAAGTTTGACCTTCAAGCATTCATAACTTTTTTTTTTGCATTATTTTAGTAGTTTTTCTTTATTATTTGTTGGTAGTCATTCTCGCTCCTGAGTAGAATAAGAGGCAGTCACAATAGCATCCTGAAAGCTGTGGCGGCCGATACTTCCTCCACCATAGTAAGGCAATTGGTGAGAAGACATAATAATATACCTTAGTATCTCGTTAAAGCTGATGTTTCTCTCATTAATTTGTCTGTAGTTAAGTTACTAACAATAGTGTTTAAGTTCAAATCTGTTACTAACAATTTATGGATCTCATAGTTGTCCGAAATAAAATGATTTATTTTATTTTATTATTATAACTATTGGTGATTAAAATACCTCGAAACTTCCCTCAAACTAAGGTTAAAAAATAAACTTAATAACTTTAGATAGGGAAAGTAAGGTCTAATAACTAGCAAATGTCCTCCTCTATATCGAATTTGCTATGGCGGGTTCGCGTATTTACAAAGGCTATACCATTAGAGTGAAAGTGCAAACTGAACTGGCTTAGCTTTTGTTTGTTTGACAAAAACTTGCCGAAACCCTAATCCATTCTAGTACAAAAAATTGACCAAAATTACGTAGACTTTGTTAGACAAATTCCTCCGTTACCCTGGCGTTTTCACCAAGCAGACGACAACATTTTTGTTTGATTTGCAACAAGCCGTTCACAAAAAAAAAATTTCATTGTAAGTTTTTTTACAAAAGCGCTTGCGACCTCTACATCAACGTGGCAGTTCGTTTGTTTTCTTTTTTCTTTTGTACCAATATTTTACTCCAGACAAATAAACATTACAAGCAATTTATTTTGTTTGTATGAATGATTTTCATTTTTTTATTGATTTTTTTTGTTGTTTTGTGGATTAGGCTTCACATTGTTGTGTGAAGGTGTTAGATTTTTTTTTTGGTTTGCAACTTTTTTGACATAAATAACATATTTTTCTCATATCTGTACTTTGACCTACAGAAGTACGATGATGAAGAATGATGTCATACATATATTTACTCACTAAAACCCGCATTAGGCCCAAAAGGAGCTGCTGGAATCCAACTTAAAGGAGTGGGAATAAAATATCGAAATATCGAAAGACAAAAATCGAAAGAAGGAAGGGAGGTGTTTACCCTGCATTGGGACACATCAGGCATAAAATAATCTTTTTTGTTTTTATTTGTTTTTGCCATTTGTAAATATAAATATTTAAAAATATAATTAATGTGTAAAAATAAATAATAAAAATTAAAATTTAAAGTGTTTGTATGAAAAATAATCCTAATCCTAACTAATATTATAAATGCGAAAGTAAGTTTGTTTGTTGCGCTTTCAAGCAAAAACTGTTCAACCTATCATCATGAAACTTTGTACACATATTCTTGAAGGTATTAAAAGTAACATAGGCTATATATCATCACGCTACGACCAATAGGAGCGGAGCAGCAATGAAAAATGTTGCGAAAACGAAGAAATTGTGACGCAGACGAAGTTGCGCGGGACAGCTAGTAATAAATAATTGGCTCTGTTTGTCTGTTACCTTTACAGATATAATGCCATATAAGCTTCCTATGCATAGGATACTCTGGTAATACTTAATTAATTGATTAAATTAATTTTCGGTCTCCCCAGTTTTAAATTAAAACAATCAGTAATAGAATGAAAACCCAATTGTGGGTTAAGCTCGCCGTTGTACGTAAGTTTTTATATTGCAATCTATGTCCGATATTTCTTTTTAATTTGGTCTGCAATAAAGAATAAGAACTACGCAAATAGGACTATCATAAAATGGAATCACTTCTAACTCCTCGATGGACTAGTGGTCGCAATTGTAATTACTGAACATGAGGTTCTGGGTTCGATTACCTTGGCAGACAAATAGCTATGAAGGTTTTTCTATCTAGAATTTCTTAGTTGTAGAAATTAATTCCGGATTTTTGCCCAGTTGATGCCAATAGACAAAACGACGGCACGGTTGGCGCAGTGGTTGAGCGATTGACTGCTGCGCTGCGTATCGCGGGTTCGATCCCCGCACGGAACAAATATTTGTATGGCCTACAGATAGTTGTTCCGGGTCTGGCTATTTGTGTATGTGAGTTTAAATGATAGTAAACGCACCCACGATACAGGAGAAATTCCTAGCGTTTTTAAAAATTATTATTATTCGCTTTATTCATTTATAAAAAATAAAAAAAACATTTAAAAATATAATATATTATGTCCTTTATTCATTTAAAATCTTATCTTTTATATTTTTACATATTTCTTACAAAAAAATAACAAAAAACATTTAAAAATATAAAAAACAGGTTTCCGCCGGTAACGAGAGCAGGGTCCAAGCTACCGGTGGTTAGGGCTGCAGAGACAGGAACCTCCTCACAATGCGGGCCGTATCGAGGAGTACTGCCTTCTGAATCTGACGCTTGATCCAACTGCCAAGTGAGAGCTTCGACAGATGTTCGTCGAGGCTCTTGGCCATAAGGCCATTGGCCGTTACGACAATCGGCACAATGATAGCCGAGTCCACATTCCACATATCGACAACCTCGTGAGCCAAGTCGAGATATTTTATTTGTTTCTCTTTCTCAGCTTTCACGAGGTTTTCGTCATGTGGGATGGTAACATCGACTATCATTGCGCGGCGCGCTGATCGGTCTACCACCACTATGTCAGGTTTATTGGCAACAATAGTCCTGTCAGTAATGATAGACTGATCCCAGTACAGCGTGACATGGCCTTTCTCGAGAACTGGGTCGGGCACATACTTGTAGTACGGTACCTCAGATTCCACAAGTTTATATTTCAAGGCAAGTTGCTGGTGAATAATCCTGGCTACTTGGTTGTGCCTGTGTAAGTACTCGCCGTTAGCCAGACGAGAACAACCAGAAATAATATGTCTGATGGACTCACCCGGACAGTGGCATGCCCGACACACGTCCACCGTCCCGTCCTTCATAATATGTTTCCGGTAGTTGTTCGTTAGCATAACTTCGTCCATAATTGCACAGACAAAACCTTCAGTTTCCCCAAAGAGGTCGCTGAATCGTAGCCAGGACACGGACGCTAGAAAATCTACATCGGGCCCATGAAGAGCCTGGTAGAAGCGACCGTGAAGCACCTTGCCTTGCCATACTTCCTTGCGGTCATCGGTACTAAGTACAACAGGTTTGCACCAGTTCTCTTTAGCCATGGACAGCGGGGTGAGTACGTTGTCCACTGCGACCACATCTCGGTGCATACCCACCTCGGCTTTCAAAAAATATTCTCTGAGGCTGCACACCTCGCGGTTGTGGAGGGTCTTTGCATTTAAAAAGCCTCGACCCCCGCACTTCCGCGGGATGTACAGTCTCATCACCGATGATCGTGGGTGATGCATCCGGTTTGCAGTCAGCAATGTACGAACTCTCCTATCTAGGGCGTCCAGTTCGGTCTGAGTCCATTTGAGTATGCCGAAAGAGTACATTATAACCGGCATGACCCAACCGTTGAAGGCGCGCACCTTGTTTCCGCCTGAAAGAAGGCTTTTTAATACCTTCTTCAGGCGACCGAAGAAGCGCTCCCTCAACGCCTGTTTCATGTCAGCTACGTTAATACCTAACGCTTCCGACATACCCAAATACTTGTAGCTTTCTGATGAGGAAAGGGATCTTAGGTGTACGGAATCCGAGAGTTGGATTCCCTCGGATTCCATAATCTCTCCTCGCTTTACATACATGACTGCACATTTATCCACACCAAATTCCATCCTGATGGCATTACTAAAAGTTTCAGTTACTTTCAGTAGCTCCATCAGTTGCAATTTGCTAGGGGCAAAGAGTTTCAAATCATCCATGTAAAGAAGGTGAGATATGACCTGACCACCTCTCCTCAACCGGTAGCCTAGACCTGAATCCTCCAGCAATGTGCTTAGAGGATTCAGGGCTAGACAGAACCAAAGTGGACTCAGACTGTCGCCCTGAAATATACCCCGTTTAATCCATACAGGCTCATCGTTCCCCCGGATTTGTCGACATCCTGGATATCGAAGGACCGTCCTCCATTGCCCCATACACGACTCAAGAAAGGCGCGTAGAGTTGCATCTATCTTGTACAACTCCAGCACCCTCATGAGCCATGTATGTGGCACAGAGTCGTAGGCCTTCTTATAATCTATCCAACATGTCGACAGATCCTTGCGGGATCGACGAACCTGTTGGCTAATGACCATGTCGATGAGGAGAAGCTCCTTAGTACCACGGGACCCATTCCTACATCCATTTTGAGAGGCCGACATAATGGAATTACTATCAATGTGTTTGCTAATTTTCTCTCTCAAAATGGATGTAAGAAGTTTATAGACCGTCGACAAACACGTGATCGGTCTATAATTTTTGGGTTCCGCAGGACTACCCGACTTATGGAGCAGGTGGGTAACACCTGTAGTTAGAAAGTCTGGTAGTGACCCAGATTCTAAGCATGACTGGAATTGAGATGCCAGGCGAGTGTGTGAACTACTTAGCCATTTCAACCAGAAGTTGTGCAGTCCGTCCGGTCCCGGAGATTTCCAGTTCGGTAACGGACGAACTGCTCTGGCAACATCTAACGGTGTTATTAAAATGTGTTCCATTTCTGGGATAGATTCACACACTCGCTCGACATCTCGCATCCAATCATCCTCCGTATGACAGACGGGTACCGACCAAATGCTGCGCCAGAATGAACACGTGGCAGCATCATCTGGGCGGCACACGTCTGTCATATTTTTCTCGGGTCGCTCCCAAGCTCTGTATACCCACCTCTCATCACTCTGGAACATGCGATTCTGCGAGTATCGATCAACACGTTTCTTATACCGCCGAATACGGTTCGCCCATGCATACACTTTCTGCTTCAGGAAGTCAATGCGCTCTGTGACTCGGGACATGTATTCTTGAGGACTGATTCCAGTCCCCAAGAATGCCCGCCTCACAAAGCGCATCACACGTGGTCTTGTATTACCCTCCCTGAAGCAGTATAGTTTGCCGATGAGTACCCTGGCCCCGTCGATACGGCACTCAATCCTGCGTTGCCAGGCTGGTACGGCTGGTTTTGGTCGATTAGCTACGTCACAATTTGGAAATTTGACGTTTGCTAAACGACAAGCCGCTACAGCCCCACAATACAGGATCGAGTGCGTATCAACAAGGTCCTCGCTACTCTCAAATATATTTTTTAGTTGCGAGTCCAAGGTACACACCAGCGCCCTATTTTTCTTATGCATGGGAAGCCGTGGTAATCGAGGCCTAAGTTGGGCAGGAGTGGATCGATACTCGTGAAGCGCATCTTCCAGAGCGCTCCTCAAACGTTCGTTGCACTGGCTACTTACCGTGGCAACCCTATCTTCATCCTCTATAGCACCAAGATTGGACCGCGGTGGGATTGCGTCAATAGTTGACGCTTGCACCGCGGTTTGCGCCGGAGTCAAGTCGATATGGTTGCTCAGTACCTCTGAGCGCAACCTATCAAGTGCGGCGTCGTCCAACATGTGATTGCGTTGGATGACCCGCACCTGATCCGATAGTCGTTGGGCCGAAACGTTGACAGTTGGTTCAAGAACCTGAAAAAGAGACAGCATCCTAACACGGTACGCAGTGAGGTTAGTTCCCCCCTCTGTAGACCCGTAATATGCGCGCATGACGTTTTCGTTTATGGACCTCGTCCATCTCATGCGCTGCACACAACCACCGGCAGCGGGGACCCCGCTCGGGGCCAGTTGGCCCCTAAGTCCCAAGCTTCTCGGTGGCCGGCCTCGCCCCGGCCGACGTACAGGTGTTGGCGACGTCGGCGGGGAGAAATATTCGTCGCTGGAACTCGACGCTACTACCGCCGCCGGTGACACAGGTGATCCGGGATCCGGCGGCAGCGAGGCGGAGCACAGCAACGAGTCCGGGGGTGAAAGGCGTGCTCGTTGTGACGCAGCTCTTGTTATCATTTTCTTATTCGTATTAATTCATCCATAATTTATTTCGTTGTATGTCCATGACATCTGTCATCTGTCTGCTTGTTGAGTTTTGGTCTTTGATCCATGTTTCAATAAAATATATTATATTTATTATATAATATATATTATATTTATTATATAATATATATTATTATTATTAAAAAAAAGACTCGCCCCCATTACGACAGGCATAAACAGAACTGCAAGAAGTGGGTATTCTATTAGGTACAACTCTGTCTAATCCTACGGGGATTGGCGTGATGTTAAGATGTTATCAACACTTGTGTCGCCTTATAAACATCCAGACTTTATGTGGCCATCATGTATTTATTGTAATTAAATCGCCTAATATGTATGAAAATACTGGTATGCCATAAAAAAAAGCTTAGGTTTTGTTCTGAAACACCCACAAGTTATTTAAATAAAAGAATATTCTAGAAATAATTTTAATACTTGTCCAACGAGTACCACTTAACAGCCTTTTTGGAAACTAAATTCTTTGTTGAGTCTTTTCATGTTTTATTTATGAATTTCTGCACAAGTGTAACATACAAAACTATACCATATTTTTTTGTCTAAAATAATTATGTATGGGCGATCATCATCAGCCTATGATGTTCCCACTGCTGGGACACAGGCCTCCTCTCTATGAGAGGGAGTGGGCTATAATCCGCGGGCCCAGTGCGGGTTGGTAGATGTCACATGTCTTCGAATTTCTGTTCTAGGAACATGTCGGTTTCCTCACGATGTTTTCCTTTACCGTTTTTGAGGGCAGCGTAGATGAAATAAATTACATAAAGTAATACGCCTGCCTGGGTTCGAACCCACGGCTTACTGCTCGTAAGTCGGGGCTGCAACCACTGGGCCACCGCTGCTCTCCGGATGAGCGATGCGGTAGTTTAAATAAATAAAAATATCATAGATGCGAGGAGAAAGAATGAACGCCTGAATTAGACTAAAAGTAGAAAAGGTAACTCCACTTACCAGTTTAATTCCACGGGAATCCTAGGTAAGTCAATTGGCCCAGGCGCCTGGACACACGACGAAAGTTGACTTTACGTGTGTTCCTCTCAGCGATTACGAATAGGTTCTACAGCTAAATATAAAAGGTATTTTCTATCTGTCAACTCTTAATAATCAATGTAGACAATTCTCACCCAAGCCTTGCGTGGACGGTGAGTAATGGGCTAGCTCACCGTCCGTCCGTCTCATGACGACAGGCCGTGTCGACGGCGCGCACGTGTTCCACGCGCGCCTCAAGCAGATGTCAGCAAACCGGAAGGGGTCCGAAAGGGCCGATGCCTGCCAGGGCTGCGGGTTGTTCGAAAGAGATACCGCGGCCCTGGAACACAAAGGGCTAAGACGGAACATGGGTGGGTTTTAGTCAGTCAAGTCTGACACTCCCTCCCGCTCCGCCCAGAGCGGGAAAAGTCATTTGATGATATCCCATCCGCAAAAAAAAAAAAAAAAAAGCCTAGTCCTTGCAGACAGGGGCCTTTCTACTAGCCCAGAGTTTGGTTTTTTATCGCATGTGCTTTGGAAAGCACATTAAGCCGTTGGTCTTGCACCTGATCTCTTCCGGTCGTGTCGTATTGCCGTCCCACCGGACTACAAGAGTGAAGGAACAGAGAGTGCACCTGTGTCTGCGCACACACTTGTGAACTACAATATCACAAATATTGGCCGCCGAGACCGAAAACGGTCAGGAGGATGAATTATTATGACTAAAATAATACTACTTTTTACAATTTTCGTAGATCCCCTGATATATTTTTACCGGAAACTTTTGTAAATAATGAGGAAGAGTTTGATGCACTCACAATACAAAGGAACAGACAACTCATATCATATTTCATGATCTATCAAACGGCCCCAACATTTTATATAAAGATTATTCACATTTTGAAACCGGTTTTCGCATACTATTATGGATTAATGGATTAATTAGGTGCTTGTGTCTAATTTCGGTCAGTCTTATCTAACATTTGACGTTTATTTTTTTGCGATGCGGAAATTCTAATCACATTCGACGCAGATGTATGTACTCTTTAGTTCTGGTTTATCCTTATGATTCATTTTCTGTTTTGGTTTATTAAGTAAGTTATTATTTTTGGCTGACCCCACATTTGGCGTGCGCGATCCTCGGGCGTGCGAGTAGCGCGAGCGCCGCGCGCGCGTTGCGCACGTTCTGCGTGAGTGTCGGGTGTTGCCGCCGTGTGACGTGTGTGCAGCGTGCGCGAGGCGCGCTCGCGACGTTCATGTCGCGTTCATACCCCTTCGCCCGCTACTGTTTCGGTCAGTCGTATGGTGGACAGTGTTATTACATGTCTTATTTCTTTTTAGTAGCAAAGCTAACAGTAGTGTTTCCTCGTCTGAGTCCATTTTGTTAGTAATTGTAGAACAGTAACGCAACGACATGTGCTAACACGGCACTGGCCAAATTGTGACTGACTTGTCTGAAGGGCGTTAAACGCCAAGGCGAGCGCCGCGCGCGCGCCGCGCGCATGCCTCACACACATCACACGGCGGCAACACCCAACGCCTACGCAGCGCGCGCGCGGCGCTCGCGCTTCTCGCACGCCCGAGGATCGCGCACGCCAAATGTGGGGTCACCCTTACTGATAAGGTCTTGGACACAAATCTGCTCTAAAACATTTACTACTAAACTAGTAATCTTTCGGGGAAGACAAACCATTGATTAGAAGTTAAGGATTAGGTAGTTAGAGCAGAGGTAGCTGAGTTGCTAGGTAAGATATCGAACGTCACATTTCCAACAATCTGCTAGTTATGTTTAATTCCTAAGTAATTGGGGGTGAGCCGGTTATCAACAAACAGACAGAAATCCAGGATCCGTGCTAAAAAATTCTTGTTGTAAAAATACAAATAACACTGCCCGACCTGGTAATCGAAACCGAGACCTCATGCTCAGAAGTAGTGCTTGCGACCACTTTTTTGTGTTTGGCATCTCGCAGTTCAACCTAGGAGATTGTCGTCTGCTTAACTGGACTATCCTGTGGGTGCCTCGAGTGTAAGGCCTCCAGCCAGGTTTTAGAACTACTTACAAACTAAGCGATTTCACGCTAAGGGCACCCCCTGTGAGGTACAAGCCTCGGCTTACGCGCCTCGGCGTCACTAGGGCAGGACAGCATGGGGACAGGCTGGATCTGAATGATAATAATTATTTAGGGACTGATTTAAAACTACTGGCACAGCATCGGGCTGGCTCGAGCAAGGGTCGGGCAGGGCAAGGACAGGGACGTCAGGACGGACTTCGACAGCGAGGTCGGAAAGGCAGCGGTTTGCGTCTGAACTTTTTAACAGTACCATTCTCTTTGCTACTCTCCTGGAGCAGAGTAATAGCATCATCATGAGTGTCGGGTTGGTAGATGTCACATGTCTTCTAATATTTAGTTCTAGGACATGCCGGTTTCCTCACGATGTTTTCCTTCACCGTTTTTGAGAGCAGCGGTGATGAAATAAATTACACAAAGTAATGCGACTGCCTAGGTTCGAACCAACGGCTTACTGCTCGTAAGTCGGGGCTGCCACCACTGGGCCACCGCTGCTATCGCTGCTTATTTAGCTTACCGTCACTAAATTATTACTAGCTAATTAATATATGAAGACGTATTACCTATTATGTACTTATTAATTGACAAACTGCAGTTACCAAAGCGTCGCTAATTATCTTGAGTATGATAGATTAGCTAATAGATGCCGTTTATCTTATAGTGTTGTGACGTGAATTTGTCGAGCAGTAACAACTTGATAAAAATTTGTTCCTTATGGACAGAACTAGTTTTATTAGAACATTTTAAATAAAAAACTACTACTTCAGGCTGTTGTTTTGCATCCACGTCATATTCGTCGAATAAGAGGGTTATTCTGAAATACTGACAATTTTAAAAAACAAAAAAAGCAGCGTTTATTAATAATTTAGTAAGTATCGTAATTTAAATTGATTATTTATGTCTTTTGTGACAACCTCCTGAATTTTGACGAGGATGCAAAACAACATCTTGTATTGTAAATCTAACAATAACATAAATCATAATATCACGCCAGAAATCACCGAAAGGTTAGCCATAGATGTACGTACCTACCTGCCTGATATAACACCAACATTTCGCCAGTTATGTTTAAGTCCCAAGTTATAGGGGGCGGCCTATTGTCATCATTTGGGCACAAAACTATACTTCGTGGCTGCTACTGAGAAATTCCTGATGGAAAAACCCAACAACACTTTGCATGACTTGGGAATCGAACTTATGACCTCATGTTCAGCCGTCGCGCTTGCGACCACTACACCAACGAGACAGACAGTAAATCTATTAACTGAAAACCTCTGAAAAGGTCATTGTACATTATGACCTACTTTTACTGAACCATCTTTTAAATCTCCAAAACAAATCAACCTCCTCGTACATTATTACGAGGTAGCCATTATTTTTGGGGTAACTTCCATCTTAAAAAGGTATACCTACTCATAACAATCAAAATCAAAATATTTTATTTTATATAGGCCTACATGGGCACTTACCTTGGAGGAGCTCGTGGCTAAATAATAACAGCCGCCCGGGTCGATCTTTAAGGTTAAGCCGTGCTTGCCGAGGTTGTTCCGTGGATGGGTGACCATATACACGGTGTAAATCACCTCATCACGAAGCCGTCAACTAAGCATTCTGTACATGAAACTAAGTAACTTTACGCAAAAATTATTGCTGGGAAACGACTTTTTTTTAGGGGGTGTAAAATCATGTTTTGTGGTAGAACTCAATGTAACGCACTCAAAACATTGTGCTGATGGACGGATTGAATAGTACGGGGGTCGTGGAGGTGTTCAACGTAAAAATCTTACATTAAAAACTTGTATTTAAAAAAATACTTGTCAAAAAGTTGGAACTTTGACCCCTAATATCTCCGTAACTAGAAGGTTCCCAGGTATGGTGTAGAACAAAAAAATGATTGTAATGACTGGGAGAACCAGTGCCCTTCGGCTTCGTTAAGAGGTGTTTTACACCCTTTATACATACCGAGTTTCCTCCGTGCCTCGGAAAGCACGTTAAGCCGTTGGTTCCCGGCTGTCATTTGTAGATCTTTGACAGTCGTTAGGAGTAGTCAGAAGCCAAAAAGTCTGACATCCAGTCTTACCAAGGGGTATCGTATTACCTAGTTACTGGGTTGTGGAGGTCAGATAGGCAGTCGCTTCATGTAAAATACTGGTACTCAGCTACATCCGGTTAGACTGGAAGCCGACCCTAAGATAGTTTGGGAAAAGGCTAGGCAGATGATGACATGGGCACTTATAAAACGTTGACAAAAGGTGTACGGTTTGGGTTGGTCGTTTCCTATGGAGAAGAACCGGCAAGAAACTCCATGGTTACTCTTTTAAAATCATTTGGTTTTACAGTATTTGAATGTAACAGCGTTAGTACTTAAGTATGGGAGGCCAGTAGGGGCCGACAATAAGTCGTTGCTTACTACAAAAGGTAGAACAAGATAAATTAATAAAAAAAATTGGCCTCACTCAAATTAACTCGACGCAACTTGATACTTTGGATAGAAGGCTGTGCAGCGCTGACCGCAAATAGGATGCATCACCCACGTTCGTCGGAGATGAGACTGTATATCCCGCGGAATTTCGGCGGTAGTGGTCGTTTCCACTCAAATCTGTGTGGTTTTTTCTTCAAAATGCCATCTCAGACACTATTATGGGTTGGAATATACGTAACGGGGCATCGAGGAAAAAAGACAGTTTTTTTTGCAATCATTTTTTTTTTTTGGTAAATTGTTTATTTTCTCGATTCTATCGTATAGAACACCAAAAAATAAGGCGAAAAGCATCTGGGTAATTATACTATGGCTTTTCTCCGACCAACTCTTTGTCGTTAAAACGATGTCGAAGGCGAAAGGATCGGTTACAAAATGCAATATTCCTGTACGAGAAGAATTTAGGATACAAGAGCAAGCGAAGCGAACTCGGAACATGGGGCATCCCGACTCAGATAGGTTAGGTTAGTAGGGGTTGGCGGGGGGATGGTAATTTTTTTTTAAACCACCCAGATGTAGGAGCCGTCGATATAACCTCCGGATTCACTTGACGTCTTTTTTTCATAGTGCCCCGTTTCGTATCCACTGACCCTATTCTGCATTGTCCTCATGTATGTTGATCAAGATTTTGTCTGGAGCTTGAATAAGAGTATGACCTCTGAGTTTGTTTCGGCTGTTTCTTCTTAAAGCAGACAGTGACGAAACAACGGATTATTCCGAACCTGACCCGAAATCCTAACCCGGTCGTGGGTTAGGTTAGGAACTTGGAAAAAAATATAATATTTATTCCGAACGTAACCCTCTTCCTAACCTGACCCGATATATCATTCCTATCATAACCCCAACTGCGATATGGTAGGTGGCAAAAGCTGTGAAGAAACGAGCAAAAGAATTAAAATTAGACAAAAATAAGCTCAAATACCGATCCGTAGCTTTGTGCATTGCTTTCGGCCACATCTAGTCTTAAAAAAATACGTGCAAAAGTGTTTGTAAAAACCTATTTAAAAAAATAAACATGCTTTATATGAAATCTCCGCTCCAGGACTCGTTCAGGAAATACCGAATTTTTGACATAAACACCGGTTTATTTATTTTTAGCTGATATTTCCGCAAGATACTTCCGAAACAGTAATTAGATGTTGAGACAGCGTAGGTGAACTTGTTTTACATAAATTAATACAAAATATTACATGTACATACCTTCTAATAATTAACTTATCTGCTCTAGTATATTATTCTAAAGTATTTCTAGTTTAAAATGTGCTGTTTGATTTCCGTCAATTCTACTCTTTCTTTTTTTAAAAGAACGTTGTTCCACACTAGGAATTTCTCAGGAAAAATACATACCCCGTGCGTCTTTAGAATTATTTAAATTTACATACACAAACAGCCAGAAACAGAAAAAAAAACAGAAATCACTGGAATACTTTTTTTGAAGTCGCTTAAAAATGTCCGGTATTACGAAACAAAACACAACACTCTTCTGAAGCGATGTTCCAGCTAATTCTCATTGTAACTGACTGCAACAGAATCAGCTATAAGATCGACAATAATGCACGTCAAACCTTTTCCTTATCTGCAGCACAAAACATGCTATTAACACCCTTAAAACCCCTTTTTTAAAGTCCACTTTCACCTCAATTGAAAGCACAAAAACAGAAACCCTATATTGCGGCCGTCACAACTCTTAAATTTCTAGGGATAGAGTTAATTCTTGCTTAGTGGAGGTGAAGTGTAAATTGGTGGAGTTCTCAGTGACTTCGCTTAACATTTTGCAATTACCGATAGTATAATGGACATTTGGATACGCATTGAGAATGGGAACACTAATCTGATTGCTACTAGCGTCGTTCAGTGTAAACTAAACAGGAGCATTTGGTCTTTATGCTTCTGCGCTTGCATGATATTACAGGCCTGTTTGTTTTTTATAGGGTAATGGAGGATTTTCTGGTTTTGTTATTGTACAATTGCCACTGTTTTAGCCTTCGTTAAGCTTTAGTTTTGTTGGCTTTGCTTCTGTTCTCATTTATTTGTATAAGTACGGTAAAAGTAAACATATAATATACAAGGTGTTGTTTTGCACCCTCGTCAAATTCAAGCAGCTAACTATGCTAATGATTCTCAACCAGAATCAATAATATTATTTTGTCTTGGTTACGGGAATCGGTAAGTGTGAACCACCCATGTTTTATGGCTTAAAAAAAACGCCATTAATTTTAAATTTTGATTTCCAGTATCCAAATTCTGGCATAAGACCCTCAACATCAAGCGCAATCTATTTGACTAATCAAAACGAATCATTTGACATCGAACTCGAGGAGTTTACAAGTAGCCGTAAGAGTTCCACTATCCACCACCTGAAACATCAGATCAGCTTCAAGATACCAAATTATAGTATAGTCAACCGAACTACATATACATACAAAGTTAAATTTCGATATGACCATAACAAGTAGGGTAAAATTGACTTACAAGATTTGATTACATTATTTTTTACCTAAAGCTAATAAACGTAACCGTTAAAACCAGGCGTAAACCCTTTAGACTAAGCAAAGCAAGTACACTCGCGTCACTATTTCACATTTACATTACAAAATACGAACTGCACAGGTCCACAAAGATAAAAAATTACAACCATTACGAACTTGCCAGTACAAAGCGTCAGAAAATAACACGATTTGCATAGAAAGCGTTGCTTTTCAAAGTGCATATTCTTGTATGAATTACGGACCACATATTCTGCTTTTATCTATATTATCCATTTTATGAAAACGTTTCAATTCATAATTTATATCGGAAATGTTGAAATCTCTTTGAGGTAAATTCGTAATACATTATTTTGAATGTAAATATTTCGGTATTTCGGTACATATGAGTATTGAAAGTTTAATTAATGTGAATTTTGAGAATTATTTTACTATCAGTTCTTTTCTTTGCGTGTCGATAGACTGAAATTATACCCGGCCAGTATAAAAGGTGTTGTTTTGCATCCTTGTCAAATTCAAGGAGGTAACTATGCTAATGATTCTCGACACGAATCAATAAAAAATGAAAAAAAAAAAAAAAAAATTGTCTTATTTACGGAAATCGGTGAGTGTGAACCACCCATGTTTTAAACGCAGCCTGTCTGATTCTCGCCCTATAGCCGCATTTTCACACATACAAGCAATCTCAAACGTTTATTCGATCATTTCTTATTCCCTAAACCATGTTAAGGGAGTTATTCTGATATACTAATAAACTTAAACAACCAAAAAAATCAGTGTTTATTAATAATTAACTAGGTACCCAGACAGGCGCATTACTTTGTGTAATTTATTTCATCACCGCTGCCCTCAAAAAAGGTGAAGGAAAACATCGTGAGGAAACCGGCATGTCCTAGAACTAAAAATTCGAAGACATGTGACATCTACCAACCCGCACTGGGCCCGCGTGGTGGAATAAAGCCCACTCCCTCTCATAGAGAGGAGGCCTGATAAAATTATGAATATGTATTATGTTTCTTTGGGAAAGTTGTTTGTTATCATGAGTACAATCTCGTATTTAAGTCGATACTTAAATACGAGATTGGTTGACAGCTTCGTGATGAGGTGATTTACACCGTGTATAGGGTGACTGGTAATCAGTGACCGATGTCACTGATTACCAGTCACCCTATACACGGTGTAAATCACCTCATCACGAAGCTGTCAACCAAGCATTCTGTACATGAAACTAAGTAACTTTACGCAAAAATTATTGCTGGGAAACGACGTTTATTTGGGGGGTGTAAAATCATGTTTTGTGGTAGAACTCAATGTAACGCACTCAAAACATTGTGCTGATGGACGGATTGAATAGAACGGGGGTCGTGGAGGTGTTTAAAGTAAAAATCTTACATTAAAAAATTGTATTTGAAAAAATACTTGTCAAAAAGTTGGAACTTTGACCCTAATGTTTCCGTAACTAGAAGGTTCTCAGGTATGGTGTAGAACAAAAAAATGATCGCAATGACAGGGAGAATCAGTGCCTTTCGGCTTCGTTAAGAGGTGTTTTACACCCTTTATAGTATACACCGTGTAAATCACCTCATCACGAAGCCGTCAACCAAGCATTCCGTACATGAAACTAAGTAACTTTACGCAAAAATTATTGCTGGGAAACGACGTTTATTTGGGGGGTGTAAAATCATGTTTTGTGGTAGAACTCAATGTAACGCACTCAAAACATTGTGCTGATGGACGGATTGAATAGTACGGGGGGCGTGGAGGTGTTTAAAGTAAAAATCTTACATAAAAAATTGTATTTAAAAAAAAAAAAAACTTGTCAAAAAGTTGGAACTTTGACCCCAAATATCTCCGTAACTAGAAGGTTCCCAGGTATGGTGTAGAACAAAAAAAAAAACGCAATGTCAAGGAGAACCAGTGCCTTTCGGCTTCGTTAAGAGGTGTTTTACACCCTTTAGATGAGTGGAAACAACAACGGATCTCTCTAATATTTTGCCACTTAATAAAGTCCAGATTCCACAAATTTCCACTTACAATTTTGCGGTAAACACCGAGAAACAAATAACTCACAACCAAAATACATAATATTTTCACTAAAATAAATTATTTACTACGGTCTGAACCGCACTACAATCCATAAACACTATTCTAATACGTATTTAACAGACCCTAGCGGTTACTGACCAAGAGAATTTCTAATTCGAGACCCAAATTATCTAGACATTGGAATATTTAGTGGTGGCTCAGAACTGCTGTAATGAAGTTGCCTGAGCGACTATTATCAAAACATTAATAGCGAAGGGCTGTAAATTCGAACTGGATAGTTGTATTGTGAGTGCTGTTTTAATGTTGTGAGCCCTATTTGGAGAATAGTAAGGTTGAAATCTGCGTGTAATATTTCCAGCTGGTCTTGATTGAGAACTACTTAAAATCTATCCTTAGGCTGTTTTTTTAATTATACTAACATTAATGTCAACAAATAGGTACTAACAACTATTAATAAGTGTAATCTGCCCGAATTATAGATAAATAAATAGATTGAGAACCTCGTGGGTAAATAATAACAGCCGCAGGGATCGATCTACAGGTTAAGCTGCGCTTGCCTAGGTCGATCCGTGGATGGGTGACCCATCCATTACATACTGAATGTCCTCCGTGCCGCGGAGAGCATGTTAAGTCGTTGGTCACGGCTGTCATTTGTAGATCTTTGATTACTGTTAGAAGTAGTCAATGGCCCGAAAGTCTGACAACCTGTCTTGACAAATGATATCATATTGCTAGGACTAGCTGGGTTATGGAGGTCAGATATGCAGTCGCTCCATGTAAAATACTGGCATTCAGCTGCATCCAGTAAGACTGGAAGCATTTTTTTTTGACGATGTGGAAATTTTCGGTGGATGTCCTCCGCCTTGGGGAGAGCGAAGGGTTCTGTCAGACTCGTACTGACTGACCCCTCCGCCGACCACACCGGTGTTCCTGTGAGTGAGGTCCACTCCCCCCGTTACATCTATGAAAGGCGCGCTTGGAGCACAACGCGCGGCCATCTCGGGTCCAGTATGATGGGGGGCGACGCATATCCCCGAATCCGTCGCCCCTGGACTTTTATGACTGTGATTTGATCCTGCAACTTCTGACTATCAGTCCGGTCTCAGTACAAGGCTATTGACTTCACTTAGAGTGGAAGCCTACCCCTACATAGCTGGGAGAAGCTAGGCAGATGCTGAAGAAATTAATAAAAATAGTGTCTGGTGTTGATCTATCTTTGAAAGTAAGTAATTAAATATTTATTTATTCACGGCCTGTCATGCAACCGAAGTGCGGGACGTTTTGCGCGGCACGCGAACATAAATGACATCATCCGTCGAGCTCTTGTTACCGTCGGCGTTCCAACTATCTTAGAACCCAATGGCTTGGCACGCGACGATGGCAAAAGACCGGACGGCATGTCTTTGTTTCCTTGGAAGATGGGTAGGCCTTTAGTGTGGGACGCAACTTGCGTCGATACTCTTGCGCCATCAGATCTTCCAAGCTCATCGTGCTGTACAGGCGCTGCCGCTGCGGCTGCGGAGAACCTCAAGCGGCGTAAATATAGTAACCTTTGTGGTAACTATATTTTTGAGCCGTTTGGGGTTGAAACTCTGGGGCCGTGGGGTCCGAGTGCTCACAGCCTTTTCAAGGAAATATCTGAACGCCTAGTTGACACTTCCCGTGACCCAAGGGCTGGGTTTTACCTTGGCCAGAGGCTTAATATTGCCATACAACGTGGCAACGCCGCCAGTCTCTTGGGCACGTTACCAGTTGACAGCGTTGAGGAGTTTTTTGACGCCCTTTTATAATTTGTTGTTATTTTAGTCATCTAGTTTTAAAAATAATATTAATTTGTAGAGTAATCAAAGATATATTTTTTGTTGCTCAAAGTTAATGGGCCATAGTGGAAACTTTAATAGAGACACAGTACTATTTTTATTGTTTTTAATTCCAATTATAGTAGCGTTTTAATCATGTAAGTGCCTGAAAAATTACCATACAAAAAATATTAAAATTTACATTTCTGGAAAATCCAGTATCTTTATGCATATATCTCCCAATCAAAGGTTGTCTGGAAAATATCGTTATCAGTGATAAGACCGCCGATGTACCCATAGAATAGGGGATAATCCAATTTTTTTTTCATTGTCCGCTGGTTAGTTTATTGAAAAGTATTGGACACGTATTTTTTCTTTTTTCACGTGGTCATAAAATTACGGAGATAAATTGAGTTGAAATGGCGCATGACGTCACATGTAGGTAAGTTTTATACCTACTTGTGACGTAGTAAGCCCCCACTCTCCAACTTTAATGAGTTTTAACTAAGTAATTTTTTGATATTTTGATAAAACAAAAAATACGTGTCTAATATTTTTGTATTACCTGTCTGACGGACAAGATAGAATGTCATTTTCTCTACCCAGTCCGCACCCCTATTAGCGATAAAAAAAAACTTGTTACGTCTCATTGGTCTAGTGATCTCAACCGCGACTGCAAAGCATAAGGTCCAGCTGGCCTACCATGACGTCTTAAAACAGTATTGTTTTACTCTAATTCCAGTGTGAGAAAGAGACGGAGCTATACAGGATGTCTAGCGCCATCTCTTTCCCACACTGGAATAATAATAAAACAATACTGCTTTAAGAAGTCATGGTTCAGTCACTGGTTTCGACTCCTGGGTTGGGCATAAAACTACTGGGTTTTTCCATCAGGAATTTTTAAGCCACAAGATGAAGAATCATCGCGTGACCATTATTAAGACACTCAAAAGCGATCTGTAACTTTTTTTTTCACAATGGCACAATATAAATCTTAAAATAACATAACTGCCAAAGCCAATGATCCATAATGAATATCTACCTACTTACAGCGAAAACCCATCGTTTTAAATTTCCATTTTTGATATAAATTTTTATTTGCAAAACGTGAAGTGTCGTCGTTTTCATCTCACCGCTGTACAAATTGCGTTTGGTATCCAATTTCATACTGAAGTGTCGGGCGACGTGAAAAATTTTCCACGTTTGCTCCCGTGTGAGGTTTTATTATATTTGTAACACTTATCAGCAGTAGATTAGTTGGTTCTTTAGCACGGCAGCCATTTTGTACTCTTTGCTTTTATATAGGAAGTTTTAGAAGCCGTAGGTTGTGCGAAATTTTCGTAATAGCGATTTGAGTTTGCAAAAAGGTTTTATTAAGGTCGATTTGCTTAAGATTTGTTATGGGGTTATTAAGTTTTTAAGGTTTGCTGACCTTTGGGATTTCATACACAAACATGTATTACAATTCAAGCCAAAATATCGTCTCTGGCTGATGAGGTTATTCATTTCGATGATGTAAGTGTTTTTTTTTGGGAGGTGATCTTTTAAGATAATTCAATTATACGCGTCGATACTTGCACTTGGAGGGAGCTTAAGTATAATATTGCGTTTATGGCTGAGCATGGGTTTGGATGGATTTTAGGTTCGTAAAAGTGAATACATGGTTTTGAAGGTCCCCAGTAAATGTGAAGAATATTACTCCCCTACTTTTATCCTTACTGGCTTGCACATAAGGAGAGTGTACGACTTCAAATACTCGTCGTACTTCGGGCACAAACATACTTACTGACGACGTTAAAGACAACGTGGATATTGAGAAGGAGCTTACGTGTAGAGTTCTATCGGTCAAAGGTATTATGTTGGCACGTAGATTCTCCTAATATTCAGATCAGGTCAAAATCACATTTGTCAAGGCATATTGCCAAAATCAGTACACGGGAAGTAGATGTATACTACACTAATATTTAATCCAAGGACTGCCCAGCTTCTGCAGAGCGGCAGAAATGTTTGCACATTTGATGCTGTGCTTTCAGGCCATCATTCGTAAGAGAACGCCTTCTCTCACGACAAGACTGCGTGTCAGTAATAACTACATTCTGAAAACAGTTGCGGAGAATTTTTACTCCACTATTTTGAAGCATTTTGAGTGATATTAGTTTTATAAAGCTGCATGTAAAACGAATAGAGATTGTAAATAGTTAAATTCCTTGTACGTTAAATATAAAAAGCTGCCTTGATTCCTAAGCGCCTGTAGTGTTAAATTTCTCATAGCGTTAATTCCTTCTTTCACTTTGCTATTACTTTTGCATCAGGCACTATCGTCAAATTAAGGTTGCTTTTCGACTCCTTTCCTCTTGGGTCCGTTCCATTCTATCCGGTCTCGCGCGTGACCAATCTATCATTCAAGGGAGGAGATTCAAAGCAAAGAGCGTATAAATTATTCCTTGATCCTCCTAGATCATCGACACGTATAAATTTTTCTATGCCTACACTACGGGGATTCTTTTTTTGATGTTCAAATTTTGTGGGTCTATGGAAAGCCAGATCAGTCAATTTTTTAAAGTATAAGTGTTATCTTTAAAAGGATTAAGGGCCATCGACGCGCAAATTGTTACCTACCATGGGTTTTCAGCACATGATTGACGGAGAGGTTGAGGAAGACCAAGGAAACGATGGATAGATTGTGTGAGGAATGATTATGAAAACAAGGTGTAAATAATTGTGTTACGGTTGACAGCGGAGAATGGATGTAATAAAAAAACGTGTTGTCACATAGGGCCAATCCATGTTGAAGTCCTTAATCGATTGTTTGAAAAATCTTCTGTTCCATATATATGCCTGTTTTTTTATTGCAATAATGACAGGAGAAATTGGAATAAGTGTTGCGACGACTGTAAATAGCATGGGACAAGGGCAGAAAGATGATGTTCAAGCAGCAAGTTTCTATTAATAGTCGATGAAAAAGTAGCGTAGAAAGTCGTCGACTTGAAAATCATAATCATAGCGCTGAATTTACAGTAAAATTTCGTCGGTACTCGTAACTTAAATTACATTGGAAAAACTTAACTAATTTAAAGTTAGATGTTAACAAGAAATGTCGAATGCATTCAAATAAACGGGTGGTAGTTTCAGTTTACGAAAGAGCTGTGCAGTTGACTATACAAGGTGTTGTTTTGCATCCTTGTCAAAATTCAGGAGGTTGTCACAAAATACATAAATAATCAATTAAAATTAAGGGTAAGTTAATTATTAATAAATCCAGAGGGCATTTTTTTGTTTTCGATTAAGTTTGTCAGTAGGTATTTCAGCATAACCCTTGTATCGTGGTTTATGGAATTACTAATTATCGAATAAACGTTTGAGATTGTATTTATGTGTAAAAGCGCGGTTATAGGGCGAGGATCAGAGGAGCTGTGCTAAAAACAAGGGTGGTTCACACTTACCGATTTCCGTAAATAAGAATTAAAAAAAAAAATTACCTACCTACCCAATTTTTTATTGATTCGGGTCGAGAATTATTAGAATAGTTACCTCCGTGAATTTGACGAAGATGCGGGTATAATTTGAGTCCATCGACACGCAAAGAAAAAGAACTGATAGTAAAATCATTCTCAAAATTCACATTTAAACTTTCAATATTCGTATGTACCGAAAAACTCAAATTTCAAAATATTTACAATTTTAATAATGTATTACGAATTTACCTCAAAGAGATTTCAACATTTCCGATATAAATTATGAATTGAAACGTTTTCATAAAATGGATAATATAGGTAAAAGCAGAATATGTGGTCCGTAATTCATACAAGAATATGCAATTTAAAAAGCAACGCTTTCTATGCAAATCGTGTTATTTTCTGACGCTTTGTACTGGCTAGTTCCTAATGGTTGCAATTTTTTATCTTTGTGGACCTGTACAGTTCGTATTTTGTAATGTAAATGTGAAATAGTGACGTACTTGCTTTGCTTAGTCTAAATGGGTTACGCCTGGTTTTTACGGTTTACTTAATAGCTTTAGGTAACAAACAATGTAATCAAATCTTGTAAGTCAATTTTACCCTACTTCTTATGGTCGTATCGAAATTTAACTTTGTATGTGTATGTAGTTCGGTTGACAATACAATAATTTGGTATCTTGAAGCTGATCTGATGTGTCAGGAGGTGGAACTCTAAGTTACAACTGATGTCAAATAATTCGTTTTGATAAATCCAATAGATTGCGCTTGATGTCTGATAACAGGATTTGGATAGGTAGTGGAAATCCAACTTTTAAGTTGGTTGGTTGGTCTTTTTTTAAGTTTGTATAATTATCTTATAATTGGAGGCCTATACGAAAATTACCTAGCTAAAAATTATCTACAATAGTCGATTGAACTGATGTGATTAATTTAATGAAATTGTCAACAGTTAATCACATCCCAGTTAAACTTTGAGTCTTCGATGAAATAAAACAATACAATAAACAAAATTAAAGTTCAAATCCACGACCTACAAAACTTGAGTCGAGACAAGTAAATAAGAAAAGCTTAACAATGAAAAAAATATATTTTAGACATTAACAAAGATGAGAAAATTCTAAAATACAGGTCACTTATATTCGCATACATTACTAACAAGCTAAAGCATTCTCACTTTACATGCAGATCTTTTTCAAAGTTGATGTCTGAAAAAAAACATTGTGACATGATTCAATTTATTCGCGAAACTGCAAAGACTCGGGAACGCCGAGTTTTGTAAAATATTTACGTGTCTTTTGCCCCTTTCAACCCCATAATGTATTCAGGAGTTCCCAGGGTGGTTGTGTGTAAAAATATTTAATACTGAATATTTTTGGGGGCGCTTATTAGCATTGTTGCCCGGGGATGTTGTATGTCATGATTTTTTGTGTTGATGGAAAAGAGGATTTAATGAGATTAGGGTGACATTGATGACTTGTTGTTTTTTTTTTAAGATTACATCGTTGTGAAAACCGCAAGGCATTCATATTTTTGGTTTACTAAAATAAACCATTTTGATGTAATAGGAGTTCTTTACCATAAAATATTTATAGTATTTTTGCACATAGGTTGCAGTAAAGTTATAGTCGATAACCTAGTGACATGTATAATATGTAGTTGTAATTGTGTAATTGCATTAATAACTAAGTAAGAATGTCACTATTATCTTGTATAATTACTCTTCTTTGACAAGTAAAATTAGAGAAGCACTCTTCCTCTCTCTACATATTTAAAACTTGCTGTGCCCGACAGGGTCCATAATTGTGTCTAAAATTTCTTATTTGACCACCTGTTAAATGTACATTATGGATGCAATAAATAATTTGATTTGATTTGATTTATAATGTTAATTATACTTAATTAGAAACGGTTACTCATCATCTAATAATATTATTTTAATTTTAATATGTATATTGCTGTGCCCTAACAGGGTCTATATGGTACTTAGCTATAAGCATTTTTGTAACACCCTATAAACACTATAAAATGAAAATAAATTGAATATGAATATGAATTTTATGAAAATAGGCAAAGAACCGGACAGTAGACATGGCTTGGGTACGGTTACATACAAGGTGTTGTTTTGTAACCTCGTCAAATTTCAGGAGGTGGTCACAATAGACATAAATATATAATCAATTAAAATTACGGTACCTAGTTAATTATTAATAAACGCAGCTTTTTTTGGTTGTTTAAGTTTGTCAGTATTTCAGAATAACCCCCTTAACGCAGTGAACGGAAATATAATAAATATTCCGTTCACTGCCTTAACGTGGCTTAGGGAATAAGAAATGATCAAATAAACGTTTGAGATTGTTTGTGTGTGTGTAGGCGAAGTTATAAGGCAAGAACCAGACAGGCCGCGTTTAAAAAACGAGTGGTTCACAATTACCGATACCCGTAAAAAAAAAAAAAAAAAAAATACTTTCCCATTTTAGTATTGATTCGGAACGAGAATCATTAGCATAGTTACCTCCTTGAATTTGACGAGGATGCAAAACAACACCTTGTATAGTAGTAGATGACTGAACGTCTTTTGGCTGATATTATAAGGTTTTTTTGAAGTTCCCCTATTTATCCGTCTGCATTCTGATCTATAACTTCCAAAGAATCAGAAGTGATTGCGAACTGCAGGATCATCAAGGTTGCAAGATGTGAGTAGGCCTATGTCTAGCTGTAGACTGCTTCTAGCTGAAATATAATTGCAAGGATCATGGATGAGTACAGACAGAAACTAAGCCTTTACGTATCAAACCTGTTTAAACAAAACTATTCAAGCCCATCCAATTCGGGTGCAAAAAAAAACATAGAGAAGATACGACGTGACCTCAAAACAGACGCGACAAAATGATTTATTCATGAGTGAAGTGCCTCACTTTGTGCCTACATCTGCGATCTCTCTCAGGAGTTAATCGCAACGCTTTTTGTGTTACAGTCGCTGAAAAGTTTATTTCTGCTGTTAGTTTACATAAATTAGGTTTAATACTTGGGTCGGGCAGTTTTTCGCTAAGGATATCCTCAATAGCAGTTGCGGAGTAAAGGTCACAAAAATTCGTTTGACGCGGGAACCACAGGAGCGCTCGATTTGACAATGCTTAGGGGAAGCCACGTGTATTCCCAAAAGTCTTGCTGCTAAAATGATGATGATGCGATGCAGTTCTTCGTTGAAAAAGGCTTGTTTATGAAAATGTAGCCCACTACAAAAAGTGCTGTGCAACATAGTACTACAGCGCAAAATATATGATGCAAATAAAGAACTAACATCAAAATCCAATCGTGCAGTTATGGACAAATTATAAGCGACTTAAGACTTTATAGAAAAAAACAACAGACTGTCGGGCAGTCGCCTACCATAACTTACTTTCGTCTAGTCGGAGGATCCTCCCTTTTCTATGGGGATGAAAAACTTTAAAACCTGTATTTCATACTGCTTTAGAAACACCGTATGCATTGATTCTAACTTTCTAAAAATCGGCCAAGTGCCAGACCATTATTTATAAAACGCTTTTTTTATGGGAGCCCCCTTAAATATTTATTTTGTTGTTTTTAGTATTTGTTGTTATAGCGTCAACAGAAATACATAATCTGTAGAAATTTCAACTGGCTTACTATCATGGTTCATGAGATACAGCCTGGTGACAGACGGACAGCTAAGTCTTAGTACCTAATACCTAAAAATGAGTACGAAAGTTAAAAATAAATGGATACATCTACCTAAAATAACTTTACGAGCAATCTCTTTCATATAAAATTTTATAAAGGATAGATAATATTATAAAAATAGAGACCGCCTTTGTGTTGCGGGTATACCTGTACTTAAATTTTTGAAAGCACGTAGGACGTAGGCATTTAGCAAATTTATTATATCGCTAGCTCTTCATAGCGGTTTGCGTCGGAGTCCCAAATTTCAGACAATGTATGACTTTACGGGTTTGCATTCTTAAGTGAGAGTAGCAGTGGCCCAGTGGTGGCAGACCGACTTACGACGTACAACAGTAAGACGTGGGTTCGAACCCAGGCAGGCGTATTACTTTGTGTAATTTATTTCATCACTGCTGCTCTCAAAACGATGAAGTAAAACATCGTGAGGAAACCGGCATGTCCTAGAAGTAAAAAATCGAAGACATGTGACATCTACCAACCCGCACTGAGCCTGCGTGGTGGATTATTAATAGCCCACTCCCTTTCATAGAGAGGAGGCCTGTGTCCCAGCAGTAGGAACATTATAGGCTGATGATGCTTCTGGAGTATGATGTATTGATGGATATCAATGATTTATGAAATTCATCAAGTTTCTTATTTCTTGTGAGTTACGTATTACATTTTGTTTGCCGATTATTTAGTAATCAGTGGTATTTTTAACCGGTATCTCCGAGTTAATCAGTAATTCCTTGTTTTCTAGCTAGGACGCGATGTAATGAAATCAAAATCTGCTGAGAACGTTTCCATAGCTGAGGCACATGATGTCTCCTCTCTTTAAAGAGGAAGTGGTTTTTTATCCGGCACACAACCCTAGTGGGTTTTAAATTAAATAAAAAAATATTTCAGGTGTTTTAGATGTCACTTTTTTTTTTCTAGAATATTTTTTTTTTTTTTTTTTTTCGAGTATACCATAGTGTTTTTCTGTACCGTTTTGGGAGAACTTGTGATAACATAAATCACACAAAGTAGTAGGCTCAATTCGAATACACGACATAATATATCTTTCCAGTTAGGGCTGAGATATTATTATAAAGGACTTATAACACTCTTCAATTCAAACAACAAATAAATTTTATTTGTTGTTTGAATTGGAGAACGTTTATTAGTCTTTTACTATTTAATAGTCTTAAGTACAGCAGTCGTGCATTGTGCCGATAGTCGTGTTGGCCAATAACTTAATAGCCAAAAGCTACGATCGGACGGATCAAGGGCTTGATTCAGAAAGCAGTACTTCTGGACACGGCACGTATTGTTGGGAGGTTCCTCTCTCAAGAGCCCTGACCACCGGCAGCCAGGACCCTGTTTCTGATGCCGGTGGGCTACTATTTTTTACATTTTTAAATGTTGATTTTTTAAATATTATTTAGTAAAAATATTTAGAAATGTAAATAGATGAATAAACAAAATAATATTAGTCTTGCATGTACCAAAAAATCAATATCCAGCTCAATAGTACAACAAAATAATCTAGCCTCACTATTCAGTACATGGACGGTGGAAACTTAGTCCCCGTCCTTAAGTTTAAAGGTGTACAACCCGCACTAATACGAGGAGTCAGGAGCCACAGTAATCCTCCTCGTTTTAGCTAGGGCACGGACTTGGTTCGAAATATGGAAAGGATTATCTTGGAATGGTGGAGGCATACGGGTCAGTGTTTTGTGTGGACCCGGTTTGTGTAGCGCCCGGTTGCGACCTCAGACGACAAGGGCCGAACTCCACTAAAGCGGAGATGTGCAGAGATGGGTCAAAGTCAAAGTTTTATTTGGTTTTCCCATTAAAAAATTTCTCTATAGCGGCCACAGAGTTAGATTTGGACCTGGTTGAGGGCAATAATAAAAAATTGTGCGTGGAGTCCCTCCGCGCGGAAGAACTAAAACTTTGTAATACTACATGCATGCGTACTCGAGTGCCACGCATTCACTCTCGTTATTTTATTAAGTTTCTGAATAATATTTTGTCGTTTTCTTGTTGTATTATTTTTATAACGTAATTATTAGGTACATAAGTTTATCGAGGTTATTCTACTCATGGAAATTGAGCGAAGGCTGGTCACACCGAAGAGTCAAATGCATGACTGTTTGCACGCCATCTTGCGTACCTAGTAGAACTACGCATCTTGCGTACCTAGTAGAACTACGTAGTCACAAATCTTGTAATACTGCCATCTCTTGGTGAGTTTTAGAAATGGTAGCATTAAACTTGTTGGAAGTCGCATAAGAAGTTTCACTTCAATAAAAAAGATCGCACGCTCGCTTCTCGTCCCAGTTTCAATCAGCCTTAGAGTCAGGGTCGCTGTTCCAGTTCCTGACGACAAGCGTTACCCACCTGCTCCATAAATCAGGTAGTACTGCGGAGCCCAAAAATTATAGACTTAAAACTTGTTTACCAACGGTCTATAAAGTCTTTACATCCATTTTAATAGCTAAAATTAACCAACATATTGAGAGTGATTCCATCGTGTCTCCCTCTCAGAATGGATGTAGTAATGGGTCCCGTGGTACTAAGGAGCTGCTCCTCATTGATATGGACATTAGCCAACAGGTTCGCCACTCCCGAAGGCATCTGTCTACATGTTGGATAGATTATAAGAAGGCCTACTACTCGGTTCCGCATACATGGCTCATGAGGGTGCTGGAGTTGCATAAGATAGATGCAACTCTACGCACCTTTCGTGAGTCGTGTATGGGGCAATGGAGGACGGTCCTTCGCTATCCAGGATGTCGACAGATGCAGGGCAATAGTGAAGTAATTCCATCATGTCTTCCTCTCAGAATGGATGTAGGAATGGGTCCCGTGGTACTAAGGAGCTGCTTCTCATTGATATGGCCATTAGCCAACAGGTTCACCGCTTCCGAAAGGATCTCTCTACATGTTGGATAAACTATAAGAAGGCCTAGGATTCGGTGCCTAATGCATGGCTCATGAGGGTGCTGGAGTTCTATAAAGTAGATGCAACTCTGCGCACCTTCTTAATATCATGTATGGGGCACTGGAGAACAGTCCTTCGCTATCCAGGATGTCGACAGATACAGGAGAACTGCGAACCGATAAGGATCGAGCGTGTTATATTCCAGGGTGATAGTCTTAGTCCATTGTGGTTTTGTCTAGCCTTGAACCCTCTCAGCACAATGCTAGAGGGTTCAAGTTTAAGCTATCGGTTAGGTTCTCCACATCCACATCGTCGGCACCAGGTACTTGAACTTCGTCACCCTAGAACGCTGAACCCAGGCCAACTGGTGGATAAGTGTCGTAACACTTGTTACCCGCTTTAAAAACTAAAAATGCACTCTTTGTCGCGTTGTACCTGAAACCGTGAGCCACCGCATAGTCCTAGATACCGAGAAGCCTCTTAAGTGCACTGATCGATGGGCTTGGCAATACCATATCATCCGTGTAGCTGATGTTATTGCCGCAGTGTCTGTCAATGAAGCACCTGATATTGTTATTGCTGAGCTCACAGATCAGTTCGTTTACGTACAAGGCTTGCCTTCTATTACATGCGACTTAAAAACGTAACTGGCAAATTTGGGTGTACTATAAGCTACACCTCCTAACCTTAACTAACCAATCAGGGATTACAGACGTGATTTTGCGTTCATTTGTTTTCTACGTAGTTGAGGTCGTAAGACGTGTCTCACTTGGACCTGTAGCTTATCATAATGTTGTGGTAAAGAAAGACTTAATAGTTCTTTTGATGCTATAATTGCTGAAAGTGATAGCTATGACGTTATATTCGAATCGAAAATGTAATCAGACCGCAGTTCATTAACATTTAATTATGTTCCGATGACATTTTTGTTTCATCGACAGAATTTTTATCGGGTGGTTATTATTTTAAAATGTGGGACAGTAATTTTGCTTTAACAGTAAATACAATCATTTGGGTATAAATGCATGCTGGTCCAATTTTCCAAGGGTTTTTAAGGTGAGGTTGTTGCGAGGCGGTTCGCAATGACTCTTTCAAAGAGCTTGCCCACCTCGTCGCGCAACACAATTGGCCGGTATGCGGACGGAGAGTCCGCAGGGCGCCCCGGCTTCCGGATGAGGACCAGCTTCCCCGTCTTCCAACGAAGCGGGAACTGGCCTCTCTCCATGCATGCACTTAAGAGCCCCTCCAGTCGGGGCCCGAGAGCCTCCGAGGCCAGGACCCAGGCTTTGCCAGGCAAGCCATCGGGTCCCGGGGCGGTATTTTTGGCTTTAAGCCTGCCTACCGCCACTCTCAGGTCTGCAAAAAACTCACCTTAAAAAAAAAAAAAAAGGTGAGGTTGTTGCTTGTTCATAAAAACATTCTGAATCATCAATTGTAGCCAAGAGAAAACTCGTGGCTAAATAATAACAGCCGCTTTGGTCGCCGATATTCAGGTTAAGCCGCGCTTGCCCGGGTTGGTACGCAGATGGGTGACCATCCTTTACATACTGAGTTTCCTCCGTGTCTAGAAAAGCACGTTAAGCCGTTGGTCCCGGCTGTCATTTGTAGATCTTTGACAGCCGTTACTGGTAGTCAGTGACCTGAAAGTCTGACAACCATTACCAAGGGGTGTCATATTACCCAGTACTAACTGGGTTGTGGAGGTCAGATAGGCAGTCACTCCATTTAATATACTGGTATTCAGTTGCATCCGGTAAGACTGGAAGACGACCCCAAAATAGTTAGAAAAAGGCTAGACAGATGAACTGTGGCCAAGAAAAATATCGATCAGCTGTATGGTGTACAATCAGAATCTGTCTCCGTATGTTTCTAGCTCCATAGTTTCATTACGTACATTGTTAGTGAAAAAATGTTTAACCGAAAGCATTTTGTTTGTAAATATTTAATATCACGAGAATTTAATGCATTTGTAAAAAAGGGTTCTTTGTATGTAAACGTTTTTAGTTCGCTAAGGATCTAATAATGTAAAAGAGATTTACTCAAAAAAACATTTAGCTAATATTGAATACCGGCCAAGTGCGAGTTGGACTCGCGCACGAAGGGTTCCGTACCATTGAGCAAAAAAATCAGTTTTTTGTATGAGAGACCCTTAAATATTTTTTTTTTTTCTGTTTTTAGTATTTGTTGTTATAGCATCAACAGAAATACATAATCTGTAGAAATTTCAACTGGCTACCTATCACTGTTCATGAGATACAGCCTGGTGACAGACGGATGGACGGACGGACGCACGGACGGACAGCGAAGTCTCAGGAATAGGGTCCCGTTTGACACTTTGGGTACGGAACCCTAAAAAACAAAACAACTAAATGACAATGTAATATAGAGTATTAAGCAAGAGTATATACATACGAACATAAGCCAGTATATACACAGACACAAAGCACATCAAGCCACAACAATCTGTAAAATTTCTTCAATAGATTTTCAACTGTAAATTATTAGGGTTCAAGGTTGATTCATCATCATCATCAGCCTATATTGTTCCCACTGCTGGGACGCAGGCCTCCTCTCTATGAGAGGGAATGGGCTGTAATCCACCACGCGGGCCCAGTGCGGGTTGGTAGATGTCACATGTCTTCGATTTTTTTTTAGTTCTAGGACATGCCAGTTTCCTCACGATGTTTTCCTTCACCGTTTTGAGAGCAGCGGTGATGAAATAAATTACACAAAGTAATGCACCTGCCTGGGTTCGAACCTACGACTTACTGCTCGTAAGTCGGGGCTGCTACCACTGGGCCACCGCTGCTCTCAAGCTTGATTATTGATTGAAAATTTGTCAGTATCTAGTAGTATGATGTGCTGGCGTTTGAACACAAGTAGCAGATTTTTGGGTTGAGTGAAGTTCGAATAAAAATAATCCTTGAATCACCTTATGTATTTCTAAAAGGCATATCAGCTATCCCCATGGCGGCGGGGACGTGTTCAAAAATTCCTTTGAGCAGTGTTGCAGTAGTTTCCAGTGTCTCGAACAGGGTAGGTACCCTGTTCGAGACCTACCTCATAGTGAAGCTTACCGAGAGGTATAGTCACAAGGTGAGTAATGGGCTAAGCTCACCGACCGTCCGTCAGGCCATGTCGACGGCGCGTTCGTGTTCCACGCGCGCCTTAAGTAGATGTCAGAAAATCGGTTCGAGAGAGCCGATAGCTGCCAAGGTTGCGGGACTGTTCGAAAGAGATACCGTGGCCATGGCACACAAAGGGCTAAGAAGGAACATGGATGGGTTTTTGTCAGTACAAGTATGACACTCCCTTCCGCTCCACCCAGAGCGGGAGGGGTCATTTGATGATTTACCAAGCAAGGTTAAGGCTCAACGTTGTTCAAGTCTACGTACCAACCTCGGCACACTAAGTCGGCGCACTGAGGAAAATGTTTGAGGACATCTCCAATGCCTTGCACTCCACTTCTTAGTCCCACTACAACGTTATTAGGTATGAGGATCAGGTTAAAAAGATCTTCATAGAAAGAGTAGGATCCTCCAAGCAAACGGATGTTACGTCGTCTTTTATTTTTGTTTATGGCTTCTCGCAGGTCTTATAAGTTTTTTTTTTTTTTTTTAAACCTTGCCCTACACTAGGATTTTCTCCTGTATCGTGGGTGCGTTTACAAGCATTTAAACAAACACAAACAATACACAAACAGCCAGACCCGGAACAACTATCTGTAGGCCATACAAATATTTGTTCCGTGCGGGGATCGAACCTGCGACACGCAGCGCAGCAGTCGATCGCTCAGCCACTGCGCCAACCGTGTCGTCATATATCTGACTGTTGTCTTCTGTTTAGTCGAACTATCCTGTAGCTTTGAGTGTAAGGTCCCAGCCAGAGCATATAAACCATAACATAACATCACACCTGTAATCTTCAATGAGATAGGCAGAGGTGTACCCATTCGTACACCCACATTTTGCCAGTTATGTTTAAGTCCCATTTAATAGGGGCGAGCCTATTGCCATCTTCCGGGCACAAATCCAAACTCTGTAGCTGCTACTGAGAAATTTAACTAAGGATTTTTCCATCAGAAATGGAAAAATCCAATAACACTTTGCCCGACCTGGGAATTGAACCGAGGACTTCATGTGCAGTAGTCGCGCTTGCACCGAGGCAGTCATCTGATTCTGTGCATACATTATTATATCAATTATTTAAAAGTAATCATCACAAATCACGATTATCTTGTATTTAATGACATAATACAGTTATTTTTAGAAATAAATAATTATATAAAAAATCACATCAAAATTCTATAAATAAATAAAATATTTTTACTTCAGACATTGGTCCATAATGTGTGTTAGTAAAAACGACTTAAAAACTAAGTTACGTTGAAATATTAAAAAAAAAAACATAAAAAAAAACAATTACATAAAACATTAAACTATTGTTTTTTTTATTAAAAATACATTTAAAAAAATACATCTGAATAATAAATATTACAAAAAAACACCTTACAATAAATTAGTAAAAATTAAATAATTTGAGTATTTGCCACCCTCTGTGGACCCGGGCTCACGCACTTGTGCTTGAACCCAGTGCCCCAGAAGAGGGCTGTCCAGCTTGTGGCTGAGCACATTCAGGATGGTAATTGCACTCGTACGCGTAGGGAGTATCAACGAAATCTAATGTATCTTCCATTTTATACATCTTGACACAAACAACTACAAAACACAAAATAAACTAAACTATAACAAACGTTTATAATTTTTTTCTATACTGTAGATCCAGTACATGAAATTTTGACTAACGCTTTTTTCGCTAACTAGGATCGTAACACTAAAACACACAATCAAACGTAATGGAACTAGTCTATATGAAAGATGTTATGCACATCACGCCCAAGACGGCTGCAGATGCTCAAATTGTTTATCCTAAAGAAAAATGTATTAGAATATTGGTATATATTAACAATGATATTATAAGAAACTTGACATCAATATATTTTTTAGAAATCTGTAAATTTGTTATACAATACCCAAACTTCTTCATTTAAAATCACCGACTAGCCCCACCGATATGCACCGCAATCAATCAAAACTAAAATTGCACAGCACTAGCCGTCATTTTACAGCAATAAAAATCTATAACAAAATCCCCAATGACATACGAATGGAAGAAAATTATAAAATATTTATAAAACGAATCATAAAATTATTAATTGACAAATGTTATACTATTTTTTTAATGATGACATCTAAATGGGGTGACTTTTATTATTTGTATACTGATTATGACATTTCTTTTTTATTGACATAATGTATTTGATTATTATTTTATTGACATCATGTATTAGATTATTAGTTTATTCACATAATGTATTTGACTATTATTTTATTCACAAAATGTATTTGATTCTCATTTTATTGACATCATGTATTTGATTATTTTTGTATTCGACTCGATATTTTTATTTTATTATTTGTGACATTGTACTTATTTAAACGAATTGAATATTATCGAATTGTAATGAATGAATAATTTTATTTTATACTATTGGTTATTTTTAATGCTAATATTATACATTAAAAAATTGTGCTCGACAAGGGTCCATATGAACTGTATTATTATTGAAGATCTTGTAAAAAAACATGTGATATGCAATAATTGATGGAATAGAATTGAAATTAATATCCAGTATTAACTAATCGACAGTCAGGGATCTAAAAGACCCTGGCATCCCCAAAACCTGCTCATTGTATTGATCAGTCTGTCGGAACTTCTCATCTGTTTTTGCTTGAGCCATCTCCTTGAAGAATTCCACGTTTTCTGGCTGGCTTAACTCGTTCGCCCAGTTTTCTGAAATTGGTATAATATTTCCTTATTTTTATTACGATAACGAATAGCATTGGTGTCTCAAGATTGACCAGACGATTGATCTCTTTTAGACATTTGTAAACTATGCTCATTTGAGAACAGTCATACAAATGCTTAATTTATAGGGCAAACTGAAAGTATTGTGTAATTTTTGTCCGCAATGTACACAACTGTTTTGAAACTAAATCGTAAACTCAGTATCCGTAGGCTAGCTTTTTTCTCTATAATTTTAATACACGGTGAAGGAACGAAACCCCAAATTTTCCCACATGAAAGGAGGAGCCCAGTGGTTTTTTTAGCTTAGCAGCTTATCTGAGTAAGACGTGATGAGAGGACGCTTAAACTATCACTTTTAAAAAATTTTAGCGAAAGGTCCACACTGTCTTCAAGGAGTTTGGTATCTTTTTTCTTTTTGTATTTTTTGTTTTTTAAGCTCTATTTAAATTTTCCTGTTTCGTCGTTTCTACACACTGTGTCTACATTTTTAATCCAACTTTCCTCTCGCAGGTCAGCTAGAAGAAGTTTCTTTTTTTTTAAATAAGCAGTACCTTTGTGCTCTCTTATCTTAATGTACTGTTTTTTTATGTATTTTGTGTGTACGTAAATAAATAAATATCAAGAAATAAATCAACGTTGCTCAACTGCCCATTTAATTTTCAGCCCTTTTTGAAAACTGAAAGTGCCTTCCCGAAGAGCTACTGTCTGGCATTTTGTTTAGCTTTAGAAAGTAGAACTTTAGCAAGTAGAAAAATTGAGCGGTAATTTCCTTCACCATGTATTTAAAGAAAAGAAAAAAAAAACTATAAATTCACAGGCTGGAGGCCTAACTCTCAAGGCACTCACAGGATGGCCCAGTTAAGCAGACGAAAACCTCATAAGTTGAACTGCGAGATGCCATACATAAATAAAAAAAAAAAAAAAAAAAACTGTAAATTGATAAAATCCACGTACCATTAATTTCCTTCAGTGTCTTGTCTCCACTACCATAATCTTTAGGCAGTAGTTCTTTGGGAACACTTTTATGTAAGTCTTCAACAGTTTTGACAACATTGATTCTTCCAGCTAGTTTACTACTGAGGACTTGTTTCAGCAGGGTTACGAAAACATCTATCGTTTTAGATGCTGAAATCACATATATTGCGTTGATTCTTAAACCATATCCTTCCTGGAAAATAGAACATATTTTTGTTATAGTAGAGTTCAATTTAATTTTTTTTTTATGCTTTCTGTAGGACAATGTGGTTGGTTACTAACGAAAAGATTTGTGGGACAATAATCCTCTTTTTTAATCTTTCGAACTGGGGAGGGTCTGTATTTATGCTTTCGCGGTTGCACAACGACACGCTTTGCCTACGCTCTGCATGGTAGTATAGATGCAGGCCTACCTTACTGCCTCCCTCAGAGGTGGTAGGGTGGCGGGGTCTTGAGGGGGAGCGCTACGGTCGTGTAGATCCTCAAGCAAGTCTGGGGGATTCACCTTCACGAGGTTGCCACCCTGTTCTTGGTCTAATTCCATAAGAAATAGACGCAACAAAAACCCCCGGGCGCTTTTTCGTACTCTTTCCCGAAAGCCAAAATCCCAGGCCTAGGGAAACCCCTCACCCCACTCCCATGATCTTACGCCCAGACCCTCCCTCCTTTTCCCCGTTTCCTTTCGGTCCCTGAGGACGGGCAACCTCAACTCCAAAAAAGCCCACCCCAAACAATAATGCAGAGTGGAAAAAATAATATTCCCCAGGTGGGTCCCGGCGATGCCGGGGAATCCCACACCGATTCGTCGGTCTGCTCCCACCGTAATCTGGGGGGGGGGGGCACCAATCTGCCAAATAGTGCCGCGCCTTCTGCGTGGCTGGCCATAGCGCCAACAACACCGGCTGCGGATGACGCGCCCACAGACACTAAAACAGCAGCGACTTCTGCGCCGATTGACACTAAAACGACTGCGACTCCTGCGTCAATAACCCTGACAAATGCTACACCTTCCACAAGTGCCTGGCAACAGAGCATTGTAAGAAACAGTGTGACGAACAACCCTGACAACGACACTAACAAGGCCAGAATCTCCAGCCTTAACAGCGAACTCCGCGCGCTGGCACTCCAGCGCGAAAAGATCGAGGTAAGGTTGAGAGACATAGGCTCTCTCGAGGCGGGAAAGGAAGCGGAATCTGGTGGTTCTGGTTTCATCTCTGTGGACGAAGTGCGTACGCTGAAAACCAAGCGCGGAAAGATCCGGAACAGAGAAAGAGAACTCAACAACCGTCTGCGCAGAACCCGCGAAGGCAATAGCCAGCGCGAAGCGCTAACGGTTAGTTGTAAGGGAGTACGCGACCAGCTACAAACACGCGAAGGGGTAACCCAGCGCGAAGAGCAGCCGGACGCGGAAACGGGTGGGCAGGGAACAGTACGCGAAGGGGAAACCCAGCGCGAGAAGTCACTGCCCGCACCAGGACCATCCGGAGTAAACGACCGGAACCGCACCGACGGGGTGACCCAAGACAGACCACGCACGAGACAAAAACGAGGCAAGCGGGCTGGGTCCTCGCGCGGGGTGACCTTGGCTCATAACAGTTCGCCAGGCCCCACAGAACCACAGCCTGGCCCAAGTGGCCGGGCAGCGGCAAAGAGGGACCGACCGGACGACACGGCTTCGCCGAGTATGCTCCAGGGGGACACCAAGAGCCCAGACTGCTCAAGGGGAGCAGAGTACCTACGCGCGAGCCACACGGGATATTCCTGCGAGACTTGCCGTAGCGATCTGCCTCTCGCCTCCATCCAGAGACATGACGACTGACGAGGCGGAGCATATCAAGCTCAGCTTAGAGGGCCTCATCATGGACACGTGTGACGACCCCTCCCAAACCATCATCCCATCCTTCCGTGGGTACCCCAGGGTAGCAGATGGCACGGTACACGTGTGGTGTGAGGACGATAATGCCCTGATTTGGCTGACCCAGAACGTGCCCAGACTAAGACTGCCGAACACAGACGCGACAATGACTGTTATGAAACAGTCTGACGTACCGACCCGGATCCGAGCAGCGCTCTTTGTACCCAGGTATATTGGGGACATAGCGCGGCTGCAGACTATACTGACCCGCCAGAATCCCTGGTACACCGTCGGTTTAACGGTAAGGTCCTTGTACAGGGCGACATCGGTCGGTGGCGAAAACCACGGGACTTATTTGACCCTGGGAATCCCACCGGAAGAAGTCGAAAAGGTCTTGGGGAGGGAGCGGCGGGTGTCGTACCTACTTGGGTCGATATACGTGCGCTTTTTCCCCAACACCCATCCCTCCGACACCCCGACGGTCACTGAACCGACAAAACCGGCACCGACAGCACTTGACGCGACAATGACTCAGCTAGAGGAGGAAATGGCCAAAACGGCGATGGCTGACGCCGACCCTGTGTGCATGGCAACGTCACCGTCAAAATGGACTGAGCAGCTGCTCTCGTCCTCACCAGCACTGAGCGAGGACCGGCACGGACTGACGGACGGGGGAGAGTTATCCGATGCATCCGTCTCCTCCTAACTCCACCCCACTACCCCCCACATCCCGACCCCTAAACATCATCCAGACCAACCTCCAGCACAGCCAGACGGCTACCGCCTGCCTACGCAGGGCACTGGAGATGGAACCCCGAACTATCGCACTCATACAAGAGCCGTGGATCCGCAATAACAGAATATGCGGCCTTGGTAACATTGGAGGTAAGCTGATCCTCGACACTCAAGGCGCAAACAAACCACGAACCTGCGCCTATATACCCAAAGATATACCTACCACCACACTCACGCAATTATGTTCCAGAGACCAAACAGCCGTCAGGCTCAAAACCGACGGCGACGCACCCGATATCGTCCTAGCCTCGATATACATGCCAGGCGAAGATGCTGACTGCCCACCGAAAGAGATGGCCGATCTGGTAAGGTACTGCGAAGAAGCCATCCTGGACCTGGTCATATGCACGGACTCGAACGCCCATCACCCACTTTGGGGTTGCAACAAAGCCAACACTAGAGGTGAGGTACTATGCACATATTTGTTTTCCAATAACCTTAACGTCGCAAACCGCGGCTCGGAACCCACTTGGGTCACATCTCGTGGACAAACGATTATTGACTTAACGCTGGCGTCGGATAACGCGACAAAACTTATCACTAACTGGCACGTATCCAACGAGCCTTCCTGCTCTGATCATAGAAGGATTCGTTTCTCACTAGTAGCCAATATAGATAGACCCGGGCCCAAGCGTAACCCACGCCGTAACAACGTACCAGGCTACAAACGGCTGCTGGCCTCCCTACTAGCACAGCACCAAACGCCACAAATCCTGATGGACCCCAAACAACTAGAAGACACCATAACAAAACTATCAGAATCGATAATCGAAGCCTACCACGCCTGCTGCAAGCTAAGAGATCCAAACACCAAGAACAAGGTTAACTCCTGCCCCGCTTTTTTTTTTTTTTTTTTTTTTTTTTGTTGCGAGGTGGAAAATCCGGAAACGGATGTCCTCCGCCTGGGGAGGGCGGAGGGGTCTGTCAGGCTCCAACTGACTAAAAACCACCCCGGTGTTCCCTCGCACACTTGCGTCTGGGGGCAGCGGGAACGAATGTGACTTCCGCTGCCCCGGACTAGTGCCGGCCCGCTCGACCAGTGCGGGCCTCGTCCCTGGGGGGAGTGAGGTGTACTCCCCCCGTTACGTCTGTGAGAGGCGCGCGTGGAACACTACGCGCCGCCGTCTCGGGTCCATTATGATGGGGGGCGACGGATGTCCCCGGATCCGTCGCCCCTGGACCTGTTTAGGGGGGCCGGAAGAGGGCGTTATCCGCCCTCTGCCGACGCCCGGTGCGTCTGCTGCGGGATGGGAAGGAACTCGAAATCTCCCTCTCCCTCTCCGCAGCTTCCTTCTGCGACATGACGGTTTCGCAGAAGGACACCACCGCGTCCCAGGACTCTGTGCCGCCGACCATCACGCGAGCAACGGTCGGCAGCGACAGGTCTGCTCCTACCTCTGTCACGAGGGCACGGCGCGGCTCGTCCCACGCGGGACATTCTGCCAGCGTATGCCGCGCCGTATCCTCCGGACACTGGACGCAGTGATGGCACCGAGCGTCCGGCTCCCTGCTTATGCGACACAGGTACTTCCCGAAGCAACCGTGCCCCGAGAACACCTGCGTCGCCCGAAACGTCAGGGAGCCGTGCTTCCTCCCGAGCCAGTCGTCGAGTACTGGCCGGATCGCCTCGATTGTCTCGAGGCCGGCGGAGGGATGGTCAAGCCTCCCCCGCCATTCCGCCACCAACTCCTGCCCCCCTAGCATGACCGTTCTATCTCTATTCTACCAAGAAACGACAAGAAATCTTTTCTTTACAACTTGTCATTTCTTCTGCCCGAGCATGGCGCGCACCGTCGACTCGCGTTTCTACGAAGACATAGACAGAAATTCTTTCCATAGCAACGGGTACGTTGCTATGGAAAGTTAAAAGGTTACGTTTAGTTAACAAAAAAAAGTTGCCAATAGCACGAGTTTTTCATTTTTCTTGGGCGGGGATGGTGTTGCTGCATCCTGCATCCAGGCCTGGATCTTTTTCGCGAAATTAAACCTAAATATTTTACATAACATTTCAACCTTTTGAACGTAACTCAACGCAACCACGAAACGTATTTCTCGTATTTAGTTTTTATTAAGACTAGTTTGACATTTGTCAGAAGTAATGTTTCTACCCCCAAATGTCAAAAGAAGAGAAAATATGGTCGTCATGCTCGACGTTGTAGACTTGTGTCGACTGAAGAAAAGAAACATTTCTTTTCTACATTCTTAATATCGCCATGCTTGGGACGATAGAAATATCTGACAAATTGTCGATTCTTCCGTAGACATAGCTCGTTTCTACGGCGGTCATGCTAGGCCGGCTGGTGGAATGCGGAACTTAGTAAGCTCAGGCAAACCATGCGCAAGCAATTCAACAGAGCTAAAAACTCCAGACTACCAGAAGATTGGGACTCATATAAGAAAACACAATACACCTTCAAGAAACAAGTCAGGAATGCCAGTAGGGCAGCCTGGCGGAAATTCTGTGAAGAAATTGAATCAAACAGCGAAGCCGCACGTGTAAGGAAGATCCTATCTACTGATCAGGACCGCACCCTCGGCTCGCTGAAAACCTCAGACAACACCTACACCAAGTCGGACCACGAAACTAGCAAAGTCCTTCTGGAGACCCACTTCCCAGACTGCAATCTCTCTGAAGACAGAACCTGGGCGAGTGAACCAAGGCACATACCAAATGACCAAGACTGGGCCAGAGCCCACACCATAGTGACTACAGAGAAAATAATATAAATATAATGGGCAATAAAGACTTTCAAATCATACAAATCCGCAGGCTGAGATGAAATCTTCCCAGCCCTGCTACAATGAGGAGTAGACGTCCTAATACCATGGTTGACCGTCATCTTCCAAGCCTGCATAGCACAGAAATACATACAACTGACATGGCGGGAGGTGAAAATCATTTTCATCCCCAAACCAGGCAAACCCGACTACACACAACCCAAGGCGTACAGACCAATAAGCCTGACATCCTTCCTACTGAAAACTCTCGAGAGACTCTGTGATCGGCATATTCGGGACGGACCTCTTCGGGAGCGGCCACTTCACAAACAACAACACGCGTATTCCACCGGAAAATCAACAGAATCCGCACTGCATAGTGTGATCTCCAAGATCGAATGTGCAGTGGACTACAAATGCTCTTCACTAGCTGTCTTCATTGATATAGAAGGCGCTTTTGACAAAACCATCTTCCATAGTATCAGCGCAGCCCTCGAGGAACACGGTGTGGACTCGACCCTGCGGGGATGGATCACAAACATGCTCCGACTAAGGGCCGTACAAGTTACGGTAAACGACACAACTAGAGCCATGGTAGCGAAGGGCTGCCCCCAAGGTGGTGTCCTTTCACCGCTACTGTGGAACCTTGTAGTAGACAGCCTCATCAAGCGACTCAATAGCAGGGGCTACTACACGGTGGGCTACGCTGACGATTTGACCATAATAATAAATGGAACACACGAAAACACACTATTCAACCTTATGCGCCAAGCCTTGAGGATAGTAGAAGACTGGTGCAAAGAACATAAATTAGCAGTGAACCCTACCAAAACCGAACTCGTCCTCTTCACAAAGAAAAGGAAGCTGCCAACTTTACAGTTACCAAGCTTCTTTGGGACCACACTAAGCCTGTCAACTGAAACCAAATACCTGGGTATCTTTTTGGACAAACAGCTGAACTGGGCGAAGCACACTGATTACATCACCACAAAAGCCAGTATAGCCTTGTGGCAATGCAAAAAACTACTCGGGAGAAATTGGGGCATAAGCCCCAAAATCACCTACTGGCTATACACCACAGTTATCCGACCAATCATCACATACGGCTCTATAGTTTGGTGGCCCAGGACCAATCTTAGTACGGCACAAAAGGATCTCGAGAAAACACAAAGATTTGCCTGCGTAGCAATCACCGGTAGTATGAGAACTTCTCCCACTGCTGCCTTACAGGTGATGCTGGGGCTACCACCTCTACACCTCATCGTAAGAGAGGAGGCGACCAAAGCGACTTTCAGACTCGAAGCATCCGGCACCTTAAGCAATGATTCCAGAATCAAACAAACACGCATCAGAGTAGATGCCATTAAAGAACAGCCTATGATGGCATCACCCATCGACAGAACCCTGAAGTCCCACTGCTTCCAAAAACATTACAACATCGTACTCACAGAGGAGTCGTGTGACTACTCAGGTACAAACGAGCTAAGAATCTACACTGATGGATCAAAAACCGATGATGGGACAGGTGTCGGGGTGTTCTCCGACGTCCTAAATATAAAAATATCCAAACCACTTGGAATGCTCAACTCGGTTTACCAAGCTGAGTGTGTAGGTATTATCCAAGCGGCACACGCTATAGAGGCCAGAGAGGTTACGTATACCAATATTCGAATACTTTCTGACAGTGCCTCAGTTCTCCAATCCCTAAACAGTAATCAGATCACGTCAAAACTAATACTAGAATGCCATAATGCCTTAGAACGAATCACGCTACTAAACCACAACACGGTAACACTACAATGGATCAGAGGACACAGTGGATCCCTGGGGAACGATGCGGCGGATGAACTTGCCAGAAGAGGATCCAGCACAAAACCCTACGGACCCGAACCCATTGTTCCCATTCCTTTCAAGCAGCTAAATAACTGGTTAAAGGATCACACCCGAACACAAGCGGAAAAATGGTGGACCTCGACACCAGGGTGTAGGCAGTCCAAGGAAGCTATGCCGTCCCTTGACGGAAAGCTGACGAGGCGCCTTCTGCGTCTGGACAGGGATAGCCTGCGTCTGGTGGCGGGGACCATCACTGGACACTGTTCACTGAATAAACACTTCTACACTCTAGGAATCACTGACACTCCCCTGTGCAGGGCATGCATGGATGCGGAGGAAACGGTGACGCATGTGCTGCTTGAGTGCACCGGTGTCACCAAGATTCGCGAGGCGACCCTGGGAACAACAAGATCCCTTGCGGATGCCCTGAGTAGACCGGGAAGTTTAATCTGCTTCTGGAGGGAGGTGGGCTGGTTGGAGTAACGGCCACTATGGTTCACGCACAATGGTCCACTTAAGGAACTAAGTGCGGAAACCAAAAACCCATAAAGAAGAAGAAGAAGAAGAATCTTTCGAACTTTGCCATAACTGGGCGCAGGTTTTTTTAATGTCAATTGTGTTGAAAAACGTGTAAAAATTAACTCACAAATAAGCACAAAATTCAATTAGATTAGATTGTTGGTTGTTAAACTTGTAGAATGATCTAGAACAGTTATTATATGGATGTTCTCATAGGCACGCATGTATGAGTACCGGTTCGATCGGTTCGGAAATGAACTAATTTTCAGTACATACGATTAAAAATATAAACTGTTTAGGTCTCCCTCTTAGTCTGACTCTCAATCTATATTGAGCCAACCCAGAATGTGATAACAAGTTTGACACCTTCAGTAACGTCCAACTTTCTGTATAGTGCAGACAACAAGAACAAGAGTACACAAGCGCCTTAAGCGCCTTATCGTTTGCTAAACCACATCACACTCTACGGCAGTGTCCTCTATAAATCTTCAACTAAACTGGTTTCCCGAGCTGCAGCCGGTCAAAAATCTGTTTAAATGCTTCCAGGTTAGCCAAGGCAACTGATGTCTAGATGGGAGATTTCCAGCAGGTCATCTATGAATGTTTACCGGATTATTTTAGAACTGCCTCTTGGTCTAGACTCTAGACCAAGAGTCAGTTCTAAAATGCTCTAAACCTCTAGACTCTAGAGGTTGCAAGAGAGACTGCCGATTATGAGGTCCTGGGTGCGATTCCCGGGTCAGGCATGTTGAGTTTTTCCGGCAGCAATGTCTCAGTAGCAGCCGCGGATTCTGGATTAGTGTCCGTTTGATGGCAAAAGGCTAACCCACTATTACATGGGACATGTAAATGTCGGAATACTACTTGGTACACCTCTGCCTAACTTCAAGGATAACAGGCGTGATGTTATGTTAATAGATGTGTTTGTCGGCACGGTTGGCGCAGTGGCTAAGCGATCGACTGCTGCGCTGCGTGTAGCGGGTTCAATCCCCGCACGGAACAAATATTTGCAAGGCCTACAGATAATTGTTCCGGGTCTGACTGTTTGTGTATGTGAGTTTAAATGTTTGTAAACGCACCCACGATACAGAAGAAATTCCTAGTGTGGGGCAACGTTTTTATAATAACAAATAAATGTAGATTGCAAGACATTATTATTTTTAAGGTACGTACCATCAGCACAGTCATAGAATTGCGAAGATCAATAATGTTAATTTTGGAAGCAAAGCTCAATATGTTGACGTCCCTGCAGTCGATAACGCAGACGAATCCGAAAGAATAGTCGTGTATCTTCACGTATTCACTCATCTGAAAGAGACCAAAACGTACATGTTTAATTTTAAGGAGATGGAGTAGACTAAAGTGTTATGACCAAGGATAAGAAGAAAGGGGAGTAAAGTAGATCCCCCATAGAAAAGGGTCAATCCTTCGACTTGACGAGTATTGTGTTTACCGGGCTAAACAGGGTTATTTGTAAAACACCGACAACCTCTCAGGACTATGTTACTAAAACATCATAATCAACAACTTTTGTTCATCATATTAGAGATCATCAATTTAAAAAAATATCTGATGAACTAAAATAATTATGATGAATTATTAATTAATAAATACCTCAGTGCTTGAAGACAAAGGTCTTCAATCAATGTGTGTTGCCAGTCATGACATACGGAACAGAAACGTGGTCTCTCACTATGGGCCTAATGGAGAAGCTCGCAGTCGCGCAACGAGCCATGGAGAGGGCTATGCTTGGGATTTCTCTACGAGATCGAATTAGAAATGAAGAGGTCCGTAGACGAACGAGAGCAACCGACATAGTACAGCGGATTGGCAAGTTGAAATGGCAGTGGGCTGGCCACATAGTGCGCAGGACCGATGGCCGATGGGGCCGGAAGGTCCTGGAGTAGAGACCGCGGACCGGCAAGCGCAGCGTAGGACGTCCACCAGCTAGGTGGACCGACGACCTAGTCAAGGTCGCCGGAAGACGCTGGGCACAGGCCGCTTCCAACCGGTCCTGTTGGAAATCCATGGGGGAGGCCTATGTCCAGCAGTGGACGTCCTACGGCTGATATGATGATGATGATGATGATTAATTTATTCGGTTGCGAGTACAATGCACCTAATCCTTCTGAAGAACATCACTAGTCCTGGCGCTTCCACTCACATCAGCCATCTTTTGTTACAAGTCTTCAATAATTGTCTACATTATTAAATGTTCATCTCTACATCGCCTTTCAAACCACTTAATTAAAATACAAAACATACCAGTATGACAAATCTATTGTACTCGAGTAATAAGGCAGCATCAATGTCAGAAGATACTAGTTTGACCATATATAAGCGGTAGTTGTTCTCCAAGAGTGTCGGCATTGTTCCATGAAGCCTGAAAATAGAAAAGTTTTTCGTTCAAATGGCATAAACGTCGTGAACCTAAAATATTTCCTAGTGCTGGGAAACGCGGCCTCAGTGAGAGGGAGTGGACGATACTGCACCGTTTGGTGGTTGTCGCACATGTTCGAGCTTTGCATCTAAAGCCGTGATCACCCGAGCGCCATAGGCATTCATCGATTACCCGACCCCCCCACAAGGCAAGGCGACACGAAACAAATCACGATATTTGAGTTCAGGGTCAGAAAAAAGCCAAATTGTGAAAGTTGAATGGCTCTGGTTTTCTTATTAGTGCAACATTAACTTTGTGAATAAATAATAAGGAGCTCATGGCTAAATAATAACAGCCGCACGGGTCGATCTTTAAGGTTAAGCCGTGCTTACCAAGGTTGGTCCGTGGATGGGTGACCATAATTACATATCCAGTTTCCTCCGTGCCTCGTAAAGCATGTTAAGCCGTTGGTCCCGGCTGTCATTTGTAGATCTTTGACAGTCGTTACGAGTAGTCAGAAGCCAAAAGTCTGACATCCAGTCTTACCAAGGGGTATCGTATTACCCAGTTTCTGGGGTTGTGGAGGTCAGATAGGCAGTCGCTCCATGTAAAATCCTAGTACTCAGCTGCATCCGGTTAGACTGGAAGCCGACCCCAAGATAGTTTGGGAAAAGGCAGATGATGATTCACTTGGTTATTATAATGTATAGCAAAGTTGAGGACTACTTCTAAGTATATGAGTTTCAAAAACACAATCACCACTACGTGTGGAGGCGGCGCAGCCCGCCACTGCTACTGATACCTACAGCCAGGACTAACCTGCTCACCAAGGCATCTTACCAGAGCATTCCGTACCATCTACGACCTTCAAACACAGATTGACGAGTTCTTCATATTGTTGGAGTGAATTCGCAAGATTATTTGTATTGTATTGTATTTTATTGTAAAACATGAGTATACATCAAATAATATGTGCAAGGTCTTAAAATAACAGGTAGATCTGCATGTTCTGCCACTTATGGCGTACAATTTTTTTCTTTTTTGTTTTAGATTAAACCATAAAAAAGAATAGAAAAACTTGAGTCTACACACCAAACTTTGAAGTTAATAAAAAAAAAATACTAATGCTAATTAAAAAAAACAAAAAGTATTGTTTTTACAGATTTGACAGTCAAATTGTAAAAATGTCGTAATTATAGGAATCTATTTAATTAATTGCGTTCATTTAAAAATTCTGAAATGGTATAATAGCACTTGGATAAGAGATATTTTTTTAAATGAATTTTAAAAAGAGCAGTTGGCATTTGTCTAATAGGTTTAGGGATTTTATTATAAATGATTGGTGCTAAACAAAAAATACTTTTACGCATCAACGCCGTGGTTGATCTTGGTACGCATAGTTTATTATTATCCCGTCGATTACGAATATAAACGTCTGATAGTTTCTTAAATAGGTTAGGATTGGTTTGTATAAAATTAGCTATTTCATAAATAAATAAGGAAGGCAGACTTAAAATGTTATATTTAATAAAATACTGTTTGCAACTATCAGTCATTTTCAAACCAAACATAGCCCTAATACATCTTTTTTGTGACTTAAAAATGATTTCTTTATTAGTAGAGTTTCCCCAAAATATAACTCCAAACCTCAATAAGGAGCCGACAATACCATGGTAAGCAGTTATAAGCGCATTGGTACTTACAATAGGTTTTAATTTATAGAGGGCATAGGCAGAAGAACATACTTTTTTATTTAATTCTTCTGTGTGTGCTTTCCAGTTCAGATGTTTGTCAATGGTCACACCTAAAAATTTAGCTGTGTCTACCCTTTTTATAACATTTAATTTGTGTTGAGCATTGATATTTGGTGCTTCTAAACGTTGACTGAAGAACATAATTTTTGTTTTTTCAAGATTAATTTTTAAATTATTGTTATCTAACCAGTTAATTATTGAATTGATTGTTTTATTAATTTCACGTTCATAGCTATCTTTATTTGTAGAATGAATAGTGACTGTGCTGTCATCGGCAAAAAGTGATACTGGATAATTAGTTACTAATGGCAAGTCATTTATATAAATAATGAATAACAAAGGACCCAATACGCTCCCTTGCGGGACTCCATATTTAACTATCCGTTTTTTTGATGCATATGTTTCTTCTTTCTTGGTATTAATGTTTATTTTAGAAATTACTGTATATTGTTTACGATTTTTCAGGTAAGATTCTATGAGATTTAGTACATTGCCTCTAATGCCATAAGCTTCCAGTTTACGGAGGAGAATGTCATGATTAACATAATCGAAAGCCTGGGTCATGTCGCAGTAAATGGAACATACCGGCGTCCTTCTATCCACATTACCCATGACATTATTTAAAAAATCAAAAATAGCCATGTTTATTGTTTTATTCTTGCGAAAACCTTTCTGCTCTTCTGTAAGAATTTTGAATTTTTCTAAATAGTTATAAATTTGATTATATAAGAATTTTTCAAAAATTTTCGAAATTATGGGAATAAGTGCAATAGGTCTGTAACAGTTCATACTCTGTTTGTTGTCTTTTTTGAAGATGGGCTTAACGATAGTAGTTTTTAAACTTTCCGGGTATGATCCAGTAGTTATACACATATTAATGATATGGCTTAGGTGGTCACAGATATGATAAGCGATATACTTTAGGATTCTAGTTGAGACCCCATCGTATCCAACACTTGTAGTATTTTTAAGCGATCTTATAATTTGTAGTATATCATATGGAGTACTTGGTGCCATGAACATAGATTGATTTGATTTGGAAATATTTACGGTTACGTCCTTACCAGCGCCTGCTATTGGTTCTATCTTTTCTATAAAGAAATTGTTAAAAGCATTCGCAATCTCTTGTGGCCTGTTTATAGTTTTATGGTTTGTTTCTATGGAAGTATTATTATTTATATTATCCCACAAGTTACATATTAATACCTGCTTAATTATTATAAAACGTAAGTAAATTATGTTTGTGTTAACGTAGGTACGTACTAGGTTTATGCAACTACCTATGGTATGTTTTTATGATGACAGGTATGTTTTTGTTTTATACACCTTTATAAAATGATGTAATAATTTAATACCTAATGCTGTTATTTTGTATTGTTCTAATTTTTGGAATTCTAAGTATATAGTTTATTAAGTTTAAGTTCTGAACTGTCACATCAGGGTAAACCCTGTAAGGATAGTTTAAGGTGTTATAAATAAATAATAAATAAATATATTATAGCCTATTCGTGTCCTCTTTGTAAGGCTAGTTTTCAGACATCAAGTCTTCTAACGACCCGTAATAACAGATTGACAAATATCTATGGATGAAAGCCTCGGATGATCGTGCTTGCTGTGGGGTCTTGGAATGAATTTGTGGATCTATCAAAGCGGAGATGTGCGAAGCAGAGGAGGAAGAAGATGTTTATGAGCTAGGATGTATCTACTAAAGTTGTTGAGATATGCAAAGTGGAGAGGAGCAGAGATATTCAGGAGCTAACGTGTGTCCACCGCACGCTGCTCACGTCTCTTTTCGTCTCCACTGTACGCTTCTGCCTGATTGACCTCCGGGTGACTGTCCTAAACAAATATGAAATCATCTGCTCTCTTCTCTGTTCATCCATTTCCACTAAAGCTAAGCATCATCATCATCTGCCTAGCCTTTTCCCAAACTATCTTGGGGTCGGCTTCCAGTCTAACCAGATTCAGCTGAGTACCAGTATTTTACTTGAAGCGACTGCCTATCTGACCTCCACAACCCAGAAACTGGGTAATACGATACCCCTTGGTAAGACTGGATGTCAGACTTTCGGCTTCTGACTACTCATAACGACTGCCAAAGATCTACAAATGACAGCCGGGACCAACGGCTTAACGTGCTTTCCGAGGCACGGAGAAACCTCGGTGTGTAAAGATGGTCACCCATCCATGGACCGACCTCGGCAAGCACAGCTTAACCTCGAAGATCGAGAGAAATTACATCTATTATATTCGATTGCTGGTTTACAACACGTGTCCTCTCCTGTCGTCTTGTCTCCGCTTTGGTAGCATCTGGACCTCACCCATCTATGAGCCAACTTCCGAAACCCAAGCAGACCAATTGTTTATTTTTTTATATTAAACTTACATAACACCCGATATGTCCGTAAATTCTTTCTTGACATTATGTTTCTCGAAGAAAGCAGGCAACAATGTCTTCAAAGAGCACAATTTGTCCATATTCTTTTTAGCTCTTTCTGTTGATCCTTTCGCGTGTATTATGCATGTTTCCAGGTAAGTGCGGCCTGAAAATTTAATCAAAAATATAATTTTGTAGAGGTAGAAATAATCTGGTAAAGAAAAGGCTTGATTCAAATCAATCAGATGTCAAGTGAATTCGCAGTCCACTGTGTTGTACTAATTCAGGGATGCAAAATTTATAATACACAATTTCATAAATTTAATACTTTGAACATTGACATAAATTTAATATTGATACCCAAAACAAAAACAAATACTTCAGATTACACATTATACTCGTACGAGTATAATGTGTAATCTGAAGTTTTTGTTTATATACAATGTCATGGATTCAAAATAATAGCCTAATTAAAGTACAAAAACAAGTCTCCTTCCAATGAATCTGGGTCCAGATGACCATTGATAGACAGCGGACACAACGGTGTCCACTAACCATCTACATAATAATATAAATATCGAACTAATTTTAGTCTTCGTAAAGTTGATTTTAGAATGACTTTTGAAAACCTCAAACTGTTTTATGTTGCAGCGAGAACTAAATATTATATTAAGGTCCAGTTTTGGAAACATATATTTGAACACGATTAGTAATCTGTTAACTACACCTCGACAAGAGCCAGGCAGTTCTTTTCTCTAAGCAGCGTAAAAATAAGCCACCCGCGCTCAGCGCGATCACTATGTACGGTATGCCTATCCCTTGGGAGAAGCAAGCCAAGTACTTAGGAGTCTTACTTGACAACCACCTGTCTTTCGCGGCGCACATCAAAGCGGCTCGCGATCGAGCTGCCTTTGCTATGGATAGGCTTCATTTCATGATTTCGGCGAAAAGCAAGTTGTCACTCAAGTGCAAGTTGCGCCTCTATACCGCGGTGATCCACCCCATTATGACGTACGCTTGCGTCGTGTACGCTCACACCAAGCCTAAGTAAGATGCAAACTTTGTAGAACCGGTTCTTACGTAGAGTCACGGGAGCACCTTTTTATGTCCGTAAATACCGTCTACACGTAGACCTTAGAATGCCCACCGCCCTTCAGTTTATGAAACGTCTATCGAAGCGTTTCTTCGATAACGCCATTAAACACCGTAATCCCCTGATTGCAGCGGCCGCCCGTTACGAACCCTCGCGCATTAGTACAGTACGCCGTCCTAGGCATACCCTCGTCACTCCAGATGATGCTATCACCCTCCTCCAGGAGAGTAGCAAAGAGACTAGCACTCTTAAAAAGTTCCGACTCAAACAGCTGTCTTTCCGACCTCGCTGTCGAGGTCCGTCGCGACGTCCCGGTCCATGCCCTCCCCGACTCTCGCTCGAGCCAGCTCGCGATGCTGTGCCAGTAGTTTTAAATCAGCCCCTAAATAATGATACCATTCAGATCCAGCCTGTCCCCATGCAGTCCTCCCCCAGCGACGCCCTAAGCCGAGGTTCGTACCCCACAGGTGGTGCCCTTAGCGTGCAGTCGCTTAGTTTGTAAGTTTTTATGCCCTGGCTGGAGGCCTTACTCTTAAGGCACCCACAGGATAGTCCGGTTAAGCAGACGACAACCTCATAGGTTGAACTGCGAGATGCCATTCATAAAAAAAAAAAAACTGTTAACTACTCTCTTCTGTTTGCGTGTGGTTATTGCTTAACCTATGGTCAGATATTTTATGCCACCCATGGACCTCTGACTGGGCTTTACATGCCGTCGAGAAATATCTCTCAGGCATGCTGGTTTCCTCACGATGTTTTCCTCACCGAAGCAAATGATAATTATACAATATTATGCACATACGAAAAACCGGCGCACGAAGGGTTCCATTATTTATAAAAACGAGCAAAAAAATCTCTTTTTTGTATGGGAGCCCCCTTAAATATGTATTTTGTTCTGTTTTTAGTATTTGTTATTATAGCATACATAATATACAGAAATACATAATCTGTAGAAATTTCACCTGGCTACCTATCACAGTTCATGAGATACAGCCTGGTGAGTGACGGACGGACGGACAGCAAAGTCTTAGTAATAGGGTCCCATTTGACCTTTTGGGTATGGAACCCTAAAAATCAGAGGTGCTTGCCTTGGGTTCGAACTTGGGACCTATGACTTGGCAGTCCGATGGTCACACCAATCACATCAATCACTGTATTAGTTAACTGCAATATTTTTACTACCCAACCTATTTATTATTTGTAGAATTTATAATTTAGCTGTTTATTGTACCATAACAAATAAAATAAAATAACACTACTAAATAAATAATAAAAAAATAACTTACTAAAATCCTTTTTAGTGAAATGTTGCTGTTTCATAATCCATTCTTCAAAATTGTCCAACATTTGAACAATCCCATCATGAGTCAAATTAAGCTCTTCCCTAACTCCCTCAATGGTATTTTTGTTAAACTCCAAAATCGGGGTATTTTTTAAAACTTCCATATTTTATCTGTATCAAAAGATTGACTATTGAACTTGACTGCTGCTCGCTAACTGACGCTTGTTGTTTAAACCGGTTTTTAAAGTAGTTTTGTATGTTTCAATCTATTTTTAGAGTTCCCCTAAGTTTGACTAATGTCAAACTTAGGGGAACTGTCTGAACCTTGATTTTATTTATTATACATTAACGTTTTTTTTTTTTTTAAATCTGGTTTGATAAAACACTTTTTAACGTCACTGTAGTATAAGTAATATTTTAAAACTGATGTCGACGATGTGTGACTGAGGTCGACGTTACCTAAGCGACTACTCTGATAAGAAACGAACTCAGAGTTCACTGTCTCTTTTAGTTCAGACGTAATCTTGCTCAAATGATAATGCTTCAGTGATTTCAGTAAAATTGCAGAATGATATATACTTATCTATATTTAAACATAATATAATAAAATCGTTAAAAAATTCAAATCTGTTACTGATACTGTTCAAATTTTGCACAAATATTCCTTACAGGCTTCTTCAAATGTTAGGCTATATATTATCACGCTACTTTCTTAAGCGGGTGAGCAATATTGCATTATGTCCGTATTCTTCAACTGTTTGACGTTTCAGTCATGACGTGAAACGTGGCTATTTGAAACCAATGACAACGGGGCAAACAGCCAGTGTTTAGAGCGGACGGCTAGGTCCGCTCTAAAAACTACAAGTTCGCAGGTACCAAAACCAGTATTGTTTTCACTGTTTGTGATTCGTTCGAATATTTTTTGTATGCTAAGAGATTCCCTTTTTTTTTTGTATTAGACCTCTTTTTCATTAATTTTTTTCTCATTTATTTCTTCAAATATTTCTTTATAAAGTCATAGAAAAGACTAAAAAATACTCGTGTGAGTTCGTATAAATATTAGATATTTTAATGAACATATTTGAAGTGAAAACTTCTTAAGCGGCGTTGTGCACTTTTGTGATGGGTAAAAAATGTTAAACTCGCGTCAGGACACGTGACGATCAGGTGACGTGTCCTGATCGAAAATTCGTAAGACGGATTGACAGTAGGTTACGAAGGAATTTGAACTTTATGACATCTGTCATTGAGTTTGGGTTTCCAAAACTCGATAATTATCTTATGCACAAACAAAACCTTCGGTTTCTCTAAAGAGGTAAAATTCGTAAGATGGATTGTAATACTTCTGAAGTGTTACATTTTTAATGTAACTTATATTGTCATGTTTGTGTACGATAGCGCAATAAATGAATATTGTAGTTTACCACATAATGATAGTACTTTTATACTGATAATATAAGCAATTCGTGCAAATTAACCACCCTAACCATTCCAAAATATCAAAAATGCACAACGTTAAAATTCAAGTTTTCACTTCTGCCGGCACTCCAGGAGTGCAACCCGTTTTTTTCCTCATTTTTTTATCACGTGATTGAAGAACAAAGTTATTTCAACTAACCCGTCAAGTAACAGTGGACGTAGTTGCCGTTCCAACTACATTTTTGTCATGTACTATCGCCGGGGTTGACGACGTTTCTGACGCTGTCATAAAACTGGCCACCTACTAATATGGAATTAACATCGATATACCAAGACGAAGAAGATACCATAATATTACCGGATTAAGCTTTCTTTTACCTAAAACATTAATTTTCGTATTGCATTAATAAAAAAATGTGCAGAACCCTAAATAATGTAAACCAAATATACTGCATCGTTTAGGTGGTTATAAATAGAAATACATCATGAACGAATGTAAGGAAGTCGGTTTGATGTGAAAAAAACAGTAACTTGTTTTTATCTTAGTCTAGACTAAACATACATTAAACCGAGATTAATTCACGTTATTTTTCCAGTGTTTTTGCTTAAAGTTAACGTGTTCAATAATTTCAAATTCTGTAGACGTGATCCCTCGTCTGCGCCGCTTTTTGTTTCCTATTTATGTCATGTTGACGTCTACACAACAATTACACTATAACCACGTTATCTCTGCAGGCGGAAAACCACAGAACAAAAATAAAGGTACTCAGTTTGACATATATAAATCAATTACTGTTCGTTAGTCTCGCTAAAACTCGAGAACGGCTGGGCCGATTTAGCCGACTTTGGTTTTAAAATGTTTGTCGTAGTCCAGGGAAGGTTTATATGATGAGAAAAGTAGAGTAGGTAGGTAGGTAGGCTAGGGTAGGTAGGGTAGATAGGTAGGTAGGGTAGGGTAGGGTAGGATAGGGCAGAGTAGGTAGGTAGGTAGGGTAGGGTAGGGTGGGGTAGGGTAGGTAGGGTATGTAAGGTAAGTAGGGTAGGTGGGTAGGTAGGTAGGTAGGTAGGTAGGGTAGGGTAGGGTATGGTGGGTAGGTAGTTAGGGTTGGTAAAAAGTGCATTCAACGCATGCCGGGGACAGCTAGTTATTTTAATTGTTTTTTCTTGACAAGCAGCGTCACCTCGAACTGCATACTTTAAGTGGTCATACTGGACGAGTCGTAGATAAAGACACGGTTGATACGGTTGGCGCAGAGGCTGAGCGATCGGCTGGTGCGCTGCGTGTCGCGGGTTCGATCCCCGCACGGAACAAATATTTGTATGACCTACAGGTAGTTGTTCCGGGTCTGGCTGTTTGTGCATGTGAGTTTAAATGTTCGTAAACGCACCCACGATACAGGAGAAATTCCTAGTGTGGGGCAACGTTTTTTAAAGAAAAAAAAAAAGAGTAATGATAGAAAATTAAATAGTATATTTTGTCGGACTCGAGACGGACTCGCGTACGAAGGGTTACGTACAATTATTTATATACGAACAAAAAATCACTCTTTTGTATGGAAGCCACCTTAAATATTTATTTGCGGCAAAAGAAATACATAGTCTGTAGAAATTTCAACTGGCTAACTATCACGGGTCATAAGATAAAGCCTGGTGACAGACGGAAGGACGGACGGACAGCGAAGTCTTAGTAATAGGGTCCAGATTGACCCTTTGGCTACGGAACCCTAAAAAATAAAAAGTACCAACAAATTACAAAAAAAAACCGATTTAGACCAAGAAGTCTCATAGTTTTATTAATACTCAATAAGTTAGTGTCGTAGTAATAAGTAGTTATTCAAAGCAGCGGTGGCCCAGTGGTAGCAGCAGGTTCGAACCCAGGCAGGCGCATTACTTTGTGTAATTTATTTCATCACTGCTGCTCTCTAAACGGTGAAGGAAAACATCGTGAGGAAACCGGCATGTCCTAGAACTAAAAATTCGAAGACATGTGACATCTACCAACCCGCACTGGGCCCGCGTGGTGGATTACAGCCCATTCCCTCTCATAGAGAGGAGGCCTGTGTCCCAGCAGTGGGAACATAATAGGCTAATGATGATGATGATGAGGGAAGCCCATCAACCGGGCATTAATCGATACTCCATCGCTGCTTCTGTGAAATTCCTGATGGATAAACCCAATAACACTTTGCCCGACCTGGGATTTGAACCTAGGACTCCCTGCTCAGCATTCGCGCTTGACCACTAAACTAACGAGTCCAAAGTCCAATATTCGAAATAAGTTTAATAACAAAATAAAAATAACATTATTTACATAAACTAACTAAATATAAACTAAATTAAAAACAACAGGACGTTAAGGCGTCAAAATACGTGCCGACCGACGGCGCGTTCGTGTTCCACGCGCGCCTCAAGGAGATGTGTTCGAAAGAGATACCGTGGCCCTGGAACACAAAGGGCTAAGAAGGAACATGGATGGGTTTTAGTCAGTACAAGTCTGACACTCCCTCCCACTCCGCCCAGAGCGGGAGAAGTCATTTAATGAATTCAAATACTTAAAAAAAAAGGCGTCAAAATACTCCTCCACATCGCTGTCATCTGGAAACGTTTTCAATTATTAACTGCGATAAAATATTCGGATTCACTCATTATCCATCTACGTTATTAGTACCTGCATTTTCATTTCGTATTCATATTGTATTTTACCTTTTAAGATTTTTGAATAAAGATTTATCATTATTATCAGTTTATTTTAACTAAACTTGTCTGCAATTTACTATATTAAATTTTATTTTGTGAGTACTCAGTAATCATTAAGTACACTCAGCGGCACAGAACTTGGCCCAAACATAAGCAAACCGATAGATAACAGGTGATTTTGGTATCGCGTATTTTGAGTGGCAGTTTGTCTGGACATTTATCATCAGCCTATAATGTTGCCACTGCTGGGAAACAGGCCTCCTCTCTATGAGAGGGAGTAGTAGTATGTCAGGACATTTGTTTTTGTTAATTTAAGAGGGTAAGCACAAACTAAAGTACATTTCAAAACTTAACGTTAGTTTGTTACTGGAATGCACAAAACACGTGTGAGTTAAAACTCTGTATTAAAATGGTCATGCGTTTAATCTGTATTGTTTTTAGTTAAAATAGTAATTCGTTTTATTTTTCCTTCTTTAAAATATATATTCCATTATATAACTAAAACTAATATAACAACAAATTATAAAAGGGCGTCAAAAAACTCCTCCTCAACGCTGTCAACTGCTAACGTGCCCAAGAGACTGGCGGCGTTGCCACGTTGTATGGCAAAACTTAGCCACTGGTTAGTAAAACTCAGCTTTTGTATTGTTTAATTTTTCAATTAAGTAATCTTTAGGCCTTCCAGTTTTGGAACCCAGTGCCTCTAACTTCAGCTCTAGTTACTCAAGCTGTGTTGCTTGGGCGAACGCAGCAAGAGATTGTTGAAACTTTAAATATAGCGCATACAACTGTCAGGAAAGTCTAAACAAGGCATGACCAGATCAGCCTCTACACGAAGAGACCAAGAAGTGGCGGTTTAGGTGTACATAGAATTAAAATGGTTCCTTGTTGCGGTCAAAATTCGGCAGCTGTTACAAACGGCAAGAAGAGCCAACGTTAGTGAGCGAACAATAAGAAGAACAGTGGAGGAACCTATTCTGCGTTCTCGAAGAATTAGAACTGTTCACCTTCGCGTAGCTCGCGAACATGCAAATAGGATTCAAAAGCAATGGAGTATAGTTGTGTGGACTGACGAATGCAGAGAGGCTTTAAGAGCTGCAGATGGCACGCAAAAATATGTAGAGGATATTGGAAGAGGTGTCTGCCAATCACTAACAGGCATACCGTTGGTTTATAATATGGTGGATGAGTTATGGTTTGGGGAGGGATCTTTTCAGACGTACGCACAGAGTTCGCAGTCGTTGCAGGTCGTCTAATCGCAGTGCGATACATTGGGGAGATCTTCCAAGAACACGTTTTACTATTCGTGAGATTCATCGGTTACGAAATTTCATCCTAATGGAAGATAATGCCCGATCGCACACAGCACATTGTGTGGATGATTGCCTGTCGGAGGTGACATGTACAAAATTGGAGCGACCAGCACAAGGCACACACATGAATCCCATAGCACATGTCTAGGACATGCTTAAAAGATGCAACAGATCTAGTCCCAACCCTCCAGAGATCATCAGTTAGCTGAAAACCACTCTGGGTAGAAATACCCCATTTGGACATTAAAAACATAATCCAAAGCTTGAATGATCGCATGCAGGAGATCATCAGGGCACAAGGTGGAAATACCCGCTATTAATTTTGAGTGCCATAGCTATATTCTGTAAATTTCATTAAAAAAAAAAATCTTGAAACTCAGAGGTTAACGACGTTATTTTTTGTTATTTTTTGAAATTTTAATAAATTAGGTTTCTTAATTAATTAAGTTTCTTTAAATTAATCATTCGCATTTAAGATTCAAATAAACATTTAAGTTTTACAAGAGAAAAACCCTGTTTTGGGTTTAATTTCCATAATAAACGATATAACGCGCTTGGGCCAGCTTCCGTGCCGCTGATTGTATCTGCAAAAACATAAAGTTATTATTTAGTCAATTAAATCCAATTCAAGCAAGATTTTGCACGTTGATTGTGATCACATAAGCACATTTTTATTGGTGCCAGAATATAACAAGAAAACAAGTATTGCCATCTAATCCCAACTGCAATTAAATAAATCATAATCTATACACTGTTTAAAACCTTTACGGTTTTTATCTGAACTTATATATACTTACACTATACTTATACTTGAAATTATATTTTATGAATATACAGTATGTTAGGTTAAACGAGGGACATATTGAGGGAGGGTATTCAGTATTCGATTCTCGTCCCAAATATGTAAAAAACCTATAACGTATATAGAAGAATTTTTAATGTTTTGTTTAGTGCCTAGATATTTTGGACTGTCCTAAGCCAGGTAAGTTTAAAGTATGAATGGAAAATGGATTATACCTAAGAGTCATTGACCCGCTCACATGTTCTGCGATAGTATTAAGTCGCTAGCGCAAGGGTGTATACACGTTGCGTGACATTTGCGAAAATTTTGGTATGGTTCCGTCTGTTATTTATCAGTGTTTTTTTTTTGTTTATATTTTTATTAGTATCATGTTAGCATGTACTATTATGGGTTTGAATATGTCCCTCGTTTAAACTAACATACTGTATATATATATATATATATATATTCATAAAATAAATAAAAAATATCAATTTTAAATATCCCTTATCCCTTGAGTGATATCCCTTGAGTAATAGCATAAGTTTAAATCATCTTCTTATGAATTATTTAATAATAATGATGTTTTTCTTGCTTATATAATTTTGTTAAATATTAAAAAAAACACAGAGGCCTACATGGGCACTTGTAAAACATCGACAAAAAGGTGCTCGGTTCGGGTTGGTCGTTTCCTATGGAGAAGAACCGGCAAGAAACACCATGGTTATTTTTTTAAAATCATTTGGCTTTACAATTCTTCTATGTACAGCATTGGCACTTAAGTATGAGTGGACATCGTAGGCCCGACAATAAGTCGTTGCTTACTACAAAACGTAGAACAAGATAAAAGTTACCAAGGATCTAAGAATCTATAAGGCCTACAATGTCCATACATTTACAAATAATCGGTAAATAAGAAAAAGAGTCTATTAAAAAAAAAAGAAGATATTGCAAAAAGACTAGATTAAACAAGTGACACAAATGTTGTCATCCGTGCTGTAACTATTCTAAACAAAATGGTGTAATGATTAAGAAACTATTGTAAAACATCTGATAAAAAATAATGGAAAAATGTAAATAAAAAATAATAAAAAATTGAGAATAGTATCAGACATCCACACATTTGTGCCGTTTTATGAGCTACCAAGGAAGCCGCATGTGCGTAGAGGCTCAGGCCAAACTTCTCTATCTTCACGTAGTCCTTAATTTTGTAATATGCTTTTTTAATTAGGACACGTTTGATATAATTTTTAAACTTTCTATCGATCAGTTCTGTAACTGACTTCGGCAACTTATTATAAAAGCTTATTAAAAAACTATAAAAAATTAAATAATATGTATATCTATACTTAATATTATAAAGCTGAAAAGTTTGTTTGTTTGTTGGCTTGAACGCGCTAATCTCGGGAACTTTTAAACTGATTTGAAAAAAATATAGTGTTAGATAGCCTATTTATCGCGGATGGCTATAGGCTATGTATCATCACGTTACGACCGATAGGAGCGGAGCAGCAATAAAAATATTGTGAAAAAGGGGAAAATGTAACGCAGACGAAGTTGCGCTGGACACCTAGTAGATGAATAAGCGAGATTATATCAAATGCTTAAAATGATAATAAATTAACAATAATCCAAAAACTTGCAAATACGTCAATGGGCTAGTGGTCGCAAGCGATCGTGTGGTCGCAAGCGATCGAAAAATAAAAAAAATAAAAATAAGATTGAGAATAGTTAGAGATATCCACACATTTGTGCTGTTTTATGAGCTGCCAGGGAAGCCGCATGTGTGAAGGGGCTCAGGCCAAACTTCTCTATCTTCAACGTAGTCTTTAATTTTGTAATATGCTTTTTTAATTAGGACACGTTTGATATAATTTTTAAACTTTCCATCGGTAAGTTCTGTAACTGACTTCGGCAACTTATTATAAAAGCGTATACTGTTTATAAGAAATGACTTGCTAGTTTTAGTTAATTTAATCTTAATTTGGGTATTACAATTTCGTGTTTACTGCGTGTATTTATATTATGGAAGTCGCTTCTAATTTTGAAAACTCCTCGGTTTTTGCGGACATATAGGTAAAATACATTCTAAAATATAGAGTGAAGGCAGAGTCAGTATATTGATCTCTTTAAATATTTCTCTGAGGGACTCGCGAGGACCCATTTTATAGATCGCGCGGACTGCCCTCTTTTGCAGTCTAAAAATTGCGTCAACGTCTGCTGCCGATCCCCACAGCAGAATGCAATAGGACATAATACTATGGAAATAAGCGTAGTATACTAACCTAGCTGTGGCTACATCATAAACATCGGTAACGAAATAAATTACACAAAGTAATGCGTCCTTGCCTCCCACCTCAGTACGTCTACCATGAGTTTTAACAAACTATACACGCTAGCGTATGTAGTTAAAAAAAAATTGAAAACTTTTACAGCGCCTCTAGCGGATAGTTGGGTACTAAAATGCGCATTATGTATGAGTCACTATAATTATCTATCCTACGTCACCGTGTAGAAAACTATACTACAGCGACTGCAAGTTTGGGCTTCATTTGCTTAGAATTTGGTAGTAAGCACCAACACAGCTCATGGTGCCATTGAAAAAGCTAACTATAGTGTTTGCGTATTGACGGAACTATTGCAGTTACGTCAAGTGATCTAACTATGACAACTCATGGTAGACGTACAGTTCGAAGCCACGGCTTACTGTTCGCAAGCTGGGGCTGCCACCACTGGGCCACCGTTTCGCTGTCATAATACTTTGGCTTCCAAAAAAATATTTTCATGAAAACGTAAAACGGAAAGATAAAATAAATTTTAAAAGTTGCTGCGAGTTCACATATTTATGTTTGCTTGTATAGTAGTGTTGTAGTTTTCTACGTAATACAAAAAAAGTACGACTGTATGAGTACTAGTTTGTATGACGTAGGAGACTCTATATAAACAAGTTGATAACCATCTTATTTCCCAACACAGTAATAACAATGGTTTTATTAGAATTAATAAGTCAGTGTGGATAAAACCTTGCAAAACATGGGTTTTAATTGATCTTAACAGGTTTTTATATTAATGTTGCTTACGTCAATACAAACTTGTTAAAAAATGATATAATGTTGTTTTGAACTCATATTTGGAGCTAATATTAATAACAGATTTTTGCATCAATATTAAAAATTAATACTATCTAATCTAAAAATATAAAATTTTTATTTAATTAAGTTTTCCGTCTGTTAATAATCAAGTGTTTGCAGCCATAAATTAAGTTTTATTTTTGTTAGTAGGCTGAAGTTAAGAATGTTGTTTATTTTGTTATTATTATGTCGTATTGTAATGATTTATTCCGTTAGTCTCGGTTAGCATGTGGGCAGAACATGGATTTCGTGCTATAAAAACACACTACATAGGAACACTGCTTTTATCGAACTCATAAATTACTTTAAATTACAATCCAACACAATCAAAATCAAAAAATCAAAATATTTTATTTTACATAGGCCTACATGGGCACTTATAAAACGTCAACAAAAGGTGCACGGTTCGGGTTGGTCGTTTCCTATGGAGAAGAACCGGCAAGAAACTCCATGGTTACTCTTTTAAAATCATTTGGTTTTACAATATTTGAAGTTACAGCGTTAGTACTTAAGTATGGGAGGACAGCGTAGGCCCGACAATAAGTCGATTGCTTACACTACAGACGGTAGTAATAGAGAGAAAAAAAAAATACAAAGCCTACAATGTCCACACATTCACGAAAAATAGGTAAATATAAAAAGAATCTATACAAAAGTAAAAATAAAACAATAAAAGAACACTAACTTAAACAATAGACACAGATGTTATCATCAGTGCTGTAACTATTCTGAACAATGAACGAAAGGACTATAACACTAGACACCATGAATCGGGCAGTTCCAGGTCGTCTTGACTCCGCCGCGATCAGACACCAAACTGTCATACTTGCAGCGTGCTCGAAAACATCACGACTCTGTAGAAGCGCGCTTTAGGTGTGGGTAGACTGGTACGTAGGTCGCGCGCTGCCACCTTTGGCGCGCTTGCTGATTCATTGTCTGTCTGTACTAATGACCAGTTTCGACATAGTGGTAGTATGAATTTATCCTATATTAGTAAATAACAAATCACAATAACTTAAAAATACACTAATTGGCTACATGAACACGTGCACGCACGTGTCTGCCAGCCCAGAGTCTAATAAAAGGTCTGCCAACCTTGTGGTTAGATATTATGTTGCAAGCAGACGCGTTATTCACTAAATTAAAGGACATGGATAAAGTTCGGGCCAGCCTTAACAAAGAATTAGCAAAATATAAAAAAAAAATTGCTAGCCTACTCTGACCCGCTTCTGGGCAAAGCTCTCCCTCCATTCCTTCCGTCCTCGTTTCAGTTCCGATGGAACCTTTTGATTCGTCCCGCGATATCCTCCGTGGCCTGCCGCGACCCTGTCTCACTACTGTCGCAGGGCATAAGTTTCCTGCTATTTAGCCCAAAATTAGTCCGGCAGACATGTCCAGCCCCCGTCCTATTTGAGTTTGGCAGCCGTTTGACTCCCCTTAGCTAGATTTGTTTTGAAAGATAATTTATAATATAAAGGGTGTAACGGAAAGGGTATATACAAACATACTTAAGGGTGTGCTACAAACCATCAAACTGAACATGTTTCTACATCGGACAAACATCGTAATAGCGAAAAAAATATCTGCTGCCCCATACAAAATTTCAATACCTATTCGACCCAAATGTATGGGGTAGCTGATATTTTTTCGCTATTACGATGTTTGTCCGATGGAGAAACATGTTCAGTTTGATGGTTTGTAGCACACCCTTAAGTGTGTTTTTATATACCCTTTCCGTTACACCCTGTATATAAGATGGTAACACTCACTCTGTGAGAACAGGCTATTACGGTTATCGGTTAGCGACGGCATCATCACCTGCCCAAGGTCGGCTTCCAGTCTTACTGGATTCAGTTGAATACCAGTATTTTACATGGAGCGAATGCCTATCCGACCTCAACAACCCAGTAATACGACACTACTTGGTAAGACTGATAGTCAGACTTTCGGGCCACTGACTACTTGTAACGTCTGTCAAAGATCTACAAATGGTTTTCGACGGTATAGGCTTAGTAAATTGGTTTCCTTTGGTGTTCCATATAAAATACTTTGCTCAGCCATTGGTATGGAGTTCTGACAGTAAAAATATCAAGACAAACAGTTTATGATGATTAAAGACTTGACGGAAGTCTATTGAAATACCCTGATTGTGTCAAATTTCGCAATGGTTGTGCGTTGTTTCATCGCTAATTGTTTAATCGAATTTTGTTTCACATAAATTGTTTCTCATATTATCATTTCATAGAATAATCAATACGCAGAATACTTACTTTGAAGAAATTTAAATCATCGATTTTTGTTTCAAATAAAATTTAATGTTAGAATATTCATATCATAGAATAACAAATCAAATATTATTTATCCACATATTGTTTGTTTCACATAAAACTTATTACCAAGAATAACATTTTAATCGACTGATAGTTTGTAAAATTCAAACCTTTGAAAAATACATACCCTCCTACAAAATTACAACACCGGGTTCACAAAAATAATGCGGGTAAATTATTGTCAAGCAGGAAAACAATCTTGTTATTCTCACTAATGGTGTCCATGCATGTTGCATGCAGCATGCAGCAAGCATGCAACTTGCAGCATGCATGCAAGCAACCATGCAACTTGCAGCATGCATGCAAGCAACCATGCAACTTGCAGCATGCATGCAAGCATGTAGCATGCAGCAGGCAAGGTTTCTGTCACGGCTCCGGCGCTGCGGGGCTCCGGAGGCCCCACGCAAGTTTATCGTCGCAGATGGTATTAACGCTCACCACCGCAGCTTCAGCTTGCTACGTCATGCTCCCTGGCGGAACCACCTTTGCTGTAACAAGTATAAGTTACATGAACAATTCTATGTAATGTCTATAAAATTCTAGTCCTATTAAAAAAAGTCTATATCTCTAGTTTCGACGTAAACTTTAATTTAAAGTGGTTGCGCTGCGGAGTATCCTTCCCGGCGAAACCACCATGATATTTCTATTACTATAAATATTACAAGCTAATATGTAGTATCAAATAATTCTATAACAATTCTATATTGAACTAGTACCCCTAAATCCTCAGTCTAATTTTAATATACGAACAAAACGGTACCTCAAACTTTGTTTTCGAAATAGTAGCTAAGTGCCTAGATTAAAGTTCTTAGCAAATAAAGGTTACGTCAAATATCAAACACGTCAAGTCCTCTAGGCGTTTAGTTTATAAGCATACAGATAAATTATTTTCTTGTTTCAATAGATTATTGTAATAAAAAATGATATAAGGTGAAACATCTGTGCATCCATCACTGACTAATACTGGCCACTGATAATAATTAAGCGATAAACAAATATTGTCATTATCCTTTACTATTGTCAGTAAAGTTCATCATTGGAATTTTATTTTAATAATATAGTAATAATAGAATGGGTATTTCCATTTACACTTCCGTGTAATGGCTTGTCTGTTTTTAACCTACTTTACAAAAAGGAGGAGGTTCTCAACTCGGTTGTATTTTTTTTTTTATATTTCTTACTTCAGTTCTCTGTCATTTATGAACCGATTTGTTTCTTTTTTTTTAACATTTGAAATAATGTAATTCCAGATTGTAACAAGAAGTATGATTTTCTTTTTTGTTTGGTGTGTAACTTGTGTTTTAATATTTAACTCGATGAAATAGTCTATTTAAGTAGTTACGCCTGAACTAAAACAACGTCTTATTCATTTACAAAAAATTCAAATTAAAAAAAAAACCGAATCGGTTCATAAATGACGGAGAACTGAGGTAAGAAACATAAAAAAAAAAACCACACAACCGAGTTGAGAACCTCCTCCTTTTTGTAAAGTTGGTAAAAAATACACAATAAGCCATTACGCGAAAATGTAAAAGGAAATAACCATTCTATTATTATTCTATAATAAAATAAAATTCTAAGTAATTATGAACTTTCCTGACAATAGTAAATGACAATATTCGTTTATCACTTAATTATTATCAGTGGCCAGTATTAGTCAGTGATGGATGCACAGATATTTCACCTAATATCATTTTTTATTACAATAATCTATTGAAACAAGAAAATAATTTATCTGTATGCTTATAAACTAAACGCCTAGAGGACTTGACGTGTTTGATATTTGACGTAACCTTTATTTGCTAAGAACTTTAATCTAGGCACTTAGCTATTATTTCGAAAACAAAGTTTGAGGCACCGTTTTGTTCGTATATTTAAAGTATACTGAGGATTTAGGGGTACTAGTTCAATATAGAATTGTTATAGAATTATTTGATACTACATATTAGCTTGAAATATTTATAGTAATAGAAATATCATGGTGGTTTCGCCGGGAAGGATACTCCGCAGCGCAACCACTTTAAATTAAAGTTTACGTCGAAACTAGAGATATAGACTTTTTTTAATAGGACTAGAATTTTATAGACATTTCATAGAATTGTTCATGTAACTTATACTTGTTACAGCAAAGGTGGTTCCGCTAGGGAGCATGACGTGGCTTGCTGGCCGGCAAGCCGGCCAGCCTCAGCCGCGGCGGCGATCTTTAGAAACCACCTGCTCCTCAACTCGCGGGCTGCCTCATCCCTCCGCGCCTACGCGGGCTTAAATTACACTCTAGGGGTAGGGCAAGCAAGACTACGTGGAGTCTGTTTTGCAGCCATTCGTTTGTGTCACTAACTTTTGTAGTACAACATATTGACTTTTAAAGACAATATTTTAATTTAAGGTTATTAATTTCGTTGAAATAAAATACCATGGAAACATACATCGAACAAACAATATTCGTTGAAAAATAATTCTGCTGTTTGATAAGTTGGTCAAATAATAAAATGTGATTGTAAAATTCTTTGAATTGTGTTTCTGTAAAATATTTTTCATTCAAGTAAATAGTAGTCGAAACAAAAATATTTGAAATAAAAATACGGGGACTAAATATTATGTGAAACATTTTCTGGGAAACGAAATTCTGTCAAATTTCTGTCTGCGAAACAAGGTGACACCTTTCGCAATACCTTCGATGGAACTCAATATCTTCACTTGGGCCAAATATCAGTTAATCTCGTAAAAGTGAGTCAAAAATAAAACAAGGCTTGCCTTTTTCTAAATTGGCATTTATTTTGCGAATCAAATCAATGTTTTATAAATAAATATATACTGCAGTATAAAATGATCATGTCAAATGAGAAAGTTACCAGACGGGATGTAGCCGTAATTCGGCTAACTTTCGGAAAGTTAGCCGAATTACGGCTACATCCCGTCTGGACAACTAAACAAAAGACGTGAAAAAAGTGCAATTTCTAATGGCTGTCTAAAATTATGGTTGGCGAATTGGGACTCTATTAATGAAGATCAAAATAGTTACCTTTGTGATGGTTTTTTGTTTTATTTTTATAAGTAAAACAAAAAACCATCACAAACATTGCAAGAAAGAATTACAAAGATTGAATTACAAGAAACAGTAAAATTAAAATAAAAACGCTAGTATGTATGCCTATTATAGGTATACGCAGCATTCACCATAGTGCCAACAACAAAATTCTATAATATTAATAATAAATCATACAATTTTAGTATAATACAATGTTGGCAGAATGGGAAAGTTACCACATGGGATGTAGCCACTAATAATTCTTCTGCTGTTCCAATAAAAAATAAATGTTTTCAGCTGTTTTTGACTTGTTTTATTTAAAAAGCTCAACTACTTATATATTTTTCTATGATCCACTTTATAAAATAATTACATGTTAACTTAAAACTACCCATTTATAAAATCGGCCACATTTCCCTTATTCGATGTCTATCATCACTCAAATACTCAAATGACCTAATCTCAATGAACCTAGACTATAGTCGAATCGTTTCAATCCGGAAAAACAATGGATTAAAAACAAAGTGAAATTTTATTGTCAAAGGGGTTATTGTACATTCGTAACAAAGTAAACTGGGCACCGAAAAAAGTCTGTGTAAATTTGCCACAGCTCAATTTTCATGAAGTAAAAACGTCACATGTTAATTTTGATCGTCAAATTGTTTATTTTTGCACGGACATGACAGCAGAAAACTCAAACAATAAGTTACTAGAATAAAAGGGTTACAGAAAATTTGAAAATGAGCTTTTTTCTATTCCGTTGAAGCTCCGTCTAGGCCCGCTGGAACCTATTTGGACGTAGTTCTTCCAAAATTAGCCAATCCACATTTTTTTAAACATTTTGTTAAAAACCATGCTCGAAAAAACCAACATTATTAATGTGGTATTTAAGTATTCATTAAAATCAGTTCTATTCACTTACATCCAAAACATTTGCTTGGAACAGATTTTAAATTAATCAGCGTTTGCGAATTGCAAAACCATTGAATTAAGATAAAAGAGTGCAAATTACAAAACCATTGCAATTAGGGTACAAGAGTGCAAATTGCAAAACCATTGAAATTAGGGTAAAGGATTGAAATTTTTGAGTGGATAAAGAGAGGTGTGATGTGACACTTGGACAGAACTACGATCATTTTATTTAATCTACAGTTAATTTTCTAAAGGATCCAGGCATTCCCATGTACTCTTCATTGAACTTGGAAGATTGTCTCTTTGATTCGTCACTGATTAACTTTTCTGCATCTTTAACAATTTTTTTCGCTTCTTCCGTTCTAAGATGTTCTTTCCATTGTTCTGCAGAAAAAAGACAGTTAAAAATTTAAGTTTTTGTAGTAAATAAATCCTTACCTATTAGAACTACGCGACCAACGAGGTCACTTATACAATTGCTTCATCATCATCTGCCTCATCTGCTTAGCCTTTTCCCAAACTATCTTGGGATCGGCTTCCAGTCTAACCGGATGCAGCTGTGTACCAGTATTTTATATGAAGCGACTGCCTATCTGACCTCCACAACCCAGTAACTGGGGTATCGTATTACCCAGTAACTGGGTAATACGATACCACTTGGAAAGACTGGATGTCAGACTTTTGGCTTCTGACTTCTCGTAACGACTGTCAAAGATCTACAAATGACAGCCGGGACCAACGGCTTGAATTGCTTTCCGAGGCACGGAAGAAACTTGGTACGTAATTATGGTCTCCCATCCACGGACTGACCTTGGCAAGCACGGCTTAACCTTAAAGATCGACCCGTGCGGCTGTTATTATTTAGCCACGAGCTCCTCAATTGCTTCATTACATACATGTAAAATACGAATCACTCCCGCTACGCCGATTTCCCTGTATGTCGATTAGTGATTTTTGATGCATTGTCTTTTGTTTCACCTCGGCGTGGCTGTCACAGAGTACAGTCAAAAAATTAAAAGTGAAATTCGGCAGTTTTACTATTATTCAGCTGGCCAACCCTAGCTTAATTGATCAAAGGCTAGGCACATCAAGATGGATACTAGTATTTTACAAGAAACGAATGCCGATCTGACCTCCAACACTGAGTACCTGGGCACCACGATACCCCTTCACATTAATGGCTATCAACGTTCTTTAAATGACAGCCGGGACCAACGGCTTAACGTGCTTTCTGAGGCACGGAAGAAACTCGGTATGTAATTATGGTCACCCATCCACGGACCAACCTCGGCAAGCACGGCTTAACCATAAAGATCAACCCGGCTGTTATTATTTAGCCATGAGCTCCTATTTCCTATCCTACTATAATCTATTAGTATAGTTACTTGGTTTTGGAGGTCAGATGGGCAGTCACTTCGGTACTCAGCTGCATCCGGATAGACCGAAAGCCGATGCCCAGATAGTTTGGGAAAAGGCTAGGCAGATGATGATGAGGAAGTACGATACTCACCACTCAATTTGGTCAACGAGGTCTCATCACCACCGTAGTCTTTAGGCAGTATTTCCCTAGGTATATGCTTATGAAGGTCCTCGTAGCTGTTGTGAACATGAACTCTGTTGGCCACTTTCTCTCTTAGAGCTTGCTTTAGGAGGAATATCAGCTTGTCAATGAAGGGTGGTGCATTTAGGATGTGGATGCCTTTGATTTTTGTGCCGATGCCTTCCTGTAAATGCAAAAGTTTTATTTTTATTTCTCGCCGACTGGTTGACGCTTTGCGTGACCAGCACGCGTAGCATGACCCCTGTAGAAACGACTTTTGTCTAGGGAAGAATTGACATAATGACAGATAGACAGTGACAATCTGTCAGTTTGTCGATTCTTCCGTCGACATAGCCCGTTTCTACAGCGGTCATGCTACGCGTGCTGAGAGCTGGCTCTTTCTTTTGCCAACAAAATTCAATGTCATTCATCGTAATCAACGTGGCAATCGTCCTGCTGTTTATTAACATTATAGATTCAATATACTTTAATGTATTGTCCGTTTTCCTACCATTCTTAATGTGGGTATAAATGGAACTTCGAAAATCAATAGCAAAATTTAATCAAACGTTTTATTGCGATTGCTTTTTGGACAGGCGACAATTTATAAAAAAGAACCTCCTCTTTTTTTAGAAGTCGGTTAAAAAACTCTTCAGACTTAGTATTATTTGGTAGAGGGGAGTATTAATTGGCTTACTTTTACCCTGATTTTTGACCATCATCATCATCATCATTAGCCTATAATGTTCCCACTGCTGGGACACAGGCCTCCTTTCCTATGAGAGGGAGTGGGCTGTAATCCACCACGCGGGCCCAGTGCGGGTTGGTAGATGTCACATGTCTTCGAATTTTTGGTTCTAGGACATGCCGGTTTCCTCACGATGTTTTGCTTCACCATTTTTGACCATATTTACTCGAAATATTCCTGTTAACTTGTGTGGTATACAAAATTGTTGCTAACTGTTACTGTTTGGTAAATATAGTTTTTTTTACACAGACAAAAGGCGGAATTCAAATGTATCATAGTTAATTTGTTTTCCAGACACACATTCGTGAGTTGCAGTGCTACATTATCATAAAAAAAACCGGCCAAGTTCGAGTCGGACTCGAGCACGAATGGTTCCGTACCATTATTTATAAAAACGAGCGGAAAATCACTTTTTTGTATGGGAGCCCCTTTAAATATTTATTTTATTCTGTTTTTAATATTTGTTGTTATAGTGGCAATAGAAATACATAATCTGTAGAAATTTCAACTGGCTAACTATCACGGTTCATAAATGTATTATGTCGACGGATGAATCGACAAACTGACTCATTGTTATTGTCTATCTGTCATTATGCCTATTCTTCCGTAGACAAAACTCGTTTCTACAGTGGTCATGCTACGCGTGCTGGGCAAAGGCTTCCCTCCATTCTTTGTATTTCTCGCGAACTCCATACCATCACTTAGGTACGATAATGCAGAGTTTTCACTCTCTTTTAAATTTGCTTTTTCTAAATCGACTGCAGTAGGACATTGGCCTCTCCAAGCTGTGCCACCACCTTATCCTCCACATTTCTCAGGTTGTCTGACCCAGCCTCCTTATTAAGATTGTCAGAAAATAACTGCTGGAAGGCTTCCAAAACTGAGCTTGCTTATACGCATTAGGCTAAACCAAAGTCAACAAGACTAACCCCTAGTATCGTTTTATTGCATTTACTAATTGCCCAGGCGTTAACGTTCGAAATCCTCTACTGCTTTTAGGACTTCTGAGATTGTATACTTACAGTGCATAAGACTTCAGCTTTCTTGATAACAATAGGGTTCAGTTTTCCGAGTAGACCCATGTGTATATTCGTCAGGTCTACTACGAACCGTTCCGAGGTAGTGTAGTCGAAGTTTATCCTGTATTCTCCGATCTGAAAAATGGTAAACATTTCAAGAAAAAACGCTTTCATAGGATTTTTCAATTAAAAACCCCGTTAAAAAGATTGAGTAAATAGGTTTAGGGTATTCCAAAAATAACACGCTAAATAACCCCAATATAGGACGTCCAAAGAATGAGAGTTTGATACGAGATTAATCAAGGTTAATTAGCTCGTGTTTCAACTTGGTAAATCATCAAATTAATGACCTCTCGCGACCTCTGAGCGGACCTTAATGACCTCTGAGCGGACCGTAAGGGAGTGTCAGACTTGTACTGACTAAAACTTACCCCACCACCCACTGACCCATAGACAAATTTTGTGCCTAATATAATGGAGTGGTGTTCCGTCGCTTCCGCGGGCAAGTGCCACATGAACGCACAGTGACGTAGTGTGCAAGTGAAGTGTGACTAACATAATTTATGTAGTTTTAAGGTTTTATTTACTAACACAAATTGTATTTTAACATATGTATGTACACTGTAAGGTAAATATCTATAGGCCAAAGATGCCTGAAAATAAATAAATGTTATGTTATGTTATGTTATAATCTCTAAAAAAACGTGAAAAGGAGCGCAGCAGTCTCTTCTTGTTAGCCATTAGCAACAACAATGTGATGATGGCGTCCGAGGTCAAGTTAAATTAATTAGCAAAACTTCACAAATACTTTCGGGTTTCGACACCAAAACCTGTTCTTACTTTGCAGATTGATTATACAAAAAAACTAAACGATCAGTGATCACATAAATGGTCATAGTGAGTGAAATTAGCCCACGTGGGGTGGAAGGGAAATCGACGCTCCAACAATTATCACATGTTCAAAATTTATCTTTTAGGGATGTTCGGAATGATAGTCACCATTACACCATGACATGATAGACACCAAGAAAAGAAAATTTTTTCATCGGCAATTAAAAAAATATTAGCTAACAAAAAAAAAAAAAAAAACTAAAATATTTCCTACAAAAATCTACATGGTCAAAATGTATGGAGCAGTATATATTTTTTTAAATTGCTGATGAAAAATTTAGCATCCTGTTATGCTGGTAGCTTACCAAAAAGCAATATCTGAAGTAACTGAGGATACTGAAGGGGTCTAGTTTCTCCGTCAGGAATTGTGTCACCATTACTCTGGTCTGGTCTTTCGGATGCAGCTTTGGAAGAGGTACGTAGTTTCTGTAAATAAGCAAACAAGGAATACAAACCCACTGACTTAAAAGCTGATGGACTGGACAAACCTACAGAATTAGGCGTGACACACAAAAAAACTCACTTTGATATTAGTCAAGGGTATTATAAAGGGTGTAAAACACCTCTTAACGAAGCCGAAAGGCACTGGTTCTCCCTGTCAATGCGATCATTTTTTTGTTCTACACCATACCTGGGAACCTTCTAGTTACGGAGATATTAGGGGTCAAAGTTCCAACTTTTTGACAAGTATTTTTTTAAATACAAGTTTTTAATGTAAGATTTTTACTTTAAACACCTCCACGACCCCCGTACTATTCAATCCGTCCATCAGCACAATGTTTTGAGTGCGTTACGTTGAGTTCTATCACAAAACATGATTTTACACCCCCAAAAAAAAAGTCGTTTCCCAGCAATAATTTTTGCGTAAAGTTACTTAGTTTCATGTACAGAATGCTTGGTTGACGGCTTCGTGATGAGGTGATTTACGCGGTGTATTAGGCATTCGTAAAATGGTCACAAAGTGACAATCCATAATTATAACCGCGTCTGTGACAATTTTAAGAATTTTAACGTGATTCGTATTATAATCTTAATATGATTCTGTTAAAGCGGCCATTTTGTGGCCTCAGGACTTGTTAATCTATACATCTATCCATACAAATAAATAAAATTGAAGTATCTGTTTGTTGTATTTAAATAACCGCTTTTTATTACATGCATATGAATGTATATACGGTACATATACCAAAATAACATTTTTAACAATTTTTGTCTGTCTTTCTGTCTGTCTGTTTGTTCCAACTAATCTCTGAAACTGCTGGGCCGATTTTGACGGGACTTTTACTGGCAAATAGCTGATGTAATAAGGAGTAACTTAGGTTACTTTTTAAATTCCACGCGGACGAAATCGTGGGAACAGCTATATGTTTCATAAAATGATAGTTTTGGTTGTGTACTCAACAAAAAAGGTTTTAATGCCTTTGAAGCTCAATACTATTTAATAGATTGTTTATTCTTAAATGAATCAAAAAAATCTTTTTTACTGGCTAACTTATAAGAGACAAGACACTTGAAGCTATGGCTACTAATAAATTATTTTTACACTCAACTCTAAATCAACTTATACATAATAGATTTTTTGCTCATATATTTTATTAAGCGCGTTGGATGTCTTCATTCATCGATTTCTTTGTTATTACTGATTGTTAGTTTAACTGTGTCTTAATTTTTTACCTATTTGATTAGAACACTTGTTGATTCGGTCATAAACCTTTGATGAGTCATTCATCATCATCATCATCATCTGTCTGCAGTTTTTTCCAACTATGTTGGGGTCAGCTTTTAGTTTAATCGGTTGCAGCTGAATACTAGTATTTTACATGGAGCGACTGCCTATCTGACCTCCACAACCTAGTTAGTACTGGGTAATTCGAAACGACTTTTTTTTACCGATGGGAAATCATCAAACGACTGTTCCCGCTCTGGGCAGAGCGGAAGGGAGTGTCAGACTTGTACTGACTAAAAACCCATCCATGTTCCTTCTTAGCCCTTTGTGTTCCAGGGCCACGGTATCTCTTTCGAACAGTCCCGCAGCCCTGGCAGGCAAAGGCCCTCTCGGACCCCTTCCGATTTGCTGACATCTCCTTGAGGCGCGCGTGGGACACGAACGCCTGTCGTCATAAGACGGACGGACGCGACAGTGAGCTAGCCCATTACTCACCGTCCACAGATCCGCGACTACGGTGGCCGGGGGGCCAATACGATACCCCTGACATCACGTTCAAATTTAGTTTACTGCTACCTACTGTTGTTTGTGGGTTAAAAGTCACTCTGTATGCTTTTACATTTTGCTTAGGTTGGACATTTTTTTGAAGTGACGAGCTGCGACAATAACAACGGAAAACAACATAACTTAACATTACTACGCTAGTAATCCCCGAAGGGTTAGGCAGAGCTATTCCTAGGCTCACTCACAAATCTCCAATTATGTCGAAGTTCTATAAAATAGGGGGCGACCCTATTGCAATCAATCGGGCAAAACCCCAGACTACGCGGGTACTACTGAGAAATGCCTAATAAAAAAACCCAATAACGCTTCGCTCGACCCAGGAATCCAAAGCAGGGACCTCATTCTCAGCGACCAACGAGGCAGTCTACTAGGAGACTACTAGGGGACTTTTTTTATTTTTAACCCCCGACCAAAAAAGAGGGGTGTTATAAGTTTGACGTGTGTATCTGTGTGTCTGTCTGTGGCATCGTAGCTCCCAAACGGATGAAGCGATTTTGATAAAATTGGTGTCATTTGAAAGGTATTTTAATCGAGAGTGTTCTTAGCTATGTTTTGAGAAAATCTGCTCAGCCGTTTGAAGCTCATCACCTCTTTTCTAGTTGATGAAGGGATTTAAACAACTTCTACGGGTCTAGTTGATTGGAAATTTGAATTCTTGTCACTTTCTCACCATGGGCATCGCCAGGGGGGTAGGCTACACACCCCCCCTCCCCCCTATAAGCCCAAGTTTTTTTTTAATTCATATCTTTCCTTGTTTTCGTTAATAAGCGAGAAGAGGCGCAACACCAAGAAAAGTGGAAGGAATGGGAGTAGACCTATGCCCAGGAGTGGGACAGTCAAGGCTAAGAAAAAATAATTTAAGTTTAAAAAGCATGAAATAAAAATTAAATTAAAAATTTAAAAAACCCCCGACGGACAAAACCTCTAAAAAGCCAAAAATAAAATTAATACAAGCGTCGTAGCGTCGGGGGACCGCTAAGTAGACCGCTTGTACATAAAAATATATATACAAACAAAGCGGACCTCCGACGCTACGACGCTTGTATTAATTTTATTTTTGTTTTTTTTAATTCCATAATGTTCATCCAAAAGTTGTCTGCAAGATATCGCTATAAGCGATAAGACCGCCGCGCGCCGTTGTAACCATAAAAAGAGCAGTATTGTAAACCCGTTATGTTTGATTTTTGGTGTACAATAAAGTTTTATTCTATTATATTCTAGAGGACTGCCTCGTTGGTCACTGAGAAAGAGGTCCTGTACGTCGATTCTATAAAAGTCTGACGACAACTCACATCTCACATCGCTATCCACTGTCACTTCGCGTAAGGTTCAAAATGACCTTGATTTTGAAGCCAAGGGAGCGTCGAAGTGACGGGGGAATCACTTTACAGAATGCCACTTCTTACGTCATCTCATACTTGATGTGTCTAAATCTCCCTGTTAATTTAGTTCGATTTGCTGACACGCTCGTAGTGGTGGCGCTAGTGTAAATTCGAATTATCAACCGGGTTTTTAGAATGCCAATCAAGAAACTCACAGCGGATTCAGATTCGAAGTTCTAAGTGAGGTCTTACAGAATCACACCGCTGGTTTCGATCCTGGGTCGGCCGAAGTAATTGGGTCGTAGGTAGAAATGAGGTAATTGTGGGGTGACTTACACCACGTCCCATTGAGATTCAAATTCTTCAACAGTCCTATTGGCACACAGCTCCGGCATCATTCCTCGTGACGTCAGCAGTCTTTCTACTCTCCTCTTAGTTTCTTCTACTGATCCCTTTGCTATTAAAAACACTCGTTCTAGTAGTCCTCGGTCTGAAAAAATAAATAAAATCATTATCATTATTTATTGATTTGATTAGCTTTGACATAGCCAGAAGGCGTCGCGGCGGACCTCGTAGAAGATGGCGGGACGAATTAGACAAGACCAGCGACCAGTGGTCCACATTGGCCCTGGATCGAGACAATTGGCAGTCGTGGGGAGAGACCTTTGCCCAGCAGTGGGATGACGCAAGCTAACAGTATCAGTAGTAGTCAGCCTTTGTGTAAATTATGTGTGTTTAGTTGTAGGTACTTGATATTGATGGAAAAGTACCAAAAAGTAGTTACATGACAATACAAAATTGTTTATGGGAGCTACATCTGCCAACAAACTGGTCTACAGTTCGGCAGAAGTACCTAATATATTTTGTAACACGGATGTAACCACGAATAAACGCTTTAAATTTTTTTTTATGGGTATGATTTATTAATTATTCATAATTTAAATCATTTTAATTCATGGTTTAGTTGAAAAATGTTGAGCTTTTTTTTATGGCTATTACAGATTTGTTTGAGAGATAACGAAATATTGCGTCCTACAAAGATTTGGATATATATTTTTTCGTAAAAATACAGAATACGCGGCTGCCACTGAGAAATTGCTGATGGAAAAGCCTTCAACACTTTGCCCGACCAGTGAATCGTACCCAGGGCTTAATGCTCAGCTCCGGGCCACTGCATCGGGCAACGAGGCAGGCTGATGATAATACATACAAGGTGTTGTTTTGCATCCTCGTCAAATTCAAGGAGGTAACTATGCTACTGATTTTCGTCCCAAATCAATAATAAAATGGGTTGGTAATTTTTATTTTTTTTCTTGTTTACGGAAATCGGTAAGTGTGAACCACCCGTGTTTTAAACGCGGACCGTATGGTTCTCGCCCTATAACCACGCTTAATCACATACAAACAATCTCAAACGTTTATGCGATAATTTCTTATCCCCTAAACCACGTTAAGGGGGTTATTCTGAAATATTGACAAACTTAAACAACCAAAAAAATCAGCGTTTATTAATAACTAGCTGTACCCAGCATGCGTTGCAATGCACTTTTTACTACCCACCTACCCTATCCGACCTACCTACCCTATCCTACCTACCCTACCCTACGCTACCTACCTACCTACTCTACCCTACCCTACCTACCTACTCTACCCTACCCTACCCTACCCTTACTACCTACCCTACCCTACCTACCTACCCTACCCTACCTACCTACCCTACCCTACCCTACCTACCTACCCTACCCTACCTACCTACCCTACCCTACCTACCTACCCTACCCTACCTACCCTACCCTACCTACCTACCTACCTTACCCTACCTACCTACCCTACCCTACCTACCTACCTACCCTACCCTACCTACCTACCCTACCTACCTACCCTACCTACCTACCTACCCTACCCTACCTACCTACCCTACCCTACCCTACCTACCTACCCTACCCTACCGTATCCTATGTCCGTCTCCTGGCTCTAAACTACCTCCCTGCCAATTTTCAGCTAAATCGGTTCAGCCGTTCTTGAGTTATAAGTGAAGTAACTAACACGACTTTCTTTTATATATATAGATTAACTAGGTATCATAATTTTAATTGATTATTTATGTCTTTTGTGACCACCCCCTGAAATTTGACGAGAATGCAAAACAACACCTTGTATAACATTAAAACTTACTCAAATAGTTGCTCGCCTCTACCAAATGATCTTGTTTCTTCACCCATTCCTCGACAGTGTCTATAGCATCGTTAATTCTCTTCACATCATCTATGTCATACTGTTGGCGGACCTTCTTCATCTCTTCTTTTGTCACGGTGATGAGCGGGTGGTGTGGTATATCTTCCATCTTGAACTGGAAATTAAGAAAAGGAGTTCCGTTATTTAGGTGGTAAGTTGGTGATATACTACATTGTCCTGAGTTGCAAGCCGTCATCGGCTTGGGAAATCGATGTTTGTCCATTTTCCAATAAATGTGCTAATTGCAAAACCTTTTCAAGGAGTTACATCCATAATCATTTGTGTGTAGTCAAAATAAAAATAAAAAATGGCTATTCGTTTTTATTTTGACCTTCAATGACGCCATGTCAAGAACTTAAATCGCTTTATACTAATTATACTACAAGAGCCCGCGACCAAAAAACTGTTGCATCGTTTTATAGCCAGAACCTTATTTAATCGTTAGACTAGACAAATTTGAAACATCACAAGTTGGGCAGTACAGTCAGAAACGTTGCAGTTTTATGGAGCTTTTCTATTATGTCAAAAAAATTGACCGATTTGACGGTTTTATGACAAAATGTCTGATATTAAAACTGTACATTAGGTTTCGATATTTTATTACACCTTAGCCGTGGGTAGCCTAAGCGCATTTTCAAAAATGTCATACACATTTGCTGACGATGGTCTTTTGGGTACGTGCGATGCTACTGGTATCTGAAGATTGTGTTTTCGGTATCTTAAATCTATCGTGTAACTTCATTTAAAAAATTAGACAGATTGCTATGAAACAGTTCGATAATTTATTTTACATATTTGAAAATGCATTCAGACCAGACATGACGCGAAAAAAATTCTGAAATTAGTATTTTTAAAGTAAGTTGTAAAACGATGAGACAATTATTTTGGTCATGGGCTCTTCAGCTTCATATGAGTTTAAAAAGGTAAACTGTCAATGGAGTGTCACGAACTTGATAAATCGTTGACTAGTCAAAGAAATCATTCCAGTGATGTCATCAGCCCTATAACTTTAAAATTGAATATGAATTAAACAAGCCAATGAACTTCAAAAAAAAAATTGACGATAAAATACACCGTTTAAATAATAAAAAAAAATGGTTAAATTTTTTGGACAATGGCCAATACCTGACTTCCAGAAAAATAACTATGAATTGCTCTGAATTTATGCTAATGACTTCACAGGGTTCAGCTATTATGTATACAATTTGTTTTTTGACTGTTTCGTTGAGCACTATAACACTAGAAAGACCAAAGTCGTCAAATTGACGATTTTGTGAAGTAAAATGATAATATTTTTAAAGTTACGGTTTGTGGCAACATGACACTCTGTGACTTTTAATATTTTGTGGTTTTAAACACCCTATTGATATATAACGTTGTTATCTTAATTAGTTCTGGAATTACAATGAGTAATACCTACAAAGACCACTATCGTCAAAATGACCCAATCCAAAGGCTCGGTTAACTTTTATACTTGAGGGTATTTAGAAATATTTTGTTTACATTATCACTCAATATATTGTTGTGCTAGCTTGTTGTTCGACTAGTGTCGAATATCTTAGTGTGTGTGAGGAGGATAATTTGGATTCATTTTGAATAAAATCGATATGAGTGCTCGTTGAAATAAAATCTGAGTTTGAAATACAGAAACAACTGCAAAATCTTCGGAATTTGCGTAGCTTAGCTGAATCTGGTGGAGAAGACATCCAAATAGAATCACCTTCCACAAGTGACGTGGGTCCTAATCGTCACAGTATCGCATTGAGAAGCAGGCGTAGAGGAGGGCGAGGTCGACGCGATGGGAATTCTACCAATCGACAATCGGAACTACCTGCTACAGGTGATACTTTGATCGCAAGTGATGGCACCGAATGGAAGTGTGTAGCACATACCCAGAGTAGAAGCCAGACCGGACGGCGTAGTTGTCAAAACTTGCTTTGTGAAACCCTACGCAAAACGATTCGTTGAAAATGGTAAGGTGATTACTACTTATCGTCTATTCCTTGATGACACAACTCTTCGACTCATAAAGTCGTGCATAGAAACGGAAGAGAACCGTGAGAGCTGATGGTACTCGTAGATGGCGCATGCACATATTTTATAATATTTTAGATATAGCTGTTATCAACTCGTGGGTTATTTACAGAAAAATAACTCAAAATAATATTTCTCGGCACAGTTTCATACTCCAGCTTGTTTCTGAGTTACGAGCCGAACATATAAAAAATCGCCCAGGCCCAGCTCGTCTAATAACTGATCCTGAAAATGCATGCATAGCATGGAAGTAGAAGACACGGGGTCGAATAAAAGAGAACTTGTCAAATAAATGTAAAATAAATAAAAAGTCTTACTTTTGTGACAGATGCACGAAACCCGTTTGAGGAAAATGTATAAAACAAATTAAAAAAAAACATTATTTGTACAAAATATGTCTCTCGTTAAAATAATTATAAGCTTATAAATAATAACTGTATTTTCTATAATACACCTAACAATAATTTGACATCAACGTCAATGGATATCCTAACGTCAATATGACGATCTTGGTCTTTCTTGGTAGGGCACGAACTTGGTCTTTCTAGTGATAAACAACATTCGTTATCATCAGTCAATCGTAAGTTTTGTATTAAAAACGAGCGCTTCTCGCCATCAAACTGTACAGTTTGGCGAGTAAAAACTGTAAAAAAATAACTTGTATATTAAATATTAAGATTAATAAAAAAAAACAATAAGAGTGAAATTTTTAA